>JAYJMR010000009.1:717008-846452 GCA_037074705.1 Zhengitettix transpicula | reverse complement strand
CCTCTATCTCTTATGGTTTAGGAGTTACAGGCATTTTTCTGTATTTTCTAAAATTGTGAAAAAAAGAAAAAATGATGTGACTTTTCTTAAGGAAGCGACCTTGCTGAACACGAAACCGGTGTTTTTAGCCCTCTATCTCTTATGGTTTAGGAGTTACAGGCATTTTTCTGTATTTTCTAAAATTGTGAAAAAAAGAAAAAATGATGTGACTTTTCTTAAGGAAGCGACCTTGCTGAACACGAATCTGGTGTTTTTAGCCCTCTATCTCTTATGGTTTAGGAGTTACAGGCATTTTTCTGTATTTTCTAAAATTGTGAAAAAAAGAAAAAATGATGTGACTTTTCTTAAGAAAGCGACCTTGCTGACCACGAATCCGGTGTTTTTAGCCCTCTATCGCTTACGGTTTAGGAGTTACAGGCATTTTTCTGTATTTTCTAAAATTGTGAAAAAAAGAAAAAATGATGTGACTTTTCTTAAGGAAGCGACCTTGCTGAACACGAATCCGGTGTTTTTAGCCCTCTATCTCTTATGGTTCAGGAGTTACAGGCATTTTTCTGTATTTTCTAAAATTGTGAAAAAAAGAAAAAATGATGTGACTTTTCTTAAGAAAGCGACCTTGCTGACCACGAATCCGGTGTTTTTAGCCCTCTATCGCTTACGGTTTAGGAGTTACAGGCATTTTTCTGTATTTTCTAAAATTGTGAAAAAATGAAAAAATGATGTGACTTTTCTTAAGGAAGCGACCTTGCTGAACACGAATCCGGTGTTTTTAGCCCTCTATCTCTTATGGTTTAGGAGTTACAGGCATTTTTCTGTATTTTCTAAAATTGTGAAAAAAAGAAAAAATGATGTGACTTTTCTTAAGGAAGCGACCTTGCTGAACACGAATCCGGTGTTTTTAGCCCTCTACCTCTTACGGTTTAGAAGTTACAGGCAGTTTTCTGTATTTTCTAAAATTGTGAAAAAATGAAAAAATTATGTGACTTTTTATTAAGGAAGCAACCTTGCTGAACACGAATCCGGTGTTTTTAGCCCTCTATCTCTTATGGTTTAGGAGTTACAGGCATTTTTCTGTATTTTATAAAATTGTGAAAAAAATAAAAAATGATGTGACTTTTATTAAGGAAGCGACCTTGCTGAACACGAATCCGGTGTTTTTAGCCCTCTATCTCTTATGGTTTAGGAGTTACAGGCATTTTTCTGTATTTTCTAAAATTGTGAAACAAATAAAAAATGATGTGAATTTTCTGAAGGAAGCGACCCTGCTGAACACGAATCTGAAATTGATATACGTCTTAATTCTAAAAGTACAACTTACAAAAAAATTTTTTATATTTAAAAAAAATTTAATGCTTGCTAGAATATGTTTAAATAAAGTGGCATTTTCATACGCGTTTATGGTTATGGCACCAGTAAGTAATGATTTTATACTGATATTAATATTTTTATTTTCGATTATTTTGACAATGGTATAAGTCTTGATGCCAGAAGAAAACCTTTCGAGTGTAAATTTTAATATTTTAAAAAAAATTAAATGCGTTCTAAAATATGTTAAAAAAAGTAGCGTTTTCATTGCTTTCCAAGGTAATGGTACCAATACGGGTAGATTTTATACTTAAATTTTATACTAAAATTTTATTATTATTTTTCGACTATTATTCACATCGGTATATGTCTTAATCCTAGAAGTACACCTTACAAAGGAAAATTTTAATATTTAAAAAAAATTTAATGCTTGCAAGAATATGTTTAAATAAAGTGGCATTTTCATACGCGTTCATGGATATGGCACCAATGGGTAATGATTTTATACTGAAATTAATTATTTTTATTTTCGATTATTTAATCAATGATATACGTCTTGATGCCAGGAGAAAACCTTTCGAGTGTAAATTTTAATATTTTAAAAAGAATTAAATGCGCGCTAAAATATGTTAAAAAAAAGTAGCGTTTTCATTGCTGGCCAAGGTAATGGTACCAATACGTGTAGATTTTATACTTAAATTTTATACTAAAATTTTATTATTATTTTTCGACTATTATTCACATCGGTATATGTCTTAATCCTAGAAGTACACCTTACAAAGGAAATTTTTATATTTAAAAAAAATTTAATGCTTGCTAGAATATGTTTAAATAAAGTGGCATTTTCATACGCGTTTATGGTTATGGCACCAGTAAGTAATGATTTTATACTGATATTAATATTTTTATTTTCGATTATTTTGACAATGGTATAAGTCGTGATGCCAGAAGAAAACCTTTCGAAAAAAAGTTAATGCTTGCAAGAATATGTTTAAATAAAGTGGCATTTTCATACGCGTTCATGGTTATGGCACCAATAAGTATTGATTTTATACTGAAATTCATTATTTTTATTTTCGATTATTTTTACAATGGTATACGTTTTGATGCCAGAAGAAAACATTTCGAATGTAAATTTTAATATTTTAAAAAAAATTAAATGCGCGCTAAAATATGTTTAAAAAAGTAGCGTTTTCATTGCTATCCGTGGTAATGGTACCAATAGGGGAAGTTTTTATACTTAAATTTTATACTAAAATTTTATTATTATTTTTCGACTATTATTCACATCGGTATACGTCTTAATCCTAGAAGTAAACCTTACAAAGGAAAATTTTAATATTTAAAAAAAATTTAATGCTTGCTAGAATATGTTTAAATAAAGTGGCATTTTCATACGCGTTCAAGGATATGGCACCAGTAATTAATGATTTAATACTGAAATTAATATTTTTATTTTTGATTATTTTGACAATGGTATAAGTCTTGATACCAGAAGAAAACCTTTCGAGTGTTAATTTTAATATTTTAAATAAAAATTAAATGCGTGCAAAAATATGTTTAAAAAATGTAGCGTTTTCATTGCTATCCGTGGTAATAGTACCAATAGGGGTAAGTTTTATACTAAAATTTTATACTAAAATTTTATTATTATTTTTCGACTATTATTCACATCGATATACGTCTTAATTCTAAATGTATACCTTACAAAGGAAAATATTAATATTTAAAAAAATCTTAATGCTTGCTAGAATATGTTTAAATAAAGTGGCATTTTCATACGCGTTCAAGGATATGGCACCAGTAATTAATGATTTAATACTGAAATTCCTTATTTTTATTTTCGATTTTTTTGACAATGGTATACGTTTTGATGCCAGAAGAAAACATTTCGAATGTAAATTTTAAAATTTTAAAAAAAAATTAAATGCGTGCAAAAATATGTTTAAAAAAAGTAGCGTTTTCATTGCTATCCGTGGTAATAGTACCAATAGGGGTAAGTTTTATACTAAAATTTTATACTAAAATTTTATTATTATTTTTCGACTAGTATTCACATCGATATACGTCTTAAATCTAAATGTACACCTTACAAAGGAAAATATTAATATTTAAAAAAAATTTAACGCTTGCAAGAATAAGTTTAAATAAAGTGGCATTTTCATACGCGTTCATGGTTATGGCACCAATAAGTAATGATTTTATACTGAAATTCCTTATTTTTATTTTCGATTTTTTTGACAATGGTATACGTTTTGATGCCAGAAGAAAACATTTCGAATGTAAATTTTAATATTTTAAAAAAAAATTAAATGCGTGCTAAAATATGTTTAAAAAAAGTAGCGTTTTCATTGCTATCCGTGGTAATGGTACCAATAGGGGAAGGTTTTTTACTAAAATTTTATACTAAAATTTTATTGTTATTCTTCGACTATTATTCAAATTGATATACGTCTTAATTCTAAAAGTACACCTTACAAAGGAAAATATTAATATTTAAAAAAATCTTAATGCTTGCTAGAATATGTTTAAATAAAGTGGCATTTTCATACGCGTTCAAGGATATGGCACCAGTAAGTAATGATTTTATACTGAAATTAATATTTTTATTTTCGATTATTTTGACAATGGTATGTCTTGATGCCAGAAGAAAACCTTTCGAGAGTTAATTTTAATATTTTAAATAAATTAAATGCGTGCTAAAATATGTTTAAAAAATGTAGCGTTTTCATTGCTATCCGTGGTAATAGTACCAATAGGGGTAAGTTTTATACTAAAATTTTATACTAAAATTTTATTATTATTTTTCGACTATTATTCAAATTGATATACGTCTGAATTCTAAAAGTACACCTTACAAAGGAAAATATAAATATTTAAAAAAAATATAACGCTTGCAAGAATATGTTTGAATAAAGTGGCATTTTCATACGCGTTCATTGTTATGGCACCAATAAGTAATGATTTTATACTGATATTAATATTTTTATTTTCGATTATTTTGACAATGGTATAAGTCGTGATGCCAGAAGAAAACCTTTCGAGTGTAAATTTTAATATTTTAAAAAGAATTAAATGCGCGCTAAAATATGTTAAAAAAAAGTAGCGTTTTCATTGCTGTCCAAGGTAATGGTACCAATACGTGTAGATTTTATACTTAAATTTTATACTAAAATTTTATTATTATTTTTCGACTATTATTCACATCGGTATATGTCTTAATCCTAGAAGTACACCTTACAAAGGAAATTTTTATATTTAAAAAAAATTTAATGCTTGCTAGAATATGTTTAAATAAAGTGGCATTTTCATACGCGTTCAAGGATATGGCACCAGTAAGTAATGATTTTATACTGAAATTAATATTTTTATTTTCGATTATTTTGACAATGGTATAAGTCTTGATACCAGAAGAAAACCTTTCGAGTGTTAATTTTAATATTTTAAATAAAAATTAAATGCGTGCAAAAATATGTTTAAAAAATGTAGCGTTTTCATTGCTATCCGTGGTAATAGTACCAATAGGGGTAAGTTTTATACTAAAATTTTATACTAAAATTTTATTATTATTTTTCGACTATTATTCACATCGATATACGTCTTAATTCTAAATGTATACCTTACAAAGGAAAATATTAATATTTAAAAAAATCTTAATGCTTGCTAGAATATGTTTAAATAAAGTGGCATTTTCATACCTCGTTCAAGGATATGGCACCAGTAATTAATGATTTAATACTGAAATATATATTTTTATTTTTGATTATTTTGACAATGGTATAAGACTTGATGCCAGAAGAAAACCTTTCGAGTGTTAATTTTAATATATTAAATAAAAATTAAATGCGTGCAAATATATGTTTAAAAAAAGTAGCGTTTTTATTGCTATCCGTGGTAATAGTACCAATAGGGGAAGTTTTTATACTTAAATTTTATACTAAAATTTTATTATTATTTTTCGACTATTATTCACATCGGTATACGTCTTAATCCTAGAAGTAAAACTTACAAAGCAAAATTTAAATATTTAAAAAAAATTTAATGCTTGCTAAAATACGTTTAAATAAAGTGGAATTTTCATACGCGTTCATGGTTATGGCACCAATAAGTAATGATTTTATACTAAAATTCATTATTTTTATTTTTGATTATTTTGACAATGGTATACGTTTTGATGCCAGAAGAAAACATTTCGAATGTAAATTTTAAAATTTTTAAAAAAAATTAAATGCGTGCAAAAATATGTTTAAAAAAAGTAGCGTTTTCATTGCTATCCGTGGTAATAGTACCAATAGGGGTAAGTTTTATACTAAAATTTTATACTAAAATTTTATTATTATTTTTCGACTAGTATTCACATCGATATACGTCTTAAATCTAAATGTACACCTTACAAAGGAAAATATTAATATTTAAAAAAAATTTAACGCTTGCAAGAATAAGTTTAAATAAAGTGGCATTTTCATACGCGT
Organism: Zhengitettix transpicula; assembly: GCA_037074705.1. Taxonomy (NCBI): domain Eukaryota; kingdom Metazoa; phylum Arthropoda; class Insecta; order Orthoptera; family Tetrigidae; genus Zhengitettix; species Zhengitettix transpicula. Next base: position 840,675 of record JAYJMR010000009.1, on the reverse strand, counting down.
TCATGGTTATGGCACCAATAAGTAATGATTTTATACTGAAATTCCTTATTTTTATTTTCGATTTTTTTGACAATGGTATACGTTTTGATGCCAGAAGAAAACATTTCGAATGTAAATTTTAATATTTTAAAAAAAAATTAAATGCGTGCAAAAATATGTTTAAAAAAAGTAGCGTTTTCATTGCTATCCGTGGTAATAGTACCAATAGGGGTAAGTTTTATACTAAAATTTTATACTAAAATTTTATTATTATTTTTCGACTAGTATTCACATCGATATACGTCTTAAATCTAAATGTACACCTTACAAAGGAAAATATTAATATTTAAAAAAAATTTAACGCTTGCAAGAATAAGTTTAAATAAAGTGGCATTTTCATACGCGTTCATGGTTATGGCACCAATAAGTAATGATTTTATACTGAAATTCCTTATTTTTATTTTCGATTTTTTTGACAATGGTATACGTTTTGATGCCAGAAGAAAACATTTCGAATGTAAATTTTAATATTTTAAAAAAAAATTAAATGCGTGCTAAAATATGTTTAAAAAAAGTAGCGTTTTCATTGCTATCCGTGGTAATGGTACCAATAGGGGAAGGTTTTTTACTAAAATTTTATACTAAAATTTTATTGTTATTCTTCGACTATTATTCAAATTGATATACGTCTTAATTCTAAAAGTACACCTTACAAAAAAATTTTTTATATTTAAAAAAAATTTAATGCTTGCCAGAATATGTTTAAATAAAGTGGCATTTTCATACGCGTTCATGGTTATGGCACCAATAAGTAATGATTTTATACTGAAATTCATTATTTTTATTTTCGATTATTTTGACAATGGTATACGTTTTGATGCCAGAAGAAAACATTTCGAATGTAAATTTTAATATTTTAAAAAATAATTAAATGCGTGCTAAAATATGTTTAAAAAAAGTAGCGTTTTCATTGCTATCCGTGGTAATGGTACCAATAGGGGTAGGTTTTGTACTAAAATTTTATACTAAAATTTTATTATTATTTTTCGACTATTATTCACATCGGTATATGTCTTAATCCTAGAAGTACACCTTACAAAGGAAATTTTTATATTTAAAAAAAATTTAATGCTTGCTAGAATATGTTTAAATAAAGTGGCATTTTCATACGCGTTTATGGTTATGGCACCAGTAAGTAATGATTTTATACTGATATTAATATTTTTATTTTCGATTATTTTGACAATGGTATAAGTCGTGATGCCAGAAGAAAACCTTTCGAGTGTTAATTTTAATATTTTAAATAAAAATTAAATGCGTGCAAAAATATGTTTAAAAAAAGTAGCGTTTTCATTGCTATCCGTGGTAATAGTACCAATAGGGGAAGTTTTTATACCTAAATTTTATACTAAAATTTTATTATTATTTTTCGACTATTATTCACATCGATATACGACTTAAATCTAAAAGTACACCTTACAAAGGAAAATTTTAATATTTAAAAAAAAATTAATGCTTGCAAGAATATGTTTAAATAAAGTGGCATTTTCATACGCGTTCATGGTTATGGCACCAATAAGTATTGATTTTATACTGAAATTCATTATTTTTATTTTCGATTATTTTTACAATGGTATACGTTTTGATGCCAGAAGAAAACATTTCGAATGTAAATTTTAATATTTTAAAAAAAATTAAATGCGCGCTAAAATATGTTTAAAAAAAGTAGCGTTTTTATTGCTATCCGTGGTAATGGTACCAATAGGGGTAAGTTTTATACTAATATTTTATACTAAAATTTTATTATTATTTTTCGACAATTATTCACATCGATATACGTCTTAAATCTAAATGTATACCTTACAAAGGAAAATATTAATATTTAAAAAAATCTTAATGCTTGCTAGAATATGTTTAAATAAAGTGGCATTTTCATACGCGTTCAAGGATATGGCACCAGTAAGTAATGATTTTATACTGAAATTCATTATTTTTATAATATAAAATCATTACTTATTGGTGCCATAAACATGAACGCGTATGAAAATGCCAATTTATTTAAAAATATTTTAGAAATCATTAAATTTTTTTTTAAATATTTAAATTTTCCTTTGTAAGGTTTACTTCTAGGATTAAGACGTATACCGATGTGAATAATAATCGAAAAATAATAATAAACTTTTAGTATAAAATCTACCCCTATTGGTACCATTACCTTGGACAGCAATGAAAACGCTACTTTTTTTAAACATATTTTAGCACGCATTTAATTTTTTTTTAAATATTAAAATTTACACTCGAAAGGTTTTCTTCTGGCATCAAGACGTATACCATTGTCAAAATAATCGAAAATAAAAATAATGAATTTCAGTATAAAATCATTACTTATTGGTGCCATAAACATGAACGCGTATGAAAATGCCACTTTATTTAAACATATTCTAGCAAGCATTAAATTTTTTTTATATATTTAAATGTTCCTTTGAAAGGTTCACTTCTAGGATTAAGACGTATACCGTTGTGAATAATAGTCGAAAAATATTAATAAAATTTTAGTATAAAATATACCCCTATTGGTACCATTACCACGGACAGCAATGAAAACGCTACTTTTTTTAAACATATTTTTGCACGCATTTAATTTTTTTTTAAAATATAAAATTTACATTCAAAATGTTTTCTTCTGGCATCAAAACGTATACCATTGTCAAAATAATCGAAAATAAAAATAATGAATTTCAGTATAAAATCATTACTTATTGGTGCCATAAACATGAACGCGTATGAAAATGCCAATTTATTTAAAAATATTTTAGAAATCATTAAATTTTTTTTTAAATATTTAAATTTTCCTTTGTAAGGTTTACTTCTAGGATTAAGACGTATACCGATGTGAATAATAGTCGAAAAATAATAATAAACTTTTAGTATAAAATCTACCCCTATTGGTACTATTACCTTGGACAGCAATGAAAACGCTACTTTTTTTAAACATATTTTAGCATGCATTTAATTTTTTTTTAAATATTATTAAATTTACACTCGAAAGGTTTTCTTCTGGCATCAAGACGTATACCATTGTCAAAATAATCGAAAATAAAAATAATGAATTTCAGTATAAAATCATTACTAATTGGTGCCATAACCATGAACGCGTATGAAAATACCACTTTATTTAAACATATTCTAGCAAGCATTAAATTTTTTTTATATATTTAAATGTTCCTTTGAAAGGTTCACTTCTAGGATTAAGACGTATACCGTTGTGAATAATAGTCGAAAAATATTAATAAAATTTTAGTATAAAATATACCCCTATTGGTACCATTACCACGGACAGCAATGAAAACGCTACTTTTTTTAAACATATTTTAGCACGCATTTATTTATTTTTAAAATATTAAAATTTACTCTCGAAAGGTTTTCTTTTGGCACGAAGACGTATACCATTGTAAAAATAATCGAAAGAAAAAAATAATAAATTACAGGATAAAATCATTACTTATTGGTGCCATAACCATGATCGCGTATGAAAATGCCACTTTATTTAAACATATTCTAGCAAGCGTTAAATTTTTTTTAAATATTAAAATTTTCCTTTGAAAGTGTACTTTTAGAATTAAGACGTATATCGATGTGAATAATAGTCGAAAAAAAATAATAAAATTTTAGTATAAAATTTTAGTATAAAATCTACCCCTATTGGTACCATTAACTTGGACAGCAATGAAAACGCTACTTTTTTTAAACATATTTTAGCACGCATTTAATTTTTTTTTAAAATATTAAAATTTACATTCTAAATGTTTTCTTCTGGCATCAAAACGTATACCATTGTCAAAAAAATCGAAAATAAAAATAATTAATTTCAGTATAAAATCATTACTTATTGGTGCCATAACCATGATCGCGTATGAAAATGCCACTTTATTTAAACATATTCTAGCAAGCATTAAATTTTTTTTAATATTAAAATTTTCCTTTGTAAGGTGTTCGTTTAGAATTAAGGCGTATATCGTTGTGAATAATAGTCGAAAAATTAAAATAAAATTTTAGCATAAAATTTTAGTATAAAACCTATCCCTATTGGTACCATTACCACGGAAAGCAATGAAAACGCTACTATTTTAAACATATTTTTGCACGCATTTAATTTTTTTTTAAAATATTAAAATTTACATTTAAAATGTTTTCTTCTGGCATCAAAACGTATACCATTGTCAAAATAATCGAAAATTAAAATAATTAATTACAGTATATAATTATTACCCATTGGTGCCATAACCATGAACGCGTATGAAAATGCCACTTTATTTAAACATATTCTAGCAAGCATTAAATTTTTTTTAAATATTAAAATTTTCCTTTGTAAGGTGTACGTTTAGAATTAAGGCGTATATCGATGTGAATAATAGTCGAAAAATAATAATAAAATATTAGCATAAAATTTTAGTATAAAACCTACCCCTATTGGTACCATTACCACGGAAAGCAATGAAAACGCTACTTTTTTTAAACATATTTTTGCACGCATTTAATTTTTATTTAAAATATTAAAATTTACATTCTAAATGTTTTCTTCTGGCATCTAAACGTATACCATTGTCAAAATAATCGAAAATAAAAATAATGAATTTCAGTATAAAATCATTACTTATTGGTGCCATAAACATGAACGCGTATGAAAATGCCAATTTATTTAAAAATATTTTAGAAATCATTAAATTTTTTTTTAAATATTTAAATTTTCCTTTGTAAGGTTTACTTCTAGGATTAAGACGTATACCGATGTGAATAATAGTCGAAAAATAATAATAAACTTTTAGTATAAAATCTACCCCTATTGGTACTATTACCTTGGACAGCAATGAAAACGCTACTTTTTTTAAACATATTTTAGCATGCATTTAATTTTTTTTTAAATATTATTAAATTTACACTCGAAAGGTTTTCTTCTGGCATCAAGACGTATACCATTGTCAAAATAATCGAAAATAAAAATAATGAATTTCAGTATAAAATCATTACTAATTGGTGCCATAACCATGAACGCGTATGAAAATACCACTTTATTTAAACATATTCTAGCAAGCATTAAATTTTTTTTATATATTTAAATGTTCCTTTGAAAGGTTCACTTCTAGGATTAAGACGTATACCGTTGTGAATAATAGTCGAAAAATATTAATAAAATTTTAGTATAAAATATACCCCTATTGGTACCATTACCACGGACAGCAATGAAAACGCTACTTTTTTTAAACATATTTTAGCACGCATTTATTTATTTTTAAAATATTAAAATTTACTCTCGAAAGGTTTTCTTTTGGCACGAAGACGTATACCATTGTAAAAATAATCGAAAGAAAAAAATAATAAATTACAGGATAAAATCATTACTTATTGGTGCCATAACCATGATCGCGTATGAAAATGCCACTTTATTTAAACATATTCTAGCAAGCGTTAAATTTTTTTTAAATATTAAAATTTTCCTTTGAAAGTGTACTTTTAGAATTAAGACGTATATCGATGTGAATAATAGTCGAAAAAAAATAATAAAATTTTAGTATAAAATTTTAGTATAAAATCTACCCCTATTGGTACCATTAACTTGGACAGCAATGAAAACGCTACTTTTTTTAAACATATTTTAGCACGCATTTAATTTTTTTTTAAAATATTAAAATTTACATTCTAAATGTTTTCTTCTGGCATCAAAACGTATACCATTGTCAAAAAAATCGAAAATAAAAATAATTAATTTCAGTATAAAATCATTACTTATTGGTGCCATAACCATGATCGCGTATGAAAATGCCACTTTATTTAAACATATTCTAGCAAGCATTAAATTTTTTTTAATATTAAAATTTTCCTTTGTAAGGTGTTCGTTTAGAATTAAGGCGTATATCGTTGTGAATAATAGTCGAAAAATTAAAATAAAATTTTAGCATAAAATTTTAGTATAAAACCTATCCCTATTGGTACCATTACCACGGAAAGCAATGAAAACGCTACTATTTTAAACATATTTTTGCACGCATTTAATTTTTTTTTAAAATATTAAAATTTACATTTAAAATGTTTTCTTCTGGCATCAAAACGTATACCATTGTCAAAATAATCGAAAATTAAAATAATTAATTTCAGTATATAATTATTACCCATTGGTGCCATAACCATGAACGCGTATGAAAATGCCACTTTATTTAAACATATTCTAGCAAGCATTAAATTTTTTTTAAATATTAAAATTTTCCTTTGTAAGGTGTACGTTTAGAATTAAGGCGTATATCGATGTGAATAATAGTCGAAAAATAATAATAAAATATTAGCATAAAATTTTAGTATAAAACCTACCCCTATTGGTACCATTACCACGGAAAGCAATGAAAACGCTACTTTTTTTAAACATATTTTTGCACGCATTTAATTTTTATTTAAAATATTAAAATTTACATTCTAAATGTTTTCTTCTGGCATCTAAACGTATACCATTGTCAAAATAATCGAAAATAAAAATAATGAATTTCAGTATAAAATCATTACTTATTGGTGCCATAACAATGAACGCGTATGAAATACCACTTTATTTAAACATATTTTAGTAAGCATTAAATTTTTTTAAAATATTTTAATATTGCTATGTAAGGTTTACTTCTAGGATTAAGACGTATATCGATGTGAATAATAGTCGAAAAAAAATAATAAAATTTTAGTATAAAATTTTAGTATAAAATCTACCCCTATTGGTACCATTACCTTGGACAGCAATGAAAACGCTACTTTTTTTAAACATATTTTAGCACGCATTTAATTTTTTTTAAAATATTAAATTTTACACTCGAAAGGTTTTCTTCTGGCATCAAGACGTATACCATTGTCAAAAAAATCGAAAATAAAAATAATTAATTTCAGTATAAAATCATTACTTATTGGTGCCATAACCATGATCGCGTATGAAAATGCGACTTTATTTAAACATATTCTAGCAAGCATTAAATTTTTTTTAAATATTAAAATTTTCCTTTGTAAGGTGTTCGTTTAGAATTATGGCGTATATCGATGTGAATAATAGTCGAAAAATTAAAATAAAATTTTAGCATAAAATTTTAGTATAAAACCTATCCCTATTGGTACCATTACCACGGAAAGCAATGAAAACGCTACTATTTTAAACATATTTTTGCACGCATTTAATTTTTTTTAAAATTTTAAAATTTACATTCAAAATGTTTTCTTCTGGCATCAAAACGTATACCATTGTCAAAATAATCGAAAATTAAAATAATTAATTTCAGTATATAATTATTACCCATTGGTGCCATAACCATGAACGCGTATGAAAATACCACTTTATTTAAACATATTCTAGCAAGCATTAAATTTTTTTTAAATATTAAAATTTTCCTTTGTAAGGTGTACGTTTAGAATTAAGGCGTATATCGATGTGAATAATAGTCGAAAAATAATAATAAAATTTTAACATAAAATTTTAGTATAAAACCTACCCCTATTGGTACCATTACCACGGAAAGCAATGAAAACGCTACTTTTTTTAAACATATTTTTGCACGCATTTAATTTTTTTTTAAAATATTAAAATTTACATTCGAAATGTTTTCTTCTGGCATCAAAACGTTAACCATTGTCAAAATAATTGAAAATTAAAATAATTAATTTCAGTATATAATTATTACCCATGACGAAGAGCGTCTGCAGCTTCTAAACGACTGTTACCAGCGACCAGCAGATGACGTCAGCACTTTCAGCGTGAAGCCTTACATAGGTAGAGACACACAACTCCATTGTAAAGCCACATACTTACGTGTAACCGAGCAAAATGAGTTAAAAAATGACGAAGAGCGTCGGCAGCTTCTAAACGACTATTACTAGCGACCTGCGTATGACTTCAGCGTCTTCAGCGTGAAGCTTTATATAGTAAGAGACAAACAACTCACATGAAAAGATACACATTTCGGAGAAAACGAGCAAAAAGTTAAAAAAACCAAAGAAAAGAGATTGCAGCTCTTAAACGACTGTTACTAGCGACCTGATGATGACGTCAGCGTCTTCAGCGTGAAGCCATCTATTGAAAGAGACCCACAACTTCCTTGAAAAGACACACAATTAGGAGAAAACGAGAAAAAGTGATAAAAAAGAAAAGAAAAGAGCTTGCAGCTTTTAAACGACTGTAACTAGCCACCTGATGATGACGTCAGCGTCTTCAGCGTGAAGCCATCTATTGGAAGAGCCCCACAACTCCCTTTAAAAGACACACAATTAGGAGAAAACGAGAAAAAGTGATAAAATAGAAAAAGAAAAACGTCTGTATATCCTTAACGCCTGTTAATAGCGACCTGCAGATGACGTCAGCGTCTCCAGCGTGAAGCCTTCCAAAGGTAATAACACTCCACTCCATTGTAAAGACACACATTTAGGAGTTATAGAGCAAAAAGAGATAAAAAACAATGACGAAGAGCGTCTGCAGCTCCTAAACGTCTGTTACTAGCGACCAGCAGATGACGTCAGCATCTTCAGCGTGAAGCCTTATATAGGAAGAAACGAACAACTCCCTTGAATAGACACACAATTAGGAGAAAACGAGAAAAAGTTATAAAAAAGAAAAAGAAATACGTCTGTAGATCCTTAACGCCTGTTGCTAGCGACCTGCGGATGACATCAGCGTCTTCAGCGTGAAGCCTTATAAAGGTAAAGACACACAACTCCCTTGAAAAGACACACAATTAGGAAAAAACAAGCAAAACGTGATAAAAAACAAAAGGAAAGTGCCTGAAGCTCGTAAACGACTGTTGGTAGCGACATGATGATGACGTCAGCGTCTTCAGCGTGAAGCCTTATAAAGGTAAAGACACACAACTCCATTGTAAAGAAACTCATTCAAAAGTTGTCGAGCAAAAAAAGATAAAAAAATGACGAAGAGCGTCTGCAGCTCCTAAACGACTGTTACTAGCGACCAGCAGATGACGTCAGCATCTTCAGCGTGAAGCCTTATATAGGAAAGAGACAAACAACTCCCTTGAAAAGACAAACTATTACAAGAAAACGAGAAAAAGTGATAAAAAAGAAAAAGAAATACGTCTGTAGATCCTTAACGCCTGTTGCTAGCGACCTGCGGATGACGTCAGCGTCTTAAGCGTATAGCCAAACATAGGAAAAGACCCACAACTTCCTTGAAAAGACACACAATTAGAAGAAAACGAGAAAAAGTGATAAAAAAGAAAAGAAAAGAGCTTGCAGCTCTTAAACGACTGTTACTAGCGACACGATGATGACGTCTGCGTCTTCAGCGTGAAGCCTTCCATTGAAAGAGACCCACAATTTCCTTGAAAAGACAAACAATTAGGAGAAAACGAGCAAAAAGTGATAAAAAAATATAAAGAAAAACGTCTGTAGCACCTAAACGACTGTTACTAGCGACCTGCGAATGACGTCAGCGTCTTCAGCGTGAAGCCTTACAAAGGTAAAGACACACAACTCCATTGTAAAGACACACAATTAGGAGTTATCGAGCAAAAAAAGATAAAAAACAAAACAAAAGAGCTTGCAGCTCTTAAACGACTATTACTAGCGACCTGATGATGACGTCAGCGTCTTCAGCGTGAAGCCATCTATTGAAAGAGACCCACAACTTCCATGAAAAGACACACAATTAGGAGAAAACGAGGAAAAGTGATAAAAAAGAAAAGAAAAGAGCTTGCAGCTTTTAAACGACTGTTACTAGCGACCTGATGATGACGTCAGCGTCTTCAGCGTGAAGCCATCTATTGGAAGAGCCCCACAACTCCCTTTAAAAGACACACAATTAGGAGAAAACGTGAAAAAGTGATAAAATAGAAAAAGAAAAACGTCTGTAGAGCCTTAACGCCTGTTAATAGCGACCTGCGGATGACGTCAGCGTCTCCAGCGTGAAGCCTTCCAAAGGTAATAACACACCACTCTATTGTAAAGACACACATTTAGGAGTTATAGAGCAAAAAGAGATAAAAAACAATGACGAAGAGCGTCTGCAGCTCCTAAACGACTGTTACTAGCGACCAGCAGATGACGTCAGCATCTTCAGCGTGAAGCCTTATATAGGAAGAGACAAACAACTCCCTTGAAAAGACAAACAATTAGAAGAAAACGAGAAAAAGTGATAAAAAAGAAAAAGAAATACGTCTGTAGATCCTTAACGCCTGTTGCTAGCGACCTGCGGATGACGTCAGCGTCTTAAGCGTATAGCCAAACATAGGAAAAGACCCACAACTCCCTTGAAAAGACACACAATTAGGAAAAAACAAGCAAAAGGTGATAAAAAACAAAAGGAAAGTGCCTGCAGCTCGTAAACGACTGTTGGTAGCGACATGATGATGACGTGAGCGTATTCAGCGTGAAGCCTTATAAAGGTAAAGACACACAACTCCATTGTAAAGACACTCATTTAGGAGTTGTCGAGCAAAAAAAGATAAAAAAATGACGAAGAGCGTCTGCAGCTCCTATACGACTGTTACCAGCGACCAGCAGATGACGTCAGCACTTTCAGCGTGAAGCCTTACATAGGTAGAGACACACAACTCCTTTGTAAAGCCACATACTTACGTGTAAACGAGCAAAATGAGTTAAAAAATGACGATGAGCGTCGGCAGCTCCTAAACGACTATTACTAGCGACCTGCGTATGACTTCAGCGTCTTCAGCGTGAAGCTTTATACAGAAAGAGACAAACAACTCCGTTGAAAAGATACACATTTCGGAGAAAACGAGCAAAAAGTTAAAAAAACCAAAGAAAAGAGCTTGCAGCTCTTAAACGCCTGTTGCTAGCGACCTGCGGATGACGTCAGCGTCTTAAGCTTAAAGCCAACCATAGGAAAAGACCCACAACTCCCTTGAAAAGACACACAATTAGGAAAAAACAAGCAAAACGTGATAAAAAACAAAAGAAAAGCGCCTGCAGCTCGTAAACGACTGTTAATAGCGACACGATGATGACGTCTGCGTCTTCAGCGTGAAGCCTTCCATTGAAAGAGACCCACAATTCCCTTGAAAAGACAAACAATTAGGAGAAAACGAGCAAAAAGTGATAAAAAATAAAAAGAAAAACGTCTGTAGCACCTAAACGACTGTTACTAGCGACCTGCGAATGACTTCAGCGTCTTTAGCGTGAAGCCTTACAAAGGTAAAGACACACATCTCCATTGTAAAGACACACAATTAGGAGTTATCGAGCAAAAAAAGATAAAAAACAAAACAAAAGAGCTTGCAGCTCTTAAACGACTGTTACTAGCGAATTGATGATGACGTCAGCGTCTTCAGCGTGAAGCCATCTATTGAAAGAGACCCACAACTTCCTTGAAAAGACACACAATTAGGAGAAAACAAGAAAAAGTGATAAAAAAGAAAAGAAAAGAGCTTGCAGCTTTTAAACGACTGTAACTAGCCACCTGATGATGACGTTAGCGTCTTCAGCGTGAAGCCATCTATTGAAAGAGCCCCACAACTCCCTTTAAAAGACACACAATTAGGAGAAAACTAGAAAAAGTGATAAAATAGAAAAAGAAAAACGTCTGTATATCCTTAACGCCTGTTAATAGCGACCTGCAGATGACGTCAGCGTCTCCAGCGTGAAGCCTACCAAAGGTAATAACACTCCACTCCATTGTAAAGACACACATTTAGGAGTTATAGAGCAAAAAGAGATAAAAAACAATGACGAAGAGCGTCTGCAGCTGCTAAACGACTGTTACTAGCGACCAGCAGATGACGTCAGCATCTTCAGCGTGAAGCCTTATATAGGAAGAGACAAACAACTCCCTTGAAAGAGACACACAATTAGGAGAAAACGAGAAAAAGTTATAAATAAGAATAAGAAATACGTCTGTAGATCCTTAACGCCTGTTGCTTGCGACCTGCGGATGACGTCAGCGTCTTAAGCTTAAAGCCAACCATAGGAAAAGACCCACAACTCCTTTGAAAAGACACACAATTAGGAAAAAACAAGCAAAACGTGATAAAAAACAAAAGGAAAGCGCCTGCAGCTCGTAAACGACTGTTGGTAGCGACATGATGATGACGTCAGCGTCTTCAGCGTGAAGCCTTATAAAGGTAAAGACACACAACTCCATTGTAAAGACACTCATTTAGGAGTTGTCGAGCAAAAAAAGCTAAAAAAATGACGAAGAGCGTCTGCAGCTCCTAAACGACTGTTACCAGCGACCAGCAGATGACGTCAGCACTTTCAGCGTGAAGCCTTACATAGGTAGAGACACACAACTCCATTGTAAAGCCACATATTTACGTGTAAACAAGGAAAATGAGTTAAAAAATGACGAAGAGCGCCGGCAGCTCCTAAACGACTATTACTAGCGACCTGCGTATGACTTCAGCGTCTTTAGCGCGAAGCTTTATATAGAAAGAGACAAACAACACCCTTGAAAAGATACACATTTCGGAGAAAACGAGCAAAAAGTTAAAAAAACCAAAGAAAAGGGCTTGCAGCTCTTAATCGACTGTTACTAGCGACCTGATGATGACGTCAGCGTCTTCAGCGTGAAGCCATCGATTGAAAGAGACCCACAACTCCCTTGAAAAGACACACAATTAGGAGAAAACGAGAAAAAGTGATAAAAAAATAGGAAAAGAGCTTGCAGCTTTTAAACGACTGTTACTCGCGACCTGATGATGACGTCAGCGTCTTCGGCGTGAAGCCATCTATTGGAAGAGCCCCACAACTACCTTTAAAAGACACACAATTAGGAGAAAACGAGAAAAAGTGATAAAATAGATAAAAGAAAAACGTCTGTACATCCTTAACGCCTATTAATAGCGACCTGCGGATGACGTCAGCGTCTCCAGCGTGAAGCCTTCCAAAGGTAATAACACACAACTCCATTGTACAGACACACATTTAGGAGTTATCGAGCTAAAAAAGATAAAAAAATGACGAAGAGCGTCTGCAGCTCCTAAACGACTGTTACTAGCGACCAGCAGATGACATCAGCATCTTCAGCGTGAAGCCTTATATAGGAAGAGACAAACAACTCCCTTGAAAAGACACACAATTAGGAGAAAACGAGAAAAAGTGATAAAAAAGAAAAAGAAAAACGTCTGTAGATCCTTAACGCCTGTTGCAAGCGACCTGCGGATGACGTCAGCGTCTTTAGTTAAAAGCCAACCATAGGAAAAGACCCACAATTCCCTTGAAAAGACACACAATTAGGAAAAAACAAGCAAAACGTGATAAAAAACAAAAGAAAAGCGCCTGCAGCTCGTAAACGACTGTTCATAGCGACACGATGATGACGTCAGCGTCTTCAGCGTGAAGCCTTACAAAGGTAAAGACACACAACTCCATTGTAAAGACACACAATTAGGAGTTATCGAGCAAAATAGATAAAAAAATGACGAAGAGCGTCTGCAGCTCCTAAACGACTATTACTAGCGACCTGCGGATGACTTCAGCGTCTTCAGCGTGAAGCCTTATATAGGAAGAGACAAACAGCTCCCTTGAAAAGATACACATTTAGGAGAAAACGGGCAAAAAATGATAAAAAACAAAACAAAAGAGCTTGCAGCTCTTAAACGACTATTACTAGCGACCTGATGATGACATCAGCGTCTTCAGCTTGAAGCCATCTATTGGAAGAGACCCACAACTCCCTTGAAAAGACACACAATTAGGTGAAAACGAGAAAAAGTGATAAAAAAGAAAAAGAAAAACGTCTGTAGATCCTTAACGCCTGTTAATAGCGACCTGCGGATGACGTCAGCGTCTTCAGCGTGAAGCCTTCCAAAGGTAATAACACGCAACTCCATTGTAAAGACACACATTTAGGAGTTATCGAGGAAAAAGGGATAAAAAAAATGACGAAGAGCGACTGCAGCTCTAAAACGACTGTTACTAGCGACCAGCAGATGACGTCAGCATCTTTAGCGTGAAGCTTTATATAGAAAGAGACAAACAACTCACATGAAAAGATAAACATTTCGGAGAAAACGAGCAAAAAGTTAAAAAAACCAAAGAAAAGAGCTTGCAGCTCTTAAAAGACTGTTACTAGCGACCTGATGATGACGTCAGCGTCTTCAGCGTGAAGCCATCTATTGAAAGAGACCCATAACTTCCTTGAAAAGACACACAATTAGGAGAAAACGAGAAAAAGTGATAAAAAAGAAAAGAAAAGCGCTTGCAGCTTTTAAACGACTGTTACTAGCGACCTGATGATGACGTCAGCGTCTTCAGCGTGAAGCCATCTATTGGAAGAGCCCCACAACTTTATTTAAAAGACACACAATTAGGAGAACACGTGAAAAAGTGATAAAATAGAAAAAGAAAAACGTCTGTAGATCCTTAACGCCTGTTAATAGCGACCTGCGGTTGACGTCAGCGTCTCCAGCGTGAAGCCTTCCAAAGGTAATAACACACCTATCCATTGTAAAGACACACATTTAGGAGTTATAGAGCAAAAAGAGATAAAATACAATGACGAAGAGCGTCTGCAGCTCCTAAACGACTGTTACTAGCGACCAGCAGATGACGTCAGCATCTTCAGCGTGAAGCCTTATATAGGAAGAGACAAACAACTCCCTTGAAGAGACACACAATTAGGAGAAAACGAGAAAAAGTGATAAAAAAGAAAAAGAAATACGTCTGTAGATCCTTAACGCCTGTTGCTAGCGACCTGCGGATGACGTCAGCGTCTTAAGCGTATAGCCAAACATAGAAAAAGACCCACAACTCCCTTGAAAAGACACACAATTAGGAAAAAACAAGCAAAACGTGATAAAAAACAAAAGGAAAGTGCCTGCAGCTCGTAAACGACTGTTGGTAGCGACATGATGATGACGTCAGCGTCTTCAGCGTGAAGCCTTATAAAGGTAAAGACACACAACTCCATTGTAAAGACACTCATTTAGGAGTTGTCGAGCAAAAAATGATAAAAAATGACGAAGAGCGTCTGCAGCTCCTAAACGACTGTTACCAGCGACCAGCAGATGACGTCAGCACTTACAGCGTGAAGGCTTACATAGGTAGAGACACACAACTCCATTGTAAAGCCACATACTTACGTGTAAACGAGCAAAATGAGTTAAAAAATGACGAAGAGCGTCGGCAGCTCCTAAGCGACTATTACTAGCGACCTGCGTATGACTTCAGTGTCTTCAGCGTGAAGCTTTATATAGAAAGAGACAAACAACTCCCTTGAAAAGATACACATTTCGGAGAAAACGAGCAAAAAGTTAAAAAAACCAAAGAAAAGAGCTTGCAGCTCTTAAACGACTGTTACTAGCGACCTGATGATGACGTCAGCGTCTTCAGCGTGAAGCCATCTATTGAAAGAGACCCACAACTTCCTTGAAAAGACACACAATTAGGAGAAAACGAGAAAAAGTGATAAAAAAGAAAAGAAAAGAGCTTGCAGCTTTTAAACGACTGTTACTAGCGACCTGATGATGACGTCAGCGTCTTCAGCGTGAAGCCATCTATTGGAAGAGCCCCACAACTCGCTTTAAAAGACACACAATTAGGAGAAAACGAGAAAAAGTGATAAAATAGAAAAAGAAAAACGTCTGTAGATCCTTAACGCCTGTTAATAGCGACCTGCGGATGACGTCAGCGTCTCCAGCGTGAAGCCTTCCAAAGGTAATAACACACAACTCCATTGTACAGACACACATTTAGGAGTTATCGAGCTAAAAAAGATAAAAAAATGACGAAGAGCGTCTGCAGCTCCTAAAGGACTGTTACTAGCGACCAGCAGATGACGTCAGCATCTTCAGCGTAAAGCCTTATATAGGAAGAGACAAACAACTCCCTTGAAAAGACACACAATTACGAGAAAACGAGAAAAAGTGATAAAAAAGAAAAAGAAAAACGTCTGTAGATCCTTAACGCCTGTTGCTAGCGACCTGCGGATGACGTCAGCGTCTTTAGTTAAAAGCCAACCATAGGAAAAGACCCACAATTCACTTGAAAAGACACACAATTAGGAAAAAACAAGCAAAACGTTATAAAAAACAAAAGAAAAGCGCCTGCAGCTCGTAAACGACTGTTAATAGCGACACGATGATGACGTCTGCGTCTTCAGCGTGAAGCCTTCTATTGAAAGAGACCCACAATTCCCTTGAAATACAAACAATTAGGAGAAAACGAGCAAAAAGTGATAAAAAATAATAAGAAAAACGTCTGTAGCACCTAAACGACTGTTACTAGCGACCTGCGAATGACGTCAGCGTCTTCAGCGTGAAGCCTTACAAAGGTAAAGACACACAACTCCATTGTAAAGACACACAATTAGGAGTTATCGAGCAAAAAAAGATAAAAAAATGACGAAGAGCGTCTGCAGCTCCTAAACGACTATTACTAGCGACCTGCGGATGACTTCAGCGTCTTCAGCGTGAAGCCTTATATAGGAAGAGACAAACAGCTCCCTTGAAAAGATACACATTTTGGAGAAAACGAGCAAAAAATGATAAAAAACAAAACAAAAGAGCTTGCAGCTCTTAAACGACTATTACTAGCGACCTGATGATGACATCAGCGTCTTCAGCTTGAAGCCATCTATTGGAAGAGACCCACAACTCCCTTGAAAAGACACACAATTAGGTGAAAACGAGAAAAAGTGATAAAAAAGAAAAAGAAAAACGTCTGTAGATCCTTAACGCCTGTTAATAGCGACCTGCGGATGACGTCAGCGTCTTCAGCGTGAAGCCTTCCAAAGGTAATAACACGCAACTCCATTGTAAAGACACACATTTAGGAGTTATCGAAGAAAAAGGGATAAAAAAAATGACGAAGAGCGACTGCAGCTCTAAAACGACTGTTACTAGCGACCAGAAGATGACGTCAGAATCTTCAGCGTGAAGCTTTATATAGAAAGAGACAAACAACTCACATGAAAAGATACACATTTCGGAGAAAACGAGCAAAAAGTTAAAAAAACCAAAGAAAAGAGCTTGCAGCTCTTAAACGACTGTTACTAGCGACCAGCAGATGACGTCAGCATCTTCAGCGTGAAGCCTTATATAGGAAGAGACAAACAACTCCCTTGAAAAGACACACAATTAGGAGAAAACGAGAAAAAGTGATAAAAAAGAAAAAGAAAAACGTCTGTAGATCCTTAACGCCTGTTGCTAGCGACCTGCGGATGACGTCAGCGTCTTTAGTTAAAAGCCAACCATAGGAAGAGACCCACAATTCCCTTGAAAAGACACACAATTAGGAAAAAACAAGCAAAACGTGATAAAAAACAAAAGAAAAGCGCCTGCAGCTCGTAAACGACTGTTAATAGCGACACGATGATGACGTCTGCGTCTTCAGCGTGAAGCCTTCCATTGAAAGAGACCAACAATTCCCTTGAAAAGAAAAACAATTAGGAGAAAACGAGCAAAAAGTGATAAAAAAAAATAAGAAAAACGTCTGTAGCACCTAAACGACTGTTACTAGCGACCTGCGAATGACGTCAGCGTCTTCAGCGTGAAGCCTTACAAAGGTACAGACACACAACTCCATTGTAAAGACACACAATTAGGAGTTATCGAGCAAAAAAAGATAAAAAAATGACGAAGAGCGTCTGCAGCTCCTAAACGACTATTACTAGCGACCTGCGGATGACTTCAGCGTCTTCAGCGTGAAGCCTTATATAGGAAGAGACAAACAGCTCCCTTGAAAAGATACACATTTAGGAGAAAACGAGCAAAAAATGATAAAAAACAAAACAAAAGAGCTTGCAGCTCTTAAACGACTATTACTAGCGACCTGATGATGACATCAGCGTCTTCAGCTTGAAGCCATCTATTGGAAGAGACCCACAACTCCCTTGAAAAGACACACAATTAGGTGAAAACGAGAAAAAGTGATAAAAAAGAAAAAGAAAAACGTCTGTAGATCCTTAACGCCTGTTAATAGCGACCTGCGGATGACGTCAGCGTCTTCAGCGTGAAGCCTTCCAAAGGTAATAACACGCAACTCCATTGTAAAGACACACATTTAGGAGTTATCGAGTAAAAAGGGATAAAAAAAATGACGAAGAGCGACTGCAGCTCTAAAACGACTGTTACTAGCGACCAGCAGATGACGTCAGCATCTTCAGCGTGAAGCTTTATATAGAAAGAGACAAACAACTCACATGAAAAGATACACATTTCGGAGAAAACGAGCAAAAAGTTAAAAAACCAAAGAAAAGAGCTTGCAGCTCTTAAACGACTGTTACTAGCAACCTGATGATGACGTCAGCGTCTTCAGCGTGAAGCCATCTATTGAAAGAGACCCACAACTTCCTTGAAAAGACACACAATTAGGAGAAAACGAGAAAAAGTGATAAAAAAGAAAAGAAAAGAGCTTGCAGCTTTTAAACGACTGTTACTAGCGACCTGATGATGACGTCAGCGTCTTCAGCGTGAAGCCATCTATTGGAAGAGCCCCACAACTCCCTTTAAAAGACACACAATTAGGAGAAAACGAGAAAAAGTGATAAAATAGAAAAAGAAAAACGTCTGTAGATCCTTAACGCCTGTTAATAGCGACCTGCGGATGACGTCAGCGTCTCCAGCGTGAAGCCTTCCAAAGGTAATAACACACCACTCCATTGTAAAGACACACATTTAGGAGTTATAGAGCAAAAAGAGATAAAATACAATGACGAAGAGCGTCTGCAGCTCCTAAAAGACTGTTACTAGCGACCAGCAGATGACGTCAGCATCTTCAGCGTGAAGCCTTATATAGGAAGAGACAAACAACTCCCTTGAAAAGACACACATTTAGGAGAAAACGAGAAAAAGTGATAAAAAAGAAAAAGAAATACGTCTGTGAATCCTTAACGCCTGTTGCTAGCGACCTGCGGATGACGTCAGCGTCTTAAGCGTATAGCCAAACATAGGAAAAGACCCACAACTCCCTTTAAAAGACACACAATTAGGAAAAAACAAGCAAAACGTGATAAAAAACAAAAGGAAAGTGCCTGCAGCTCGTAAACGACTGTTGGTAGCGACATGATGATGACGTCAGCGTCTTCAGCGTGAAGCCTTATAAAGGTAAAGACACACAACTCCATTGTAAAGACACTCATTTAGGAGTTGTCGAGCAAAAAAAGATAAAAAAATGACGAAGAGCGTCTGCAGCTCCTAAACGACTGTTACCAGCGACCAGCAGATGACGTCAGCACTTACAGCGTGAAGCCTTACATAGGTAGAGAAACACAACTCCATTGTAAAGCCACATACTTACGTGTAAACGAGCAAAATGAGTTAAAAAATGACGATCAGCGTCGGCAGCTCCTAAACGACTATTACTAGCGACCTGCGTATGACTTCAGCGTCTTCAGCGTGAAGCTTTATATAGAAAGAGACAAACAACTCCCGTGAAAAGATACACATTTCGGAGAAAACGAGCAAAAAGTTAAAAAAACCAAAGAAAAGAGCTTGCAGCTCTTAAACGACTGTTACTAGCGACCTGATGATGACGTCAGCGTCTTCAGCGTGAAGCCATCTATTGAAAGAGACCCACAACTTCCTTGAGAAGACACACAATTAGGAGAAAACGAGAAAAAGTGATAAAATAGAAAAAGAAAAACGTCTGTAGATCCTTAACGCCTGTTAATAGCGACCTGCGGATGACGTCAGCGTCTCCAGCGTGAAGCCTTCCAAAGGTAATAATACACCACTCCATTGTAAAGACACACATTTAGGAGTTATCGATCAAAAAGAGATAAAATTTAATGACGAAGAGCGTCTGCAGCTCCTAAACGACTGTTCCTAGCGACCAGCAGATGACGTCAGCATCTTCAGCGTGAAGCCTTATATAGGAAGAGACAAACAACTCCCTTGAAAAGACACACAATTAGGAGAAAACGAGAAAAAGTTATAAAAAAGAAGAAGAAATACGTCTGTAGATCCTTAACGCCTGTTGCTAGCGACCTGCGGATGACGTCAGCGTCTTAAGCGTATAGCCAACCATAGGAAAAGACCCACAACTCCCTTAAAAAGACACACAATTAGGAAAAAACAAGCAAAACGTGATAAAAAACAAAAGGAAAGTGCCTGCAGCTCGTAAACGACTGTTGGTAGCGACATGATGATGACGTCAGCGTCTTCAGCGTGAAGCCTTATAAAGGTAAAGACACACAACTCCATTGTAAAGACACTCATTTAGGAGTTGTCGAGCAAAAAAAGATAAAAAAATGACGAAGAGCGTCTGCAGCTCCGAAACGACTGTTACCAGCGACCAGCAAATGACGTCAGCACTTTCAGCGTGAAGCCTTACATAGGTAGAGACACACAACTCCATTGTAAAGCCACATACTTACGTGTAAACGAGCAAAATGAGTTAAAAAATTACGAAGAGCGTCGGCAGCTCCTAAACGACTATTACTAGCGACCTGCGTATGACTTCAGTGTCTTCAGCGTGAAGCTTTATATAGAAAGAGACAAACAACTCCCTTGAAAAGATACACATTTCGGAGAAAACGAGCAAAAAGTTAAAAAAACCATAAGAAAAGAGCTTGCAGCTCTTAAACGACTGTTACTAGCGACCTGATGATGACGTCAGCGTCTTCAGCGTAAAGCCATCTATTGAAAGAGACCCACAACTTCCTTGAAAAGACACACAATTAGGAGAAAACGAGAAAAAGTAATAAAAAAGAAAAGAAAAGAGCTTGCAGCTTTTAAACGACTGTTACTAGCGACCTGATAATGACGTCAGCATATTCAGCGTGAAGCCATCTATTGGAAGAGCCCCACAACTCCCTTTAAAAGACACACAATTAGGAGAAAACGAGAAAAAGTGATAAAATAGAAAAAGAAAAACGTCTGTAGATCCTTAACGCCTGTTGCTAGCGACCTGCGGATGACGTCAGCGTCTTTAGTTAAAAGCCAACCATAGGAAGAGACCCACAATTCCCTTGAAAAGACACACAATTAGGAAAAAAACAAGCAAAACGTGATAAAAAACAAAAGAAAAGCGCCTGCAGCTCGTAAACGACTGTTAATAGCGACACGATGATGACGTCTGCGTCTTCAGCGTGAAGCCTTCCATTGAAAGAGACCAACAATTCCCTTGAAAAGAAAAACAATTAGGAGAAAACGAGCAAAAAGTGATAAAAAAAAATAAGAAAAACGTCTGTAGCACCTAAACGACTGTTACTAGCGACCTGCGAATGACGTCAGCGTCTTCAGCGTGAAGCCTTACAAAGGTACAGACACACAACTCCATTGTAAAGACACACAATTAGGAGTTATCGAGCAAAAAAAGATAAAAAAATGACGAAGAGCGTCTGCAGCTCCTAAACGACTAATACTAGCGACCTGCGGATGACTTCAGCGTCTTCAGCGTGAAGCCTTATATAGGAAGAGACAAACAGCTCCCTTGAAAAGATACACATTTAGGAGAAAACGAGCAAAAAATGATAAAAAACAAAACAAAAGAGCTTGCAGCTCTTAAACGACTATTACTAGCGACCTGATGATGACATCAGCGTCTTCAGCTTGAAGCCATCTATTGGAAGAGACCCACAACTCCCTTGAAAAGACACAATTAGGTGAAAACGAGAAAAAGTGATAAAAAAGAAAAAGAAAAACGTCTGTAGATCCTTAACGCCTGTTAATAGCGACCTGCGGATGACGTCAGCGTCTTCAGCGTGAAGCCTTCCAAAGGTAATAACACGCAACTCCATTGTAAAGACACACATTTAGGAGTTATCGAGTAAAAAGGGATAAAAAAAATGACGAAGAGCGACTGCAGCTCTAAAACGACTGTTACTAGCGACCAGCAGATGACGTCAGCATCTTCAGCGTGAAGCTTTATATAGAAAGAGACAAACAACTCACATGAAAAGATACACATTTCGGAGAAAACGAGCAAAAAGTTAAAAAACCAAAGAAAAGAGCTTGCAGCTCTTAAACGACTGTTACTAGCAACCTGATGATGACGTCAGCGTCTTCAGCGTGAAGCCATCTATTGAAAGAGACCCACAACTTCCTTGAAAAGACACACAATTAGGAGAAAACGAGAAAAAGTGATAAAAAAGAAAAGAAAAGAGCTTGCAGCTCCTAAACGACTGTTACCAGCGACCAGCAGATGACGTCAGCACTTACAGCGTGAAGCCTTACATAGGTAGAGAAACACAACTCCATTGTAAAGCCACATACTTACGTGTAAACGAGCAAAATGAGTTAAAAAATGACGATCAGCGTCGGCAGCTCCTAAACGACTATTACTAGCGACCTGCGTATGACTTCAGCGTCTTCAGCGTGAAGCTTTATATAGAAAGAGACAAACAACTCCCGTGAAAAAGATACACATTTCGGAGAAAACGAGCAAAAAGTTAAAAAAACCAAAGAAAAGAGCTTGCAGCTCTTAAACGACTGTTACTAGCGACCTGATGATGACGTCAGCGTCTTCAGCGTGAAGCCATCTATTGAAGAGACCCACAACTTCCTTGAGAAGACACACAATTAGGAGAAAACGAGAAAAAGAGATAAAATAGAAAAAGAAAAACGTCTGTAGATCCTTAACGCCTGTTAATAGCGACCTGCGGATGACGTCAGCGTCTCCAGCGTGAAGCCTTCCAAAGGTAATAATACACCACTCCATTGTAAAGACACACATTTAGGAGTTATCGATCAAAAAGAGATAAAATTTAATGACGAAGAGCGTCTGCAGCTCCTAAACGACTGTTCCTAGCGACCAGCAGATGACGTCAGCATCTTCAGCGTGAAGCCTTATATAGGAAGAGACAAACAACTCCCTTGAAAAGACACACAATTACGAGAAAACGAGAAAAAGTGATAAAAAAGAAAAACGTCTGTAGATCCTTAACGCCTGTTGCTAGCGACCTGCGGATGACGTCAGCGTCTTTAGTTAAAAGCCAACCATAGGAAAAGACCCACAATTTACTTGAAAAGACACACAATTAGGAAAAAACAAGCAAAACGTTATAAAAAACAAAAGAAAAGCGCCTGCAGCTCGTAAACGACTGTTAATAGCGACACGATGATGACGTCTGCGTCTTCAGCGTGAAGCCTTCTATTGAAAGAGACCCACAATTCCCTTGAAATACAAACAATTAGGAGAAAACGAGCAAAAAGTGATAAAAAATAATAAGAAAAACGTCTGTAGCACCTAAACGACTGTTACTAGCGACCTGCGAATGACGTCAGCGTCTTCAGCGTGAAGCCTTACAAAGGTAAAGGACACACAACTCCATTGTAAAGACACACAATTAGGAGTTATCGAGCAAAAAAAAGATAAAAAAAATGACGAAGAGCGTCTGCAGCTCCTAAACGACTATTACTAGCGACCTGCGGATGACTTCAGCGTCTTCAGCGTGAAGCCTTATATAGGAAGAGACAAACAGCTCCCTTGAAAAGATACACATTTTGGAGAAAACGAGCAAAAAATGATAAAAAACAAAACAAAAGAGCTTGCAGCTCTTAAACGACTATTACTAGCGACCTGATGATGACATCAGCGTCTTCAGCTTGAAGCCATCTATTGGAAGAGACCCACAACTCCCTTGAAAAGACACACAATTAGGTGAAAACGAGAAAAAGTGATAAAAAGAAAAAGAAAAACGTCTGTAGATCCTTAACGCCTGTTAATAGCGACCTGCGGATGACGTCAGCGTCTTCAGCGTGAAGCCTTCCAAAGGTAATAACACGCAACTCCATTGTAAAGACACACATTTAGGAGTTATCGAAGAAAAAGGGATAAAAAAAATGACGAAGAGCGACTGCAGCTCTAAAACGACTGTTACTAGCGACCAGAAGATGACGTCAGAATCTTCAGCGTGAAGCTTTATATAGAAAGAGACAAACAACTCACATGAAAAGATACACATTTCGGAGAAAACGAGCAAAAAGTTAAAAAAACCAAAGAAAAGAGCTTGCAGCTCTTAAACGACTGTTACTAGCGACCAGCAGATGACGTCAGCATCTTCAGCGTGAAGCCTTATATAGGAAGAGACAAACAACTCCCTTGAAAAGACACACAATTAGGAGAAAACGAGAAAAAGTGATAAAAAAGAAAAAGAAAAACGTCTGTAGATCCTTAACGCCTGTTGCTAGCGACCTGCGGATGACGTCAGCGTCTTTAGTTAAAAGCCAACCATAGGAAGAGACCCACAATTCCCTTGAAAAGACACACAATTAGGAAAAAACAAGCAAAACGTGATAAAAAACAAAAGAAAAGCGCCTGCAGCTCGTAAACGACTGTTAATAGCGACACGATGATAACGTCTGCGTCTTCAGCGTGAAGCCTTCCATTGAAAGAGACCAACAATTCCCTTGAAAAGAAAAAACAATTAGGAGAAAACGAGCAAAAAGTGATAAAAAAAAATAAGAAAAACGTCTGTAGCACCTAAACGACTGTTACTAGCGACCTGCGAATGACGTCAGCGTCTTCAGCGTGAAGCCTTACAAAGGTACAGACACACAACTCCATTGTAAAGACACACAATTAGGAGTTATCGAGCAAAAAAAGATAAAAAAAATGACGAAGAGCGTCTGCAGCTCCTAAACGACTATTACTAGCGACCTGCGGATGACTTCAGCGTCTTCAGCGTGAAGCCTTATATAGGAAGAGACAAACAGCTCCCTTGAAAAGATACACATTTAGGAGAAAACGAGCAAAAAATGATAAAGAAACAAAACAAAAGAGCTTGCAGCTCTTAAACGACTATTACTAGCGACCTGATGATGACATCAGCGTCTTCAGCTTGAAGCCATCTATTGGAAGAGACCCACAACTCCCTTGAAAAGACACACAATTAGGTGAAAACGAGAAAAAGTGATAAAAAAGAAAAAGAAAAACGTCTGTAGATCCTTAACGCCTGTTAATAGCGACCTGCGGATGACGTCAGCGTCTTCAGCGTGAAGCCTTCCAAAGGTAATAACACGCAACTCCATTGTAAAGACACACATTTAGGAGTTATCGAGTAAAAAGGGATAAAAAAAATGACGAAGAGCGACTGCAGCTCTAAAACGACTGTTACTAGCGACCAGCAGATGACGTCAGCATCTTCAGCGTGAAGCTTTATATAGAAAAGAGACAAACAACTCACATGAAAAGATACACATTTCGGAGAAAACGAGCAAAAAGTTAAAAAACCAAAGAAAAGAGCTTGCAGCTCTTAAACGACTGTTACTAGCAACCTGATGATGACGTCAGCGTCTTCAGCGTGAAGCCATCTATTGAAAGAGACCCACAACTTCCTTGAAAAGACACACAATTAGGAGAAAACGAGAAAAAGTGATAAAAAAGAAAAGAAAAGAGCTTGCAGCTTTTAAACGACTGTTACTAGCGACCTGATGATGACGTCAGCGTCTTCAGCGTGAAGCCATCTATTGGAAGAGCCCCACAACTCCCTTTAAAAGACACACAATTAGGAGAAAACGAGAAAAAGTGATAAAATAGAAAAAGAAAAAACGTCTGTAGATCCTTAACGCCTGTTAATAGCGACCTGCGGATGACGTCAGCGTCTCCAGCGTGAAGCCTTCCAAAGGTAATAACACACCACTCCATTGTAAAGACACACATTTAGGAGTTATAGAGCAAAAAGAGATAAAATACAATGACGAAGAGCGTCTGCAGCTCCTAAAAGACTGTTACTAGCGACCAGCAGATGACGTCAGCATCTTCAGCGTGAAGCCTTATATAGGAAGAGACAAACAACTCCCTTGAAAAGACACACATTTAGGAGAAAACGAGAAAAAGTGATAAAAAAGAAAAAAGAAATACGTCTGTAGATCCTTAACGCCTGTTGCTAGCGACCTGCGGATGACGTCAGCGTCTTAAGCGTATAGCCAAACATAGGAAAAGACCCACAACTCCCTTTAAAAGACACACAATTAGGAAAAAACAAGCAAAACGTGATAAAAAAACAAAAGGAAAGTGCCTGCAGCTCGTAAACGACTGTTGGTAGCGACATGATGATGACGTCAGCGTCTTCAGCGTGAAGCCTTATAAAGGTAAAGACACACAACTCCATTGTAAAGACACTCATTTAGGAGTTGTCGAGCAAAAAAAGATAAAAAAATGACGAAGAGCGTCTGCAGCTCCTAAACGACTGTTACCAGCGACCAGCAGATGACGTCAGCACTTACAGCGTGAAGCCTTACATAGGTAGAGAAACACAACTCCATTGTAAAGCCACATACTTACGTGTAAACGAGCAAAATGAGTTAAAAAATGACGATCAGCGTCGGCAGCTCCTAAACGACTATTACTAGCGACCTGCGTATGACTTCAGCGTCTTCAGCGTGAAGCTTTAATATATAGAAAGAGACAAACAACTCCCGTGAAAAGATACACATTTCGGAGAAAACGAGCAAAAAGTTAAAAAAACCAAAGAAAAGAGCTTGCAGCTCTTAAACGACTGTTACTAGCGACCTGATGATGACGTCAGCGTCTTCAGCGTGAAGCCATCTATTGAAAGAGACCCACAACTTCCTTGAGAAGACACACAATTAGGAGAAAACGAGAAAAAGTGATAAAATAGAAAAAGAAAAACGTCTGTAGATCCTTAACGCCTGTTAATAGCGACCTGCGGATGACGTCAGCGTCTCCAGCGTGAAGCCTTCCAAAGGTAATAATACACCACTCCATTGTAAAGACACACATTTAGGAGTTATCGATCAAAAAGAGATAAAATTTAATGACGAAGAGCGTCTGCAGCTCCTAAACGACTGTTCCTAGCGACCAGCAGATGACGTCAGCATCTTCAGCGTGAAGCCTTATATAGGAAGAGACAAACAACTCCCTTGAAAAGACACACAATTCGGAGAAAACGAGAAAAAGTTATAAAAAAGAAGAAGAAATACGTCTGTAGATCCTTAACGCCTGTTGCTAGCGACCTGCGGATGACGTCAGCGTCTTAAGCGTATAGCCAACCATAGGAAAAGACCCACAACTCCCTTAAAAAGACACACAATTAAGAAAAAACAAGCAAAACGTGATAAAAAACAAAAGGAAAGTGCCTGCAGCTCGTAAACGACTGTTGGTAGCGACATGATGATGACGTCAGCGTCTTCAGCGTGAAGCCTTATAAAGGTAAAGACACACAACTCCATTGTAAAGACACTCATTTAGGAGTTGTCGAGCAAAAAAGATAAAAAAATGACGAAGAGCGTCTGCAGCTCCGAAACGACTGTTACCAGCGACCAGCAAATGACGTCAGCACTTTCAGCGTGAAGCCTTACATAGGTAGAGACACACAACTCCATTGTAAAGCCACATACTTACGTGTAAACGAGCAAAATGAGTTAAAAAATTACGAAGAGCGTCGGCAGCTCCTAAACGACTATTACTAGCGACCTGCGTATGACTTCAGTGTCTTCAGCGTGAAGCTTTATATAGAAAGAGACAAACAACTCCCTTGAAAAGATACACATTTCGGAGAAAACGAGCAAAAAGTTAAAAAAACCAAAGAAAAGAGCTTGCAGCTCTTAAACGACTGTTACTAGCGACCTGATGATGACGTCAGCGTCTTCAGCGTAAAGCCATCTATTGAAAGAGACCCACAACTTCCTTGAAAAGACACACAATTAGGAGAAAACGAGAAAAAGTAATAAAAAAGAAAAGAAAAGAGCTTGCAGCTTTTAAACGACTGTTACTAGCGACCTGATAATGACGTCAGCATATTCAGCGTGAAGCCATCTATTGGAAGAGCCCCACAACTCCCTTTAAAAGACACACAATTAGGAGAAAACGAGAAAAAGTGATAAAATAGAAAAAGAAAAACGTCTGTAGATCCTTAACGCCTGTTAATAGCGACCTGCGGATGACGTCAGCGTCTCCAGCGTGAAGCCTTCCAAAGGTAATAACACACCACTCCATTGTAAAGACACACATTTAGGAGTTATCGAGCAAAAAGAGATAAAAAACAATGACGAAGAGCGTCTGCAGCTCCTAAACGACTGTTACTAGCGACCAGCAGATGACGTCAGCATCTTCAGCGTGAAGCCTTATATAGGAAGAGACAAACAACTCCCTTGAAAAGACACACAATTAGGAGAAAACGAAAAAAAGTTATAAATAAGAATAAGAAATACGTCTGTAGATCCTTAACGCCTGTTGCTAGCGACCTGCGGATGACGTCAGCGTCTATATCTTAAAGTAAACCATAGGAAAAGACCCACAACTCCCTTGAAAAGACACACAATTAGGAAAAAACAAGCAAAACGTGATAAAAAACAAAAGGAAAGCGCCTGCAGCTCGTAAACGACTGTTGGTAGCGACATGATGATGACGTCAGCGTCTTCAGCGTGAAGCCTTATAAAGGTAAAGACACACAACTCCAGTGTAAAGAAACTCATTCAGGAGTTGTCGAGCAATAAAAGATAAAAAAATGACGAAGAGCGTCTACAGCTCCTAAACGACTGTTACCAGCGACCAGCAGATGACGTCAGCACTTTCAGCGTGAAGCCTTACATAGGTAGAGACACACAACTCCATTGTAAAGCCACATATTTACGTGTAAACGAGCAAAATGAGTTAAAAAATGACGAAGAGCGTCAACAGCTCCTAAACGACTATTACTAGCGACCTGCGTATGACTTCAGCGTCTTCATCGTGAAGCTTTATATAGAAAGAGACAAACAACACCCTTGAAAAGATACACATTTCGGAGAAAACGAGCAAAAAGTTAAAAAAACCAAAGAAAAGGGCTTGCAGCTCTTAAACGACTGTTACTAGTGACCTGATGATGACGTCAGCGTCTTCAGCGTAAAGCCATCTATTGAAAGAGACCCACAACTCCCTTGAAAAGACACACAATTAGGAGAAAACGAGAAAAAGTGATAAAAAAGAAAGGAAAAGAGCTTGCAGCTTTTAAACGACTGTTACTCGCGACCTGATGATGACGTCAGCGTCTTCAGCGTGAAGCCATCTATTGGAAGAGCCCCACAATTCCCTTTAAAAGACACACAATTAGGAGAAAACGAGAAAAAGTGATAAAATAGAAAAAGAAAAACGTCTGTAGATCCTTAACGCCTGTTAATAGCGACCTGCGGATGACGTCAGCGTCTCCAGCGTGAAGCCTTCCAAAGGTAATAACACACCACTCCATTGTAAAGACACACATTTAGGAGTTATCGAGAAAAAGAGATAAAAAACAATGACGAAGAGCGTCTGCAGCTCCTAAACGACTGTTACTAGCGACCAGCAGATGACGTCAGCATCTTCAGCGTGAAGCCTTATATAATAAGAGACAAACAACTCCCTTGAAAAGACACACAATTAGGAGAAAACTAGAAAAAGTGATAAAAAAGAAAAAGAAAAACGTCTGTAGATCCTTAACGCCTGTTGCTAGCGACCTGCGGTTGACGTCAGCGTCTTTAGCTTAAAGCAAATCATAGGAAAAGACCCAAAACTCCCTTGAAAAGATACACAAACTATTAAAACAAGCAAAACGTGATAAAAAACAAAGGAAAAGCGCCTGCAGCTCGTAAACGACTGTTGATAGCGACATGATGATGACGTCAGCGTCTTCAGCGTGAAGCCTTCCAAAGGTAATAACACACCACTCCATTGTAAAGACACACATTTAGGAGTTATCGAGAAAAAGAGATAAAAAACAATGACGAAGAGCGTCTGCAGCTCCTAAACGACTGATACCAGCGACCAGCAGATAACGTCAGCACTTTAAGCGTGAGGTCTTACATTGGTAGAGACACACATCTGCATTATAAAGCCACATATTTACGAGTAAACGAGCAAAACGAGATAAAAAATGACGAAGAGCGTCGGCAGCTCCTAAACGACTATTACTAGCGACCTGCGTATGTCTTCAGCGTCTTCAGCGTGAAGCTTTATATAGGAAGAGACAAACAACTCCCTTGAAAAGATACACATTTAGAAGAAAACGAGCAAAGAGTGATAAATAACCAAAGAAAAGAGCTTGCAGCTCTTAAACGACTGTTACTAGCGACCAGCAGATGACGTCAGCATCTTCAGCGTGAAGCCTTATATAGGAAGAGACAAACAACTCCCTTGAAAACACACACAATAAAGGAGAAAACGAGAAAAAGTGATAAAAAAGAAAAAGAAAAACGTCTGTAGGTCCTTAACGCCTGTTGTTAGCGACCTGCGGATGACGTCAGCGTCTTTAGCTTAAAGCTAACCATAGGAAAAGACCCACTAATCCCTTGAAAAGACACACAATTAAGACAAAACTAACAAAACGTGATAAAAAACAAATGAAAAGCGCCTGCAGCTCGTATACGACTGTTGATAGCGACATGATGATGACGTCAGCGTCTTCAGCGTGAAGCCTTTCAAAGGTAATAACACACAACTCCATTGTAAAGACACACATTTAGGAGTTATCGAGCAAAAATAGTTAAAAAAATGACGAAGAGCGTCTGCAGCTCCTAAACGACTGTTACCAGCGACCAGCATATGACGTCAGCACTTTCAGCGTGAAACCTTACATAGGTAGAGACAGACAACTCCATTGTAAAGCCACATATTTACGAGTAAACGAGCAAAACGAGATAAAAAATGACGAAGAGCGTCGGCAGCTCCTAAACGACTATTACTAGCGACCTGCGTATGACTTCAGCGTCTTCAGCGTGAAGCTTTATATAGGAAGAGATAAACAACCCCCTTGAAAAGATACACATTTAGGAGAAAACAAGAAAAAAGTGATAAAAAACCAAAGAAAAGTGCTTGCAGCTCTTAAACGACTGTTACCAGCGACCTGATGATGACGTCAGCGTCTTCAGCGTAAAAGCCATCTATTGAAAGTGAGCCACAACTCCCTTGAAAAGACACACAATTAGGAGAAAACCTGAAAAAGTGATAAAACAGAAAAAGAAAAACGTCTGTAGATCCTTAACGCCTGTTACTAGCGACCTGCGGATGACGTCAGCGTCTTCAGCGTGATGCCTTCCAAAGGTAATAACACAAAACTCCATTGTAAAAAAACACATTTAGGAGTTATCGAGCAAAAAGAGAAAAAGAAAATGACGAAGAGCGTCTGCAGCTCCTAAACGACTGTTACTAGCGACCAGTAGATGACGTCAGCATCTTGAGCGTGAAGCCTTATATAGGAAGAAACAAACAACTCCCTTGAAAAGACACACAATTAGGAGAAAACGAGAAAAAGTGATAAAAAAGAAAAAGAAAAACGTCTGTAGATCCTTAACGCCTGTTGCTAGCGACCTGCGGTTGACGTCAGCGTCTTTAGCTTAAAGCAAATCATAGGAAAAGACCCAAAACTCCCTTGAAAAGATACACAATTAGGAAAAAACAAGCAAAACGTGATAAAAAACAAAAGAAAAGCGCCTGCAGCTCGTAAACGACTGTTAACAGCGACACGATGATGACGTCTGCGTCTTCAGCGTGAAGCCTTCCATTGAAAGAGACCCACAATTCCCTTGAAAAGACAAACAATTACGAGAAAACGAGCAAAAAGTGATAAAAAATAAAAAGAAAAACGTCTGTAGATCCTGAACGTATGTTGCTAGCGACCTGCGAATGACGTCACCGTCTTCAGCGTGAAGCCTTCGAAAGGTAAAGACACACATCTCCATTGTAAAGACAAACATTTAGGAGTTATCGAGCAAAAAAGATAAAAAAATGACGAAGAGCGCCTGCAGCTCCTAAACGACTGTTACCAGCGGCCAGCAGATGCCGTCAGCATCTTCAGCGTGAAGCCTTATATAGGAAGAGACAAACAACTCCCTTGAAAACACACACAATAAAGGAGAAAACGAGAAAAAGTGATAAAAAAGAAATAGAAAAACGTCTGTAGGTCCTTAACGCCTGTTGTTAGCGACCTGCGGATGACGTCAGCGTCTTTAGCTTAAAGCCAACCATAGGAAAAGACCCACTAATCCCTTGAAAAGACACACAATTAAGACAAAACTAACAAAACGTGATAAAAAACAAATGAAAAACGCCTGCAGCTCGTATACGACTGTTGATAGCGACATGATGATGACGTCAGCGTCTTCAGCGTGAAGCCTTTCAAAGGTAATAACACACAACTCCATTGTAAAGACACACATTTAGGAGTTATCGAGCAAAAATAGTTAAAAAAATGACGAAGAGCGTCTGCAGCTCCTAAACGACTGTTACCAGCGACCAGCAGATGACGTCAGCACTTTCAGCGTGAAACCTTACATAGGTAGAGACAGACAACTCCATTGTAAAGCCACATATTTACGAGTAAACGAGCAAAACGAGAAAAAAAATGACGAAGAGCGCCGGCAGCTCCTAAACGACTATTACTAGCGACCTGCGTATGACTTCAGCGTCTTCAGCGTGAAGCTTTATATAGGAAGAGATAAACAACCCCCTTGAAAAGATACACATTTAGGAGAAAACAAGAAAAAAGTGATAAAAAACCAAAGAAAAGTGCTTGCAGCTCTTAAACGACTGTTACCAGCGACCTGATGATGACGTCAGCGTCTTCAGCGTGAAGCCATCTATTGAAAGTGAGCCACAACTCCCTTGAAAAGACACACAATTAGGACAAAACCTGAAAAAGTGATAAAACAGAAAAAGAAAAACGTCTGTAGATCCTTAACGCCTGTTACTAGCGACCTGCGGATGACGTCAGCGTCTTCAGCGTGATGCCTTCCAAAGGTAATAACACAAAACTCCATTGTAAAAAAACACATTTAGGAGTTATCGAGCAAAAAGAGAAAAAGAAAATGACGAAGAGCGTCTGCAACTCCTAAACGACTGTTACTAGCGACCAGTAGATGACGTCAGCATCTTGAGCGTGAAGCCTTATATAGGAAGAAACAAACAACTCCCTTGAAAAGACACACAATTAGGAGAAAACGAGAAAAAGTGATAAAAAAAAAAGAAAAACGTCTGTAGATCCTTAACGCCTGTTGCTAGCGACCTGCGGTTGACGTCAGCGTCTTTAGCTTAAAGCAAATCATAGGAAAAGACCCAAAACTCCCTTGAAAAGATACACAATTAGGAAAAAACAAGCAAAACGTGATAAAAAACAAAGGAAAATCGCCTGCAGCTCGTAAACGACTGTTGATAGCGACATGATGATGACGTCAGCGTCTTCAGCGTGAAGCCTTCCAACGGTAATAACACACCACTCCATTGTAAAGACACACATTTAGGAGTTATCGAGAAAAAGAGATAAAAAACAATGACGAAGAGCGTCTGCAGCTCCTAAACGACTGTTACTAGCGACCAGCAGATGACGTCAGCATCTTCAGCGTGAAGCTTTATATAGGAAGAGACAAACAACTCCCTTGAAAAGACACACAATGAGGAGAAACGAGAAAAAGTGATAAAAACGAAAAAGAAAAACATGTGTAGATCCTTAACGCCTGTTGCTAGCGACCTGCGGCTAACGTCAGCGACTTTAGCTTAAAGCCAGCCATAGGAAAAGACCCACAACTCCCTTGAAAAGATCCACAATTAGGAAAAAACTAGCAAAACGTGATAAAAAACAAAAGAAAAGCGCCTGCAACTCGTAAACGACTGTTTATAGCGACATGATGATGACATCTTCGTCATCAGCGTGAAGCCTTCCATTGAAAGAGACCCACATTTCCCTTTAAAAGACATACAATGTTTAATAAAACGAGCAACAAGTGATAAGAAAAAGAAAAACGTCTGTATTTCCTTAACGACTGATACTAGCGACCTGCGGATGACGTCAGCGTCTTCTGCGTGTAGCCTTTCATAGGAAAAGACCCACAACTCACTTTTAAAGACTAACATTTAGGAGAAAACGAGCAAAACGTGATAAAAAACAAAAGAAAAGGGCCTGCAGCTTCTTTACAACTAAGACTAGCGACTTGTGGATGACTTTAGGGTCTTCAGCGTGTATCCAGTCATAGGAAGAAACCCACAACTCCCTTGAAAAGACACACATTTAGGAGTAAACGAGCAAAAAGTGATAAAAAACAAAATAAAAACGCTTTAATTTTATAAACGACTGTTACTAGCGACCTACGGATGACGTCAGCGTCTTCAGCGTGAAGCCTACCATAGGTAGAGACACACAACTCCAATGTAAAGATACACATTTAGGAGTAAACGAACAAAAAGAGATAAAAAAATGACGAAGAGCGTCTGCAGCTCTTAAACGACTGTTACTAGCGACCAGCAGATGACGTCAGCATCTTCAGCGTGAAGCCTTACATAGGTAGAAACACACAACTCTATTTTAAAGCCACATATTTACGAGTAAACGAGCAAAACGAGATAAAAAATGACGAAGAGTGTCGGCAGCTCCTAAACGACTATTACTAGCGACCTGCGTATGACTTCAGCGTCTTTAGCGTGAAGCCATCTATTGAAAGAGACCAACAACTCTCTTGAAAAGACACACAATTAGGAGAAAACGAGAAAAAGTGATGAAAAAGAAAAAGAAAAACGTCTGTAGATCCTTAACGCCTGTTACTAGCGACCTGCGGATGACGTCAGCGTCTTCAGCGTGAAGCCTTCCAAAGGTAATAACACACAACTCCATTGTAAACACACACATTTAGGAGTTATCGAGCAAAAAGAGAAAAAGAAAATGACGAAGAGCGTCTGCAGCTCCTAAACGACTGTTACTAGCGACCAGTAGATGACGTCAGCATCTTGAGCGTGAAGCCTTATATAGGAAGAAACAAACAACTCCCTTGAAAAGACACACAATTAGGAGAAAACGAGAAAAAGTGATAAAAAAAAAAAGAAAAACGTCTGTAGATCCTTAACGCCTGTTGCTAGCGACCTGCGGTTGACGTCAGCGTCTTTAGCTTAAAGCAAATCATAGGAAAAGACCCAAAACTCCCTTGAAAAGATACACAATTAGGAAAAAACAAGCAAAACGTGATAAAAAACAAAGGAAAATCGCCTGCAGCTCGTAAACGACTGTTGATAGCGACATGATGATGACGTCAGCGTCTTCAGCGTGAAGCCTTCCAACGGTAATAACACACCACTCCATTGTAAAGACACACATTTAGGAGTTATCGAGAAAAAGAGATAAAAAACAATGACGAAGAGCGTCTGCAGCTCCTAAACGACTGTTACTAGCGACCAGCAGATGACGTCAGCATCTTCAGCGTGAAGCTTTATATAGGAAGAGACAAACAACTCCCTTGAAAAGACACACAATGAGGAGAAACGAGAAAAAGTGATAAAAACGAAAAAGAAAAACATGTGTAGATCCTTAACGCCTGTTGCTAGCGACCTGCGGCTAACGTCAGCGTCTTTAGCTTAAAGCCAGCCATAGGAAAAGACCCACAACTCCCTTGAAAAGATCCACAATTAGGAAAAAACTAGCAAAACGTGATAAAAAACAAAAGAAAAGCGCCTGCAACTCGTAAACGACTGTTTATAGCGACATGATGATGACATCTTCGTCATCAGCGTGAAGCCTTCCATTGAAAGAGACCCACATTTCCCTTTAAAAGACATACAATGTTTAATAAAACGAGCAAAAAGTGATAAGAAAAAGAAAAACGTCTGTATTTCCTTAACGACTGATACTAGCGACCTGCGGATGACGTCAGCGTCTTCTGCGTGTAGCCTTTCATAGGAAAAGACCCACAACTTACTTTTAAAGACTAACATTTAGGAGAAAACGAGCAAAACGTGATAAAAAACAAAAGAAAAGGGCCTGCAGCTTCTTTACAACTAAGACTAGCGACTTGTGGATGACTTTAGGGTCCTCAGCGTGTATCCAGTCATAGGAAGAAACCCACAACTCCCTTGAAAAGACACACATTTAGGAGTAAACGAGCAAAAAGTGATAAAAAAACAAAATAAAAACGCTTTAATTTTATAAACGACTGTTACTAGCGACCTACGGATGACGTCAGCGTCTTCAGCGTGAAGCCTACCATAGGTAGAGACACACAACTCCAATGTAAAGATACACATTTAGGAGTAAACGAACAAAAAGAGATAAAAAAATGACGAAGAGCGTCTGCAGCTCTTAAACGACTGTTACTAGCGACCAGCAGATGACGTCAGCATCTTCAGCGTGAAGCCTTACATAGGTAGAAACACACAACTCTATTTTAAAGCCACATATTTACGAGTAAACGAGCAAAACGAGATAAAAAATGACGAAGAGTGTCGGCAGCTCCTAAACGACTATTACTAGCGACCTGCGTATGACTTCAGCGTCTTTAGCGTGAAGCCATCTATTGAAAGAGACCAACAACTCTCTTGAAAAGACACACAATTAGGAGAAAACGAGAAAAAGTGATGAAAAAGAAAAAGAAAAACGTCTGTAGATCCTTAACGCCTGTTACTAGCGACCTGCGGATGACGTCAGCGTCTTCAGCGTGAAGCCTTCCAAAGGTAATAACACACAACTCCATTGTAAACACACACATTTAGGAGTTATCGAGCAAAAAGAGAAAAAGAAAATGACGAAGAGCGTCTGCAGCTCCTAAACGACTGTTACTAGCGACCAGTAGATGACGTCAGCATCTTGAGCGTGAAGCCTTATATAGGAAGAAACAAACAACTCCCTTGAAAAGACACACAATTAGGAGAAAACGAGAAAAAGTGATAAAAAAAAAAGAAAAACGTCTGTAGATCCTTAACGCCTGTTGCTAGCGACCTGCGGTTGACGTCAGCGTCTTTAGCTTAAAGCAAATCATAGGAAAAGACCCAAAACTCCCTTGAAAAGATACACAATTAGGAAAAAACAAGCAAAACGTGATAAAAAACAAAGGAAAATCGCCTGCAGCTCGTAAACGACTGTTGATAGCGACATGATGATGACGTCAGCGTCTTCAGCGTGAAGCCTTCCAACGGTAATAACACACCACTCCATTGTAAAGACACACATTTAGGAGTTATCGAGAAAAAGAGATAAAAAACAATGACGAAGAGCGTCTGCAGCTCCTAAACGACTGTTACTAGCGACCAGCAGATGACGTCAGCATCTTCAGCGTGAAGCTTTATATAGGAAGAGACAAACAACTCCCTTGAAAAGACACACAATGAGGAGAAACGAGAAAAAGTGATAAAAACGAAAAAGAAAAACATGTGTAGATCCTTAACGCCTGTTGCTAGCGACCTGCGGCTAACGTCAGCGTCTTTAGCTTAAAGCCAGCCATAGGAAAAGACCCACAACTCCCTTGAAAAGATCCACAATTAGGAAAAAACTAGCAAAACGTGATAAAAAACAAAAGAAAAGCGCCTGCAACTCGTAAA
Source organism: Zhengitettix transpicula (assembly GCA_037074705.1). Taxonomy (NCBI): domain Eukaryota; kingdom Metazoa; phylum Arthropoda; class Insecta; order Orthoptera; family Tetrigidae; genus Zhengitettix; species Zhengitettix transpicula. The sequence goes on along the minus strand of JAYJMR010000009.1, from coordinate 803,559 downwards.
CGACTGTTTATAGCGACATGATGATGACATCTTCGTCATCAGCGTGAAGCCTTCCATTGAAAGAGACCCACATTTCCCTTTAAAAGACATACAATGTTTAATAAAACGAGCAAAAAGTGATAAGAAAAAGAAAAACGTCTGTATTTCCTTAACGACTGATACTAGCGACCTGCGGATGACGTCAGCGTCTTCTGCGTGTAGCCTTTCATAGGAAAAGACCCACAACTTACTTTTAAAGACTAACATTTAGGAGAAAACGAGCAAAACGTGATAAAAAACAAAAGAAAAGGGCCTGCAGCTTCTTTACAACTAAGACTAGCGACTTGTGGATGACTTTAGGGTCCTCAGCGTGTATCCAGTCATAGGAAGAAACCCACAACTCCCTTGAAAAGACACACATTTAGGAGTAAACGAGCAAAAAGTGATAAAAAACAAAATAAAAACGCTTTAATTTTATAAACGACTGTTACTAGCGACCTACGGATGACGTCAGCGTCTTCAGCGTGAAGCCTACCATAGGTAGAGACACACAACTCCAATGTAAAGATACACATTTAGGAGTAAACGAACAAAAAGAGATAAAAAAATGACGAAGAGCGTCTGCAGCTCTTAAACGACTGTTACTAGCGACCAGCAGATGACGTCAGCATCTTCAGCGTGAAGCCTTACATAGGTAGAAACACACAACTCTATTTTAAAGCCACATATTTACGAGTAAACGAGCAAAACGAGATAAAAAATGACGAAGAGTGTCGGCAGCTCCTAAACGACTATTACTAGCGACCTGCGTATGACTTCAGCGTCTTTAGCGTGAAGCCATCTATTGAAAGAGACCAACAACTCTCTTGAAAAGACACACAATTAGGAGAAAACGAGAAAAAGTGATGAAAAAGAAAAAGAAAAACGTCTGTAGATCCTTAACGCCTGTTACTAGCGACCTGCGGATGACGTCAGCGTCTTCAGCGTGAAGCCTTCCAAAGGTAATAACACACAACTCCATTGTAAACACACACATTTAGGAGTTATCGAGCAAAAATAGATAAAAAAATGACGAAGAGCGTCTGCAGCTTCTAAACGACTGTTACTAGCGACCAGCAGATGACGTCAGCATCTTCAGCGTGAAGCCTTATATAGGAAGAGACAAACAACTCCCTTGAAAAGACACACAATTAGGAGAAAACGAGAAAAAGTGATAAAAAAGAAAAAGAAATACGTGTGTAGCTCCTAAAAGACTGTTACTAGCGACCTGCGAATGACGTCCGCGTCTTCAGCGTGAAGCCTTCCAAAGGTAAAGATACACAACTCCATTGTAAAGACACACGTTTAGGAGTTATCGAGCAAAAAAAGATAAAAGAAAGACGAAGAGCGTCTGCTGCTCCAAAACGACTGTTACCAGCGACCAGCAGATGACGCCAGCACTTTCAGCGTGAAGCCATACATAAGTAGAGACACACAACTCCATTGTAAAGCCACATATTTACGAGTAAACGAGCAAAACGAGATAAAAAATGACGAAGAGTGTCGGCAGCTCCTAAACGACTATTACTAGCGACCTGCGTATGACTTCAGCGTCTTTAGCGTGAAGCCATCTATTGAAAGAGACCCACAACTCCTTGAAAAGACACACAATTAGGAGAAAACGAGAAAAAGTGATAAAAAAGGAAAAGAAAAACGTCTGTAGATCCTTAACGCCTGTTACTAGCAACCTGCGGATGACGTCAGCGTCTTTAACCCAAAGCCAACCATAGGAAAAGACCCACAACTCCCTCGAAAAGATCCACGATTAGGAAAAAACTAGCAAAACGTGATAAAAAACAAAAGAAAACCGCCTGCAGCTCGTAAACGACTGTTTATAGCGACATGATGATGACGTCAGCGTCATCAGCGTGAAGCCTTCCATTTAAAGAGACCCACAACTCCCTTGAAAAGACAAACAATTAGGAGAAAACGAGCAAAAAGTAATAAAAAAGAAAAAGAAAAACGTCTGTAGCATCTAAACGGTTGTTACTAGCGACCTGCGTATGACTTCAGCGTCTTCAGCGTGTAGCCTTTCATTGGAAAAGACCTACAACTTCCTTGAAAAGACACATCAAGGAGAAAACGAGCAAAAAGTGTTAAAAAAACAGAAGAAAAGCGTCTGCAGCTCCTAACTTATGTTACTAGCGACTAACCGTTGACGTCAGCTTCATCAGCGTTAAGCCTTCCATAGATAGAGACTAAAAACTCCTTTTAGAAGACACCTATTTAGTAGAAAACGAGCAAAAAGTGTAAAAAAAAATAAAAGAAAAACGCCTGTAGCTCCCAAACGTCTGTTACTGGCGACTTGCGGATGACGTCAACGTCTTCGGAGTGAAGCTTTCAATAGCAAGTGCCCACACCAATACCTTGAAATTACAAACATTTAGGAGGAAACGAGCAAATAGTGATAAAAAACAAAATAAAAACGCTTGCAGCTCGAAAACGACTGTTGTTAGCGACCTGATGATGACGTCAGCGTCTTCAGCGTGAAGCCATCTATTGAAAGAGACCCACAACTCCCTTGAAAAACACACAATTAGGAGAAAACGAAAAAAAGTGATAAAAAAAAAGAAAAACGTCTGTAGATCCTTAACGCCTGTTGATAGCGACCTTCGGATGACGTCAGCGTCTATAGCTTAAAGCAAATTATAGGAAAAGACCCACAACTCCCTTGAAAAGACACACAATTAGGAAAAAACAAGCAAAACGTGATAAAAAACAAAAGAAAAGCGCCTGCAGCTCGTAAACGACTATTGATAGTGAAATGATGATGACGTCAGCACTTTCAGCGTAAAGCCTTACATAGGTAGAGTCACACAACTCCATTGTAAAGCCACATATTAACGAGTAAACGAGCAAAACGAGATAAAAATTGACGAAGAGTGTTGGCAGCTCATAAACGACTATTACTAGCGACCTCCGTATGACTTCAGCGTCTTTAGCGTGAAACCATCTATTGAAAGAGACCCACAACTCTCTTGAAAAGACACACAATTAGGAGAAAACGAGAAAAAGTGATAAAAAGGAAAAAGAAAAACGTCTGTAGATCCTTAACGCCTGTTACTAGCAACCTGCGGATGACGTCAGCGTCTTCAGCGTGAAGCCTTCCAAAGGTAATAACACACAATTCCATTGTAAAGACACACATTTAGGAGTTATCGAGCAAAAAGAGATAAAAAAATGACGAAGAGCGTCTGCAGCTCCTAAACGACTGTTACTAGCGACCAGCAGATGACGTCACCATCTTCAGCGTGAAGCCTTATATAGGAAGAGACAAACAACTCCCTTGAATAGAAACACACAATTAAGAAAAAACGAGAAAAAGTGATAAAAAAAAAGAAAAACGTCTGTAGATCCTTAACGCCTGCTGCTAGCGACCTGCGGATGACGTCAGCGTCTTTAGCTTAAAGCTAACCATAGGAAAAGACCCACAACTCCCTTGAAAAGACACACAATTAGGAAAAAACAAGCAAAACGTGATAAAAAACTAAAGAAAAGCGCCTGGAGCTCGTAGACGACTGTTATAGCGACATGATGATGACGTCAGCGTCTTCAGCGTGAAACCTTCTATTGAAAGAGACCCACAACTCCCTTGAAAAGACAAACAATTAGGAGAAAACTAGCAAAAAGTGATAAATAAGAAAAGGAAAAACGTCTGTAGCTCCTAAAAGACTGCTACTAGCGACCTGCGAATGACGTCCGCGTCTTCAGCGTGAAGCCTTTCAAAGGTAAAGACACACAACTCCTTTGTAAAGACACACATTTAGGAGTTATCGAGCAAAAATGATAAAAAAATGACAAAGAGCGTCTGCAGCTCCTAAACGACTGTTACCAGCGACCAGCAGATGACGTCAGCACTTTCAGCGTGAAGCCTTACATGGGTAAGACACACAACTCCATTGTAAAGCCACATATTTACGAGTAAACTAGCAAAACGAGATAAAAAATGACGAAGAGTGTCGGCAGCTCATAAACGACTATTACTAGCGACCTGCGTATGACTTCAGCGTCCTTAGCGTGAAGCCATCTATTGAAAGAGACCCACAACTCCCTTGAAGAGACACACAATTAGGAGAAAACGAGAAAAAGTGATAAAAAAGAAAAAGAAAAACGTCTGTAGATCCTTAACGCCTGTTACTAGCGACCTGCGGATGACGTCAGCGTCTTTAGCTTAAAGCCAACCATAGGAAAAGACCCACAACTCCCTTGAAAAGATCCACAATTAGGAAAAAACTAGCAAAACGTGATAAAAAACAAAGGAAAAGCGCCTGCAGCTCGTAAACGACTGTTGATAGCGACATGATGATGACGTCAGCGTCTTCAGCGTGAAGCCTTCCAAAGGTAATAACACACCACTCCATTGTAAAGACACACATTTAGGAGTGTTATCGAGAAAAAGAGATAAAAAACAATGACGAAGAGCGTCTGCAGCTCCTAAACGACTGAGACCAGCGACCAGCAGATAACGTCAGCACTTTAAGCGTGAGGTCTTACATTGGTAGAGACACACATCTGCATTATAAAGCCACATATTTACGAGTAAACGAGCAAAACGAGATAAAAAATGACGAAGAGCGTCGGCAGATCCTAAACGACTATTACTAGCGACCTGCGTATGTCTTCAGCGTCTTCAGCGTGAAGCTTTATATAGGAAGAGACAAACAACTCCCTTGAAAAGATACACATTTAGAAGAAAACGAGCAAAGAGTGATAAATAACCAAAGAAAAGAGCTTGCAGCTCTTAAACGACTGTTACTAGCGACCTGATGATGACGTCAGCGTCTTCAGCGTGAAGCCATCTATTGAAAGAGACCCACAACTCCCTTGAAAAGACACACAATTAAGAGAAAACGAGAAAAAGTGATAAAAAATAAAAAGAAAAACGTCTGTAGATCCTTAACGTATGTTGCTAGCGACCTGCGAATGACGTCAGCGTCTTCAGCGTGAAGCCTTCGAAAGGTAAAGACACACATCTCCATTGTAAAGGCAAACATTTAGGAGTTATCGAGCAAAAAAGATAAAAAAATGACGAAGAGCGCCTGCAGCTCCTAAACGACTGTTACCAGCGGCCAGCAGATGCCGTCAGCATCTTCAGCGTGAAGCCTTATATAGGAAGAGACAAACAACTCCCTTGAAAACACACACAATTAGGAGAAAACGAGAAAAAGTGATAAAAAAGAAAAAGAAAAACGTCTGTAGGTCCTTAACGCCTGTTGTTAGCGACCTGCGGATGACGTCAGCGTCTTTAGCTTAAAGCCAACCATAGGAAAAGACCCACTAATCCCTTGAAAAGACACACAATTAAGACAAAACTAACAAAACGTGATAAAAAACAAATGAAAAGCGCCTGCAGCTCGTATACGACTGTTGATAGCTACATGATGATGACGTCAGCATCTTCAGCATGAAGCCTTTCAAAGGTAATAACACACAACTCCATTGTAAAGACACACATTTAGGAGTTATCGAGCAAAAATAGTTAAAAAAATGACGAAGAGCGTCTGCAGCTCCTAAACGACTGTTACCAGCGACCAGCAGATGACGTCAGCACTTTCAGCGTGAAACCTTACATAGGTAGAGACACACAACTCCATTGTAAAGCCACATATTTACGAGTAAACGAGCAAAACGAGATAAAAAATGACGAAGAGCGTCGGCAGCTCCTAAACGACTATTACTAGCGACCTGCGTATGACTTCAGCGTCTTCAGCGTGAAGCTTTATATAGGAAGAGACAAACAACCCCCTTGAAAAGATACACATTTAGGAGAAAACGACCAAAAAGTGATAAAAAACCAAAGAAAAGTGCTTGCAGCTCTTAAACGACTGTTACCAGCGACCTGATGATGACGTCAGCGTCTTCAGCGTGAAGCCATCTATTGAAAGTGACCCACAACTCCCTTGAAAAGACACACAATTAGGAGAAAACCTGAAAAAGTGATAAAACAGAAAAAGAAAAACGTCTGTAGATCCTTAACGCCTGTTGCTAGCGACCTGCGGATGACGTCAGCGTCTTCAGCGTGATGCCTTCCAAAGGTAATAACACAAAACTCCATTGTAAAAAAACACATTTAGGAGTTATCGAGCAAAAAGAGATAAAGAAAATGACGAAGAGCGTCTGCAGCTCCTAAACGACTGTTACTAGCGACCAGCAGATGACGTCAGCATCTTGAGCGTGAAGCCTTATATAGGAAGAAACAAACAACTCCCTTGAAAAGACACACAATTAGGAGAAAACGAGAAAAAGTGATAAAAAAGAAAAAGAAAAACGTCAGTAGATCCTTAACGCCTGTTGCTAGCGACCTGCGGATGACGTCAGCGTCTGTAGCTTAAAGCCAACCGTAGGAAAAGACCCACAACTCCCTTGAAAAGACACACAATTAGGAAGAAACAAGCAAAACGTGACAAAAAAGAAAAGAAAAGCGCCCGCGGCTCGTAAACGACTGTTGATAGCGACATGATGATGACGTCAGCGTCTTCAGCGTGAAGCCATCTATTGAAAGAGACCCACAACTCCCTTGAAAAGACACACAATTAAGAGAAAACAAGAAAAATGATAAAAAATAAAAAGAAAAACGTCAGTAGATCCTTAACGCCTGTTGCTAGTGACCTGCGAATGACGTCAGCGTCTTAAGCGTGAAGCCTTCCAAAGGTAAAGATACACAACTCCATTGTAAATGCACACATTTAGGAGTTATCGAGCAAAAAAAGATAAAAATATGACGAAGAGCGTCTGCAGATCCTAAACGACTGTTACCAGCGACCGGCAGATGACGTCAGCACTTTCAGCGTGAAGCCTTACATAGGTACAGACACACAACTCCATTGTAAAGCCACATATTTACGAGTAAACTAGCAAAACGAGATAAAAAAATGACGAAGAGCGTCGGCTGCTCCTAAACGACTATTACTAGCGACCTGCGGATGGCTTCAGCGTCTTCAGCGTGAAGCCTTATATAGGAAGAGACAAACAACTCCCTTGAAATGATACACATTTAGAAAAAAACGAGCCAAAAGTGATAAATACAAAAGAAAAGAGCTTGCAGATCTTAAACGACTGTTACTGGCGACCTGATGATGACGTCAGCGGCTTCAGCGTGAAGCCATCTATTGAAAGAGATCCACAACTCCCTTGAAAAGACAAACAATAAGGAGAAAATGACCAAAAAGTGATAAAAAAGAAAAAGAAAAACGTATGTAGATACTTAACGCCTGTTGCTAGCGACCTGCGGATGACGTCAGCGTCTTTAGCTTAAAGCCAATCATAGGAAAAGACCCACAACTCCATTGTAAAGACACACATTAAGAAGTTATCGAGCAAAAAGAGATGAAAAAATAACGAAGAGTGTCTGCAGCTCCTAAACGACTGTTACTAGCGACCTGCGAATGACGTCAGCGTCTTCAGCGTGAAGCCTTCCAATGGTAATAACACACAACTCCATTGTAAAGACACACATTTAGGAGTTATCGAGCAAAAAGGGATAAAAAAAATGACGAAGAGTGTCTGCAGCTCCTAAACGACTGTTACTAGCGACCAGCAGATGACGTCAGCATCTTCACCGTGAAGCCTTATATAGGAAGAGACAAACAACTCCTTTGAAAAGACACACAATTAGGAGAAAACGAGAAAAAGTGATAAAAAAGAAAAAGAAAAACGTCTGTAAGTCCTTAACGCCTGTTGCTACCGACCTACGGATGACGTCAGCGTCTTTAGCTTAAAGCCAACCATAGGAAAAGACCCACTACTCCCTTGAAAAGACACACATTTAGGACAAAACTAACAAAATGTGATAAAAAACAAAAGAAAAGCGCCTGCAGCTCGTAAACGACTGTTGATAGCGACATGATGATGTTGTCAGCGTCTTCAGCATGAAGCCTTCCATTGAAAGAGACCCACAACTCCCTTGAAAAGACAAACAATAAGGAGAAAACGAGCAAAAAGTGATAAAAAACAAACGAAAATAGCTTGCAGCTCTTAAACGACTGTTCCCAGAGACCTGATGATGACGTCAGCGTCTTCAGCGTGTAGCCATGTATTGAAAGAGACCCACAACTCCCTTGAAAAGACAGACAATTAGGAAAAAAAGCAAAACGTGATAAAAAACAAAAGAAAGGCGCCTGCAGCTTGTAAACGACTATTGATAGCGACATGATGATGACGTCAGCGACTTCAGCGTGAAGCCTTCCAAAGGTAAAGACACACAACTCCATTGTAAAGACACACATTTAGGAGTTATCGAGCAAAAAAAGATAAAAAAATGACGAAGAGCGTCTGCAGCTCCTTAACGACTGTTACCAGCGACCAGCAGATGACGTCAGCACTTTCAGCGTGAAGCCTTACATAGGTAGAGACACACAACTCCATTGTAAAGCCACATATTTACGAGTAAACGAGCAAAACGAGATAAAAAATGACGAAGAGCGTCGGCAACTCCTAAACAACTATTACTAGCGACCTGCGTATGACTTCAGCGTCTTCAGCGTGAAGCTTTATATAGGAAGAGACAAACTACTCCCTTGAAAAGATACACATTTAGGAGAAAACGAGCAAAAAGTGATAAAAAACCAAAGAAAAGAGCTTGCATCTCTTAAACGACTGTTACCAGCGACCTGATGATGATGTCAGCGTCTTCAGCGTGAAACCATCTATTTAAAGAGACCCACAACTCCCTTAAAAAGACACACAATTAGGAGAAAACGAGAAAAAGTGATAAATAAGACAAAGAAAAACGTCTGTAGATCCTTAACGCCTGTTACTAGCGACCTGCGAATGACGTCAGCGTCTTCAGCGTGAAGCTTTCCAAAGGTAATATCACACAACTCCATTGTAAAGACACACATTTAGGAGTTATCGAGCAAAAAGAGATAAAAAAATGACGATGAGCGTCTGCAGCTCCTAAACGACTGTTACTAGCGACCAGCAGATGACGTCAGCATCTTCAGCGTGAAGCTTTATATAGGAAGAGACAAACAACTCCCTTGAAAAGACACACAATTAGGAGAAAACGAGAAAAAGTGATAAAAAAGAAAAAGAAAAACATCTGTAGATCCTTAACGCCTGTTGCTAGCGACCTGCGGATGACGTCAGCTTCTTAAACTTAAAGCCAACCATAGAAAAAGACCCACAACTCCCTTGAAAAGACACACAATTAGGAAAAAACAAGCAAAACGTGATAAAAAACAAAAGAAAAGCGCCTGCAGCTCGTAAACGACTGTTGATAGCGACATGCTGATGACGTCAGCGTCTTCAGCGTGTAGCCTTCCATTGAAAGAGACCCACAACTCCCTTGAAAAGACAAACAATTAGGAGAATACGAGCAAAAAGTGATAAAAAAGAAAAAGAAAAACGTCTGTAGCTCCTAAACGACTGTTACTAGCGACCTGCGAATGACGTCAGCGTCTTCAGCGTGTAGCCTTTCATAGGAAAAGACCCACAACTTCCTTGAAAAGACAAACATCTAGGAGAAAACGAGCAAAAAGTGTTAAAAAACAAAAGAAAAGCGTTTGCAGCACCTAACTTATGTTACTAGCGACTAACCGTTGACGTCAGCTTCATCAGCGTTAAGCCTTCCATAGGAAGAGACCAAAAACTCCTTTTAGAAGACATCTATTTAGTACTAAATGAGCAAAAAGTGATAAAAAAAATAAAAGAAAAACGCCTGTAGCTCCGAAACGTCTGTTACTAGCGACTTGCGGATGACGTCAATGTCTTCTGAGTGAAGCCTTCCATAGCAAGTGCACACACCACTACTTTGAAAATACAAACATTTAGGAGAAAACGAGCAAAAAGTAATAAAAAACAAAAGACAAACGCTTGCAGCTCGTAAACGACTGTTACTAATGACCTGCGAATGACGTCAACGTCTTTAGCGTGATGCCTTCCATAGGAACAGAACCTCAACTCCCCTGAAAAGACACATTTAGGAGACAACGATCAAAAAGTGATAAAATACAGAAGATAAACGCCTGTAACACCTAAACGTCTGTTACTAACGACCTGCGGCTAACGTCAGCGTCTTTAGCTTAAAGCCAGCCATAGGAAAAGACCCACAACTCCCTTGAAAAGATCCACAATTAGGAAAAAACTAGCAAAACGTGATAAAAAACAAAAGAAAAGCGCCTGCAGCTCGTAAACGACTGTTTATAGCGACATGATGATGACATCTTCGTCATCAGCGTGAAGCCTTCCATTGAAAGAGACCCACATTTCCCTTTAAAAGACATACAATGTTTAATAAAACGAGCAAAAAGTGATAAGAAAAAGAAAAACGACTGTATTTCCTTAACGACTGATACTAGCGACCTGCGTATGACGTCAGCGTCTTCTGCGTGTAGCCTTTCATAGGAAAAGACCCACAACTCACTTTTAAAGACTAACATTTAGGAGAAAACGAGCAAAACGTGATAAAAAACAAACGAAAAGGGCCTGCAGCTTCTTTACAACTAAGACTAGCGACTTGTGGATGACTTTAGGGTCTTCAGCGTGTATCCAGTCATAGGAAGAAACCCACAACTCCCTTGAAAAGACACACATTTAGGAGTAAACGAGCAAAAAGTGATAAAAAACAAAATAAAAACGCTTTAATTTTATAAACGACTGTTACTAGCGACCTACGGATGACGTCAGCGTCTTCAGCGTGAAGCCTACCATAGGTAGAGACACACAACTCCAATGTAAAGATACACATTTAGGAGTAAACGAACAAAAAGAGATAAAAAAATGACGAAGAGCGTCTGCAGCTCTTAAACGACTGTTACTAGCGACCAGCAGATGACGTCAGCATCTTCAGCGTGAAGCCTTACATAGGTAGAAACACACAACTCTATTTTAAAGCCACATATTTACGAGTAAACGAGCAAAAAGAGATAAAAAATGACGAAGAGTGTCGGCAGCTCCTAAACGACTATTACTAGCGACCTGCGTATGACTTCAGCGTCTTTAGCGTGAAGCCATCTATTGAAAGAGACCAACAACTCTCTTGAAAAGACACACAATTAGGAGAAAACGAGAAAAAGTGATGAAAAAGAAAAAGAAAAACGTCTGTAGATCCTTAACGCCTGATACTAGCGACCTGCGGATGACGTCAGCGTCTTCAGCGTGAAGCCTTCCAAAGGTAATAACACACAACTCCATTGTAAACACACACATTTAGGAGTTATCGAGCAAAAATAGATAAAAAAAATGACGAAGAGCGTCTGCAGCTTCTAAACGACTGTTACTAGCGACCAGCAGATGACGTCAGCATATTCAGCGTGAAGCCTTATATAGGAAGAGACAAACAACTCCCTTGAAAAGACACACAATTAGGAGAAAACGAGAAAAAGTGATAAAAAAGAAAAAGAAATACGTGTGTAGCTCCTAAAAGACTGTTACTAGCGACCTGCGAATGACGTCCGCGTCTTCAGCGTGAAGCCTTCCAAAGGTAAAGACACACAACTCCATTGTAAAGACACACGTTTAGGAGTTATCGAGCAAAAAAGATAAAAGAAAGACGAAGAGCGTCTGCTGCTCCCAAACGTCTCTTACTGGCGACTTGCGGATGACGTCAACGTCTTTGGAGTGAAGCCTTCAATAGCAAGTGCCCACACCAATACCTTGAAATTACAAACATTTAGGAGGAAACGAGCAAATAGTGATAAAAAACAAAATAAAAACGCTTGCAGCTCGAAAACGACTGTTGTTAGCGACCTGATGATGACGTCAGCGTCTTCAGCGTGAAGCCATCTATTGAAAGAGACCCACAACTCCCTTGAAAACACACAATTAGGAGAAAACGAAAAAAAGTGATAAAAAAAAGAAAAACGTCTGTAGATCCTTAACGCCTGTTGCTAGCGACCTGCGGATGACGTCAGCGTCTATAGCTTAAAGCAAATTATAGGAAAAGACCCACAACTCCCTTGAAAAGACACACAATTAGGAAAAAACAAGCAAAACGTGATTAAAAACAAAAGAAAAGCGCCTGCAGCTCGTAAACGACTATTGATAGTGAAATGATGATGACGTCAGCACTTTCAGCGTAAAGCCTTACATAGGTAGAGTCACACAACTCCATTGTAAAGCCACATATTAACGAGTAAACGAGCAAAACGAGATAAAAATTGACGAAGAGTGTTGGCAGCTCCTAAACGACTATTACTAGCGACCTGCGTATGACCTCAGCGTCTTCAGCGTGAAGCCTTATATATGAAGAGACAAACAACTCCCTTGAATAAAAACACACAATTAAGAAAAAACGAGAAAAAGTGATAAAAAAAAAAGAAAAACGTCTGTAGATCCTTAACGCCTGTTACTAGCAACCTGCGGATGACGTCAGCGTCTTCAGCGTGAAGCCTTCCAAAGGTAATAACACACAATTCCATTGTAAAGACACACATTTAGGAGTTATCGAGCAAAAAGAGATAAAAAAATGACGAAGAGCGTCTGCAGCTCCTAAACGACTGTTACTAGCGACCAGCAGATGACGTCACCATCTTCAGCGTGAAGCCTTATATAGGAAGAGACAAACAACTCCCTTGAATAGAAACACACAATTAAGAAAAAACGAGAAAAAGTGATAAAAAAAAAAGAAAAACGTCTGTAGATCCTTAACGCCTGCTGCTAGCGACCTGCGGATGACGTCAGCGTCTTTAGCTTAAAGCTAACCATAGGAAAAGACCCACAACTCCCTTGAAAAGACACACAATTAGGAAAAAACAAGCAAAACGTGATAAAAAAACTAAAGAAAAGCGGCTGGAGCTCGTAGACGACTGTTATAGCGACATGATGATGACGTCAGCGTCTTCAGCGTGAAACCTTCTATTGAAAGAGACCCACAACTCCCTTGAAGAGACACACAATTAGGAGAAAACGAGAAAAAGTGATAAAAAAGAAAAAGAAAAACGTCTGTAGATCCTTAACGCCTGTTACTAGCGACCTGCGGATGACGTCAGCGTCTTTAGCTTAAAGCCAACCATAGGAAAACACCCACAACTCTTTTGAAAAGATCCACAATTAGGAAAAAACTAGCAAAACGTGATAAAGAAACAAAAGAAAAGCGCCTGCAGCTCGTAAACGACTGTTTATAGCGACATGATGATGACGTCAGCGTCATCAGCGTGAAGCCTTCCATTGAAAGAGACCCACAACTCCCTTGAAAAGACAAACAAATAGCAGAAAAATAGCAAAAAGTGATAAAAAAGAAAAAGAAAAACGTCTGTAGCTCCTAAACGGTTGTTACTAGCGACCTCCGTATGACTTCAGCGTCTTCAGCGTGTAGCCTTTCATTGGAAAAGACCTACAACTTCCTTAAAAAGAAACAGATCTAGGAGAAAACGAGCAAAAAGTGTTAAAAAAACAAAAGAAAAGCGTCTGCAGCACCTAACTTATGTTACTAGCGACTAACCGTTGATGTCAGCTTCACCAGCGATAAGCCTTTCATAGGAAGAGACTAAAAACTCCTTTTAGAAGACACCTATTTAGTAGAAAACGAGCAAAAAGTGATAAAAAAAAATTAAAGAAAATCGCCTGTAGCTCCCAAACGTCAGTTACTAGCGACTTGCGGATGACGTCAACGTCTTCGGAGTGAAGCCTTCCATAGAAAGTGCCCACACCACTACCTTGAAAATACAAACATTTAGGAGAAAACGAGCAAAAAGTGATAAAAAAACAAAAGAAAAACGCTTGCAGCTTGAAAACGACTGTTACTAGCGACCTGCGAATGACGTCAGCGTCTTCAGTGTAATGCCTTCTATAGGAAGACACCCACAACTACCTTGAAAAGACACACATTTAGGAGAAAACGAGCAAAAAGTGATGAAAATTAAAAGATAAGAGCTTGCAGCTCCTAAAAGGCTTTTACTAGCGACCTGTAAATGAAGTCAGCGTCTTCAGCGTAAAACCTTTAATAGGAAGAGACCCAAAACTCCATTGAGACGACACACATTTAGGAGAAAAGGATCAAAAAGAGATAAATAATGACGAAGAGCGCCTGTAGCTCATAAATAACTGCTACAAGAAACCAGCAGATGACGTCAGCGTATTCAGCGTGAAACCGTCCGTAGGTAAAAACCCACAACTCCCTTGAAAAGATACATTAATGAGAATACGATCAAAAAGTGATAAAATACAGAAGATAAACGCCTGTAGCACCTAAACGACTGTTACTAGCGACCTGCGGGTAACGTCAGCGTCTTCAGCGTGATCCCTTCCATAGGAAGAGATACATTACTCTTTTAAAAAGATATTCATTTAGGAGAAAACGATCACAAAGCGATAAAATACAGAAGATAAACGCCTGTAACACCTAAACGATTGTCACTAGCGACCTGCGGATAACGTCAGCGTCTTTAGCGTGAAGCTTTTTATATGAAGACACCAAAGACTTTCTTTATAAGACACACATTTAGGAGAAAACAAGCAAAAAGTGAGAAAGAACAAAAGAATAGCGCCTTCAGCTCCTAAACGACTGTTACTAGCGACCTGTGGATGACGTCAGCGTCTTTAGCGTGAAGCCTTCCATAGGATGAGACCAAAAACTCCTTTTAAAAGACATCTATTTAGTACAAAACGAGCAAAAAGTGAAAAAAATAAATAAAAGAAAAACGCCTATAGCTCACAAACGTCTGTTACTAGCGACTTGCGGATGACGTCAATGTCTTCGGAGTGAAGCCTTCCATAGCAAGTGCCCACACCACTACCTTGAAAATACAAACATTTAGGAGAAAACGAGCAAAAAGTAATAAAAAACAAAAGAAAAACGCTTGCAGCTCGTAAACGACTATTACTAGCGACCTGCGAATGACGTCAGCGTCTTCAGCGTGATGCCCTCCAAAGGAACAGAACCACAACTCCCTTGAAAAGACACATTTAGGAGAAAACGATCAAAATGTGATAAAATACAGAAGATAAACGCCTGAAACACCTAAAGTACTGTTACTAGCGACCTGCGGCTAACGTCAGCGTCTTTAGCGTGAAGCTTTTCATAGGAAGACACCAAGAACTCCCTTTATAAGACACACGATTAGGAGAAAACAAGCAAAAAGTGAGAAAGAACAAAAGAATAGCGCCTTCAGCTCCTAAACGACTGTTACTAGCGACCTACAATTGCGGTCAGCATCTTCAGATTGAAGCCTTCTATAGGAAGACACCCACAACTACCTTGAAAAGACACACATTAAGGAGAAAACGTGCAAAAAAATATAAAATACAGAAGATAAACGCCTGTAACACCTAAACGACTGTTACTAGCGAACTGCGGATAACGTCAGCGTCTTTTGCGTGAAGCGTTTCATAGAAAGACACCAAGATCTTTCTTTATAAGACACACATTTGGGAGAAAACAAGCAAAAAGTAAGAAAGAACAAAAGAATAGCGCCTTCAGCTCCTAAACGACTGTTACTAGCGACCTGTGGATGACGTCAGCGTCTTTAGCGTGAAGCCTTCCATTGGAAGAGACCCACAACTCCCTTTAAAAGACATACAATGTTTAATAAAACGAGCAAAAAGTGATAAAAAAAACGTCTGTATTTCCTTAACGACTGTAACTAGCGACCTGCGGATGACGTCATCGTCTTCTGCGTGTAGCCTTTCGTAGGAAAAGACCCACAACTCACTTTTAAAGACACACATTTAGGAGAAAACGAGCAAAAAGTTATAAAAACAAAAGAAAAGGGCCTGCAGCTTCTTTACAACTAAGACTAGCGACTTGTGGATGACTTTAGTGTCTTCCGCGTGTATCCAGTCATAGGAATAGACCCACAACTCCCTTGAAAAGACACACATTTAGGAGTAAACGAGCAAAATGTGTTAAAAAAACAAAATAAAAACGCTATTATTTTCTAAACGACTGTTACTAGCGACCTGCGGATGACGTCAGCGTCTTCAGCGTGAAGCCTAGCATAGGTAGAGACACACAACTCCATTGCAAAGACACACATTTAGGAGTAAACGAGCAAAAAGAGAGAAAAAAAAGTCGAAGAGCGTCGGCAGCTCCTAAACGACTATTACTAGCGCCCTGCGGATGACTTCAGAGTCTTCAGCGTGAAGCGTTCCATTGAAAGTAACCCACAACTCCCTTGAAAAGACAAACAATTAGGAGTTATCGAGCAAAAAGAGATAAAAAAATGACGAAGAGCGTCAGCAGCTCCTAAACGACTGTTACCAGCGACCTAAAGACGACGTCAGCATCATTAGCGTGAAGCCTTACATAGGTAGAGACACACAACTCCATTTTAAAGACACATATTTACGGGTAAACGAGCAAAACGATATAAAAAATGACGTAGAGCATCGGCAGCTCCTAAACGACTATTACTAGCGACCTGAGGAGGACTTCAGCGTCTCCAGCGTGAAGCCCTATATAGGAAGAGACAAACAACTCCCTTGAAAAGATACACATTTAGGAGAAAACGAGAAAAAAGTGATAAAAAACAAAAAACAGAGCTTGCAGCTCTTAAACGACTGTTACTAGCGACCTGATTATGACGTCAGCGTCTTCAGCCTTAAGCCATCTATTGGAAGAGACCCGCAACTCTCTTTAAAAGACACACAATTAAGGAGAAAACGAGAAAAAGTGATAAAGAAGAAAAAGAAAAACGTCTGTAGATCCTTAACGACTGTTACTAGCGACCTGCGGATGACGTCAGCGTCTTTAGCTTAATGCCAACCATAGGAAAAGACCCACAACTCCCTTGAAAAGACACACAATTAGAAAAAAACTAGCAAAACGTGATAAAAAACAATAGAAAAGCGCCTGTAGATCGTAAACGACTGTTGATAGCGAAATGATGATGACGTCAGCGTCTTCAGCGTGAAGCCTTCCATTGAAAGAGACCCACAACTCCATTGAAAAGACAAACAATAAGAAAAAACGAGCAAAAAGTGATAAAAAAGAAAAAGAAAAACGTCTGTAGCTCCAAATGACTGTTTCTAGCGACCTGCGAACGACGTCAGCGTCTTCAGCGTGTAGCCTTTCATAGGAAAAGACCCACAACTTCCTTGAAAAGACACACATATAGGAGAAAAAGAGCAAAAAGTGTTAAAAAAAAAACCTCGGCAGCACCTAACTTATGTTACTAGCGACTAACCGTTGACGTCAGCTTCATCAGCGATAAGCCTTCCATAGGAAGAGACCAAAAACTCCCTTGAAAAGACACACAATTATGAGAAAACGAGCAAAAAGAGATAAAAAATGAGGAAGAGCGCCAGCTGCTCCTAAACGACTGTTACTAGCGACTTGCAGATAACGTCAGCGTCTTCAGCGTTAAGCCTTCCATAGGTAGAAACCCAAAACTCCCTTGTAAAGACACAAATTTAGGAGAAAACGATCTGAAAGTGATAATAAACAATAGAAAAACTCCTGTATCTCCTAAACTACTGTTTCTAGCGACCTGCAGATGACGTCAGCGTCTTCAGAGTTACGCGTTGCATACGAAGATACCCACAACTTCCTTGATAAGACACACATGTAGGAGAAAACGAACAAAAAGTGATAAAAAAATGACTAAGAGCGTATGTAGCTTGTAAACGACTGTTACTAGCGACCTGCGGATAACGTCAGCGTCTTTAGCCTGAAGCTTTTCATAAGAAGACACCAAGAACACCCTTTAGAAGACACACATTTAGGAGAAAACAAGCAAAAAGTGATACAGAACAAAAGAATAGCTCATTCAGCTCCTAAACGACTGTTACTAGCTACCTGCAATTGACGTCAGCTTCTTCGGCGTGAAGCCTTCATTAGGAAGAGACCCACCACTCCCTTAAAAAGACACACATTCAGGAGAAAACGAGCAAAAAGTGTTGAAAATTAAAAGAAATGCGCCTGAAGGCTTATATAGGAAGAGACAAACAATTCCCTTGAAAAGATACACATTTAAGAAAAAACGAGCAAAAAGTGATAAAAAACAAAAGAAAAGAGCTTGCAGCTCTTAAACGACTGTTACTAGCATCCTGATGATGACGTCAGCGTCTTCAGCGTGAAGCCATCTTTTGGAAGAGACGCACAACTCCCTTTAAAAGACACACAATTAGGAGAAAACGAGAAAAAGTGATAAAAAAGAAAAAGAAAAACGTCTGTAGATCCTTAACTGTTGTTACTAGCGACCTGCGTATGACTTCAGCGTCTTCAGCGTGTAGCCTTTCATAGGAAAAGACCTACAACTTCCTTGAAAAGACACACATCTAGGAGAAAACGAGCAAAAAGGGATAAAAAACAAAAGAAAAGCGTCTGCAGCTCCTAACTTATGTTACTAGCGACTAACAATTGACGTCAGCTTCATCAGCGTTAAGCCTTTCATAGGAAGAGACTAAAAACTCCTTTTAGAAGACACCTATTTTGTATTAAACGAGCAAAAAGCGATAAAAAAAATTAAAAGAAAAACGCCTGTAGCACCCAAACGTCTAATCCTAGAAGTAAACCTTTCAAAGGAAAATTTAAATATATAAAAAAAAAATTTAATGCTTGCAAAAATATTTTTAAATAAAGTGGTATTTTCATACGCGTTCATGGTTATGGCACCAATAAGTAATGATTTTATACTGAAATTCATTATTTTTATTTTCGATTATTTTGACAATGGTATACGTTTTGATGCCAGAAGAAAACATTTAAAATGTAAATTTTAATATTTTAAAAAAAAATTAAATGCGTGCAAAAATATGTTTAAAAAAAGTAGCGTTTTCATTGCTTTCCGTGGTAATGGTACCAATAGGGGAAGGTTTTATACTAAAATTTTATGCTAAAATTTTATTATTATTTTTCGACTATTATTCACATCGATATACGCCTTAATTCTAAACGTACACCTTACAAAGGAAAATTTTAATATTTAAAAAAAATTTAATGCTTGCTAGAATATGTTTAAATAAAGTGGCATTTTCATACGCGTTCATGGTTATGGCACCAATGGGTAATAATTATATACTGAAATTAATTATTTTAATTTTCGATTATTTTGACAATGGTATACGTTTTGATGCCAGAAGAAAACATTTTGAATGTAAATTTTAATATTTTAAAAAAAAATTAAATGCGTGCAAAAATATGTTTAAAAAAAGTAGCGTTTACATTGCTTTCCGTGGTAATGGTACCAATAGGGGTAGGTTTTATACTAAAATTTTATACTTAAATTTTATTATTATTTTTCGACTATTCTTCACATCGGTGTACGACTTAATTCTAAAAGTACACCTTACAAACGAAAATTTAAATATTTAAAAAAAAATTTAAGGCTTGATAAAATATTTTTAAATAAAGTGGCATTTTCATACGCGTTCTTGGTTATGGGTTAAATAAGTAATGATTTTATACTGAAATTATTTATTTTTATTTTCGATTATTTTGACAATGGTATACGTTTTGATGCCAGAAGAAAAAATTTCGAATGTCAATTTTAATATTTCAAAAAAACTTAAATGCGTGCAAAAATATATTTAAAAAAAGTAGCGTTTTCATTGCTTTCCGTGGTAATGGTACCAATAGGGGTAGGTTTTATACTAAAATTTTATGCTAAAATTTTATTATTATTTTTCGACTATTATTCACATCGATATACGCCTTAATTCTAAACGTACACCTTACAAAGGAAAATTTTAATATTTAAAAAAAAATTAATGCTTGCTTGAATATGTTTAAATAAAGTGGCATTTTCATACGCGTTCATGGTTGTGGCTCCAATGGGTTATAATTATATACTGAAATTAATTATTTTAATTTTCGAATATTTTGACAATGGTATACGATTTGATGCCAGAAGAAAACATTTCGAATGTAAATTTTAATATATTAAAAAAAAATTAAATGCGTGCAAAAATATATTTAAAAAAAGTAGTGTTTTCATTGCTATCCGTGGTAATGGTACCAATAGGGGTAAGTTTTATACTAAAATTTTATACTAAAATTTTATTATTATTTTTCGACTATTATTCACATCGATATACGTCTTAATTCTAAACGTACACCTTACAAAGGAAAATTTTAATATTTAAAAAAAATTTAATGCTTGCTAGAATATGTTCAAATAAAGTGGCATTTTCATACGCGTTCATGGTTTGGCACCAATGGGTAATGATTTTATACTGAAATTAATTATTTTTATTTTCGATTGTTTTGACAATGGTATACGTCTTGATGCCAGAAGAAAACCTTTCTAGTGTAATTTTAATATTTTAAAAAAAATTAATGTGTGCTAAAATATGTTTAAAAAAAGTAGCGTTTTCATTGCTGTTAAAAGTAATGGTACCAATAGGGGTATATTTTATTAAAATTTTATACAAAAATTTTATTATTATTTTTCGACTATTATTCACATCGGTATACGTCTTAATCCTAGAAGTAAACCTTACAAAGGAAAATTTAAATATTTAAAAAAAAATTTAAGGCTTGATAAAATATTTTTAAATAAAGTGGCATTTTCATACGCGTTCATGGTTATGGCACCAATAAGTAATGATTTTATCCTGAAATTTATTATTTTTTTCTTTCGATTATTTTCACAATGGAATACGTCTTCGTGCCAGAAGAAAATCTTTCGAGAGTAAATTTTAATATTTTTTAAAAATATAAATGCGCGCTAGAATATGTTTAAAAAAATAAGCGTTTTCATTACTATCCGTGGTAATGGTACTAATAGGGGTATATTTTATACTAAAATTTTATTAATATTTTTCGACTATTATTCACAACGGTAAACGTCTTAATCCTAGAAGTTAACCTTTCAAAGAAAAATTTCAATATATATAAAAAAAAATTAAATGCTTGCAAAAATATTTTTAACTAAAGTGGCATTTTCATACGCGATCATGGTTATGGCACCAATAAGTAATGATTTTATACTGAAATTAATTATTTTTATTTTCGATTTTTTTGACAATGGTATACGTTTTGATGCCAGAAGAAAAGATTTTGAATGTAAATTTTAATATTTTAAGAAAAAATTAAATGCGTGCAAAAATATGTTTAAAAAAAGTAGCGTTTTCATTGCTTTCCGTGGTAATGGTACCAATAGGGATAGGTTTTATACTAAAATTTTATGCTAAAATTTTATTATTATTTTTCGACTATTATTCACATCGATATACGCCTTAATTCTAAACGAACACCTTACAATGGAAAATTTTAATATTTAAAAAAAATTTAATGCTTGCTAGAATATGTTTAAAAAAAGTGGCTTTTTCATACGCGTTCATGGTTATGGCACCAATGGGTAATAATTATATACTGAAATTAATTATTTTAATTTTCGATTATTTTGACAATGGTATACGTTTTGATGCCAGAAGAAAACATTTCGAATGTAAATTTATTATTTAAAAAAAAAATTAAATACGTGCAAAAATATGTTTAAAAAAAATAGCGTTTTTATTGCTATTCGTGGTAATGGTACCAATAGGGGTAGGTTATATACTAAAATTTTATACTTAAATTTTTTTATTATTCTTCGACTATTATTCACATCGGTGTACGACTTAATTCTAAAAGTACACCTTACAAAGGAAAATTTTAATATTTAAAAAAAATTTAATGCTTGCTAGAATATGTTTAAATAAAGTGGCATTTTCATACGCGATCATGGTTATGGCACCAATGGGTAATAATTATATACTGAAATTAATTATTTTAATTTTCGATTATTTTGACAATGGTATACGTTTTGATGCCAGAAGAAAACATTTTGAATGTAAATTTTAATATTTTAAAAAAAAATTAAATGCGTGCAAAAATATGTTTAAAAAAAGTAGCGTTTACATTGCTTTCCGTGGTAATGGTACCAATAGGGGTAGGTTTTATACTAAAATTTTATACTTAAATTTTATTATTATTTTTCGACTATTCTTCACATCGGTGTACGACTTAATTCTAAAAGTACACCTTACAAACGAAAATTTAAATATTTAAAAAAAAATTTAAGGCTTGATAAAATATTTTTAAATAAAGTGGCATTTTCATACGCGTTCTTGGTTATGGGTTAAATAAGTAATGATTTTATACTGAAATTATTTATTTTTATTTTCGATTATTTTGACAATGGTATACGTTTTGATGCCAGAAGAAAAAATTTCGAATGTCAATTTTAATATTTCAAAAAAACTTAAATGCGTGCAAAAATATATTTAAAAAAAGTAGCGTTTTCATTGCTTTCCGTGGTAATGGTACCAATAGGGGTAGGTTTTATACTAAAATTTTATGCTAAAATTTTATTATTATTTTTCGACTATTATTCACATCGATATACGCCTTAATTCTAAACGTACACCTTACAAAGGAAAATTTTAATATTTAAAAAAAAATTAATGCTTGCTTGAATATGTTTAAATAAAGTGGCATTTTCATACGCGTTCATGGTTGTGGCTCCAATGGGTTATAATTATATACTGAAATTAATTATTTTAATTTTCGAATATTTTGACAATGGTATACGATTTGATGCCAGAAGAAAACATTTCGAATGTAAATTTTAATATATTAAAAAAAAATTAAATGCGTGCAAAAATATATTTAAAAAAAGTAGTGTTTTCATTGCTATCCGTGGTAATGGTACCAATAGGGGTAAGTTTTATACTAAAATTTTATACTAAAATTTTATTATTATTTTTCGACTATTATTCACATCGATATACGTCTTAATTCTAAACGTACACCTTACAAAGGAAAATTTTAATATTTAAAAAAAATTTAATGCTTGCTAGAATATGTTCAAATAAAGTGGCATTTTCATACGCGTTCATGGTTTGGCACCAATGGGTAATGATTTTATACTGAAATTAATTATTTTTATTTTCGATTGTTTTGACAATGGTATACGTCTTGATGCCAGAAGAAAACCTTTCTAGTGTAATTTTAATATTTTAAAAAAAATTAATGTGTGCTAAAATATGTTTAAAAAAAGTAGCGTTTTCATTGCTGTTAAAAGTAATGGTACCAATAGGGGTATATTTTATTAAAATTTTATACAAAAATTTTATTATTATTTTTCGACTATTATTCACATCGGTATACGTCTTAATCCTAGAAGTAAACCTTACAAAGGAAAATTTAAATATTTAAAAAAAAATTTAAGGCTTGATAAAATATTTTTAAATAAAGTGGCATTTTCATACGCGTTCATGGTTATGGCACCAATAAGTAATGATTTTATCCTGAAATTTATTATTTTTTTCTTTCGATTATTTTCACAATGGAATACGTCTTCGTGCCAGAAGAAAATCTTTCGAGAGTAAATTTTAATATTTTTTAAAAATATAAATGCGCGCTAGAATATGTTTAAAAAAATAAGCGTTTTCATTACTATCCGTGGTAATGGTACTAATAGGGGTATATTTTATACTAAAATTTTATTAATATTTTTCGACTATTATTCACAACGGTAAACGTCTTAATCCTAGAAGTTAACCTTTCAAAGAAAAATTTCAATATATATAAAAAAAAATTAAATGCTTGCAAAAATATTTTTAACTAAAGTGGCATTTTCATACGCGATCATGGTTATGGCACCAATAAGTAATGATTTTATACTGAAATTAATTATTTTTATTTTCGATTTTTTTGACAATGGTATACGTTTTGATGCCAGAAGAAAAGATTTTGAATGTAAATTTTAATATTTTAAGAAAAAATTAAATGCGTGCAAAAATATGTTTAAAAAAAGTAGCGTTTTCATTGCTTTCCGTGGTAATGGTACCAATAGGGATAGGTTTTATACTAAAATTTTATGCTAAAATTTTATTATTATTTTTCGACTATTATTCACATCGATATACGCCTTAATTCTAAACGAACACCTTACAATGGAAAATTTTAATATTTAAAAAAAATTTAATGCTTGCTAGAATATGTTTAAAAAAAGTGGCTTTTTCATACGCGTTCATGGTTATGGCACCAATGGGTAATAATTATATACTGAAATTAATTATTTTAATTTTCGATTATTTTGACAATGGTATACGTTTTGATGCCAGAAGAAAACATTTCGAATGTAAATTTATTATTTAAAAAAAAAATTAAATACGTGCAAAAATATGTTTAAAAAAAATAGCGTTTTTATTGCTATTCGTGGTAATGGTACCAATAGGGGTAGGTTATATACTAAAATTTTATACTTAAATTTTTTTATTATTCTTCGACTATTATTCACATCGGTGTACGACTTAATTCTAAAAGTACACCTTACAAAGGAAAATTTTAATATTTAAAAAAAATTTAATGCTTGCTAGAATATGTTTAAATAAAGTGGCATTTTCATACGCGATCATGGTTATGGCACCAATGGGTAATAATTATATACTGAAATTAATTATTTTAATTTTCGAATATTTTGACAATGGTATACGATTTGATGCCAGAAGAAAACATTTCGAATGTAAATTTTAATATATTAAAAAAAAATTAAATGCGTGCAAAAATATATTTAAAAAAAGTAGTGTTTTCATT
This sequence comes from Zhengitettix transpicula, assembly GCA_037074705.1. Lineage (NCBI taxonomy): Eukaryota > Metazoa > Arthropoda > Insecta > Orthoptera > Tetrigidae > Zhengitettix > Zhengitettix transpicula. Next base: position 779,138 of record JAYJMR010000009.1, on the reverse strand, counting down.
GCTATCCGTGGTAATGGTACCAATAGGGGTAAGTTTTATACTAAAATTTTATACTAAAATTTTATTATTATTTTTCGACTATTATTCACATCGATATACGTCTTAATTCTAAACGTACACCTTACAAAGGAAAATTTTAATATTTAAAAAAAATTTAATGCTTGCTAGAATATGTTCAAATAAAGTGGCATTTTCATACGCGTTCATGGTTTGGCACCAATGGGTAATGATTTTATACTGAAATTAATTATTTTTATTTTCGATTGTTTTGACAATGGTATACGTCTTGATGCCAGAAGAAAACCTTTCTAGTGTAATTTTAATATTTTAAAAAAAATTAATGTGTGCTAAAATATGTTTAAAAAAAGTAGCGTTTTCATTGCTGTTAAAAGTAATGGTACCAATAGGGGTATATTTTATTAAAATTTTATACAAAAATTTTATTATTATTTTTCGACTATTATTCACATCGGTATACGTCTTAATCCTAGAAGTAAACCTTACAAAGGAAAATTTAAATATTTAAAAAAAAATTTAAGGCTTGATAAAATATTTTTAAATAAAGTGGCATTTTCATACGCGTTCATGGTTATGGCACCAATAAGTAATGATTTTATCCTGAAATTTATTATTTTTTTCTTTCGATTATTTTCACAATGGAATACGTCTTCGTGCCAGAAGAAAATCTTTCGAGAGTAAATTTTAATATTTTTTAATAATATAAATGCGCGCTAGAATATGTTTAAAAAAATAAGCGTTTTCATTACTATCCGTGGTAATGGTACTAATAGGGGTATATTTTATACTAAAATTTTATTAATATTTTTCGACTATTATTCACAACGGTAAACGTCTTAATCCTAGAAGTTAACCTTTCAAAGAAAAATTTCAATATATATAAAAAAAAATTAAATGCTTGCAAAAATATTTTTAACTAAAGTGGCATTTTCATACGCGATCATGGTTATGGCACCAATAAGTAATGATTTTATACTGAAATTAATTATTTTTATTTTCGATTTTTTTGACAATGGTATACGTTTTGATGCCAGAAGAAAAGATTTTGAATGTAAATTTTAATATTTTAAGAAAAAATTAAATGCGTGCAAAAATATGTTTAAAAAAAGTAGCGTTTTCATTGCTTTCCGTGGTAATGGTACCAATAGGGATAGGTTTTATACTAAAATTTTATGCTAAAATTTTATTATTATTTTTCGACTATTATTCACATCGATATACGCCTTAATTCTAAACGAACACCTTACAATGGAAAATTTTAATATTTAAAAAAAATTTAATGCTTGCTAGAATATGTTTAAAAAAAGTGGCTTTTTCATACGCGTTCATGGTTATGGCACCAATGGGTAATAATTATATACTGAAATTAATTATTTTAATTTTCGATTATTTTGACAATGGTATACGTTTTGATGCCAGAAGAAAACATTTCGAATGTAAATTTATTATTTAAAAAAAAAATTAAATACGTGCAAAAATATGTTTAAAAAAAATAGCGTTTTTATTGCTATTCGTGGTAATGGTACCAATAGGGGTAGGTTATATACTAAAATTTTATACTTAAATTTTTTTATTATTCTTCGACTATTATTCACATCGGTGTACGACTTAATTCTAAAAGTACACCTTACAAAGGAAAATTTTAATATTTAAAAAAAATTTAATGCTTGCTAGAATATGTTTAAATAAAGTGGCATTTTCATACGCGATCATGGTTATGGCACCAATAAGTAATGATTTTATACTGAAATTAATTATTTTTATTATCGATTTTTTTGACAATGGTATACGTCTTGATGCCAGAAGAAAACCTTTCGAGTGTAAATTTTAATATTTTAAAAAAAATTAAATGCGTGCTAAAATATGTTTAAAAAAAGTAGCGTTTTCATTGCTATCCGTGGTAATGGTACCAATAGGGGTAGGTTTTATACTAAAATTTTATACTAAAATTTTATTATTATTTTTCGACTATTCTTCACATCGGTGTACGACTTAATTCTAAAAGTACACCTTACAAAGGAAAATTTAAATATTTAAAAAAAAATTTAAGGCTTGATAAAATATTTTTAAATAAAGTGGGATTTTCATACGCGTTCTTGGTTATGGCTTAAATAAGTAATGATTTTATACTGAAATTATTTATTTTTATTTTCGATTATTTTGACAATGGTATACGTTTTGATGCCAGAAGAAAAAATTTCGAATGTCAATTTTAATATTTCAAAAAAACTTAAATGCGTGCAAAAATATGTTTAAAATAAGTAGCGTTTTCATTGCTGTCCAAGGTAATGGTACCAATAAGGGTAGATTTAAGACTTAAATTTTATACTAAAATTTTAATATTATTTTTCGACTATTATTCACATCTGTCTTAATCCTAAAAGTAAACATTAAAAAGGAAAATTTAAATAATTAAAAAAATATTAATGCTTGCTAAAATATGTTTAAATAAAGTGGTATTTTTATACGCGTTCACGGTATTGGCACCAATAAGTAATGATTTTATACTTAAATTTATTATTTTTATTTTCGATTATTTTGACAATGGTATACGTCTTGATGCCAGAAGAAACCCTATCTAATGTAAATTTTAATATTTTAAAAAAAATTAAATGCGTGCTAAAATATGTTTAAAAAAAGTAGCGTTTTCATTGCTGTCCGTGGTAATGGTACCAATAGGAGTAGGTTTTATACTAAAATTTTATGCTAAAATTTTATTATTATTTTTCGACTATTATTCACATCGGTATACGTCTTAATCCTAGAAGTTAATCTTACAAAGCAAAATTTAATTATTTAAAAAAAAATCAAAGCTTACTAAAATATGTTAAAATAAAGTGGTATTTTCATACGCGTTCATGGTTATGGCACCAATAAGTAATGATTTTATACTGAAAATCATTATTTTTTATTACGATTATTTTGACAATGGTATACGTTTTGATGCCAGAAGAAAAGATTTTGAATGTAAATTTTAATATTTTAAGAAAAAATTAAATGCGTGCAAAAATATGTTTAAAAAAAGTAGCGTTTTCATTGCTTTCCGTGGTAATGGTACCAATAGGGATAGGTTTTATACTAAAATTTTAACATAAAATTTTATTATTATTTTTCGACTATTATTCACATCGATATACGCCTTAATTCTAAACGAACACCTTACAATGGAAAATTTTAATATTTAAAAAAAATTTAATGCTTGCTAGAATATGTTTAAAAAAAGTGGCTTTTTCATACGCGTTCATGGTTATGGCACCAATGGGTAATAATTATATACTGAAATTAATTATTTTAATTTTCGATTATTTTGACAATGGTATACGTTTTGATGCCAGAAGAAAACATTTCGAATGTAAATTTTAATATTTTAAAAAAAAATTAAATACGTGCAAAAATATGTTTAAAAAAAATAGCGTTTTTATTGCTATTCGTGGTAATGGTACCAATAGGGGTAGATTATATACTAAAATTTTATACTTAAATTTTTTTATTATTCTTTGACTATTATTCACATCGGTGTACGACTTAATTCTAAAAGTACACCTTCCAAAGGAAAATTTTAATATTTAAAAAAAATTTAATGCTTGCTAGAATATGTTTAAATAAAGTGGCATTTTCATACGCGATCATGGTTATGGCACCAATAAGTAATGATTTTATACTGAAATTAATTATTTTTATTATCGATTTTTTTGACAATGGTATACGTCTTGATGCCAGAAGAAAACCTTTCGAGTGTAAATTTTAATATTTTAAAAAAAATTAAATGCGTGCTAAAATATGTTTAAAAAAAGTAGCGTTTTCATTGCTATCCGTGGTAATGGTACCAATAGGGGTAGGTTTTATACTAAAATTTTATACTAAAATTTTATTATTATTTTTCGACTATTCTTCACATCGGTGTACGACTTAATTCTAAAAGTACACCTTACAAAGGAAAATTTAAATATTTAAAAAAAAATTTAAGGCTTGATAAAATATTTTTAAATAAAGTGGGATTTTCATACGCGTTCTTGGTTATGGCTTAAATAAGTAATGATTTTATACTGAAATTATTTATTTTTATTTTCGATTATTTTGACAATGGTATACGTTTTGATGCCAGAAGAAAAAATTTCGAATGTCAATTTTAATATTTCAAAAAAACTTAAATGCGTGCAAAAATATGTTTAAAATAAGTAGCGTTTTCATTGTTATCCGTGGTAATGGTACCAATAGGGGTCGGTTTTATACTAAAATTTTATACTAAAATTTTATTATTATTTTTCGACTATTATTCACATCGATATACGTCTTAATTCTAAACGTACACCTTACAAAGGAAAATTTTAATATTTAAAAAAAATTTAATGCTTGCTAGAATATTTTTAAATAAAGTGGGATTTTCATACGCGTTCTTGGTTATGGCTTAAATAAGTAATGATTTTATACTGAAATTATTTATTTTTATTTTCGATTATTTTGACAATGGTATACGTTTTGATGCCAGAAGAAAAAATTTCGAATGTCAATTTTAATATTTCAAAAAAACTTAAATGCGTGCAAAAATATGTTTAAAATAAGTAGCGTTTTCATTGCTGTCCAAGGTAATGGTACCAATAAGGGTAGATTTAAGACTTAAATTTTATACTAAAATTTTAATATTATTTTTCGACTATTATTCACATCTGTCTTAATCCTAAAAGTAAACATTAAAAAGGAAAATTTAAATAATTAAAAAAATATTAATGCTTGCTAAAATATGTTTAAATAAAGTGGTATTTTTATACGCGTTCACGGTATTGGCACCAATAAGTAATGATTTTATACTTAAATTTATTATTTTTATTTTCGATTATTTTGACAATGGTATACGTCTTGATGCCAGAAGAAACCCTATCTAATGTAAATTTTAATATTTTAAAAAAAATTAAATGCGTGCTAAAATATGTTTAAAAAAAGTAGCGTTTTCATTGCTGTCCGTGGTAATGGTACCAATAGGAGTAGGTTTTATACTAAAATTTTATGCTAAAATTTTATTATTATTTTTCGACTATTATTCACATCGGTATACGTCTTAATCCTAGAAGTTAATCTTACAAAGCAAAATTTAATTATTTAAAAAAAAATCAAAGCTTACTAAAATATGTTAAAATAAAGTGGTATTTTCATACGCGTTCATGGTTATGGCACCAATAAGTAATGAAAATCATTATTTTTATTTTCCATTATTTTGACAATGTTTGATGCCAGAAGAAAACATTTCGAATGTCAATTTTAATATTTTAAAAGAAATTAAATGCGTGCAAAAATATGTTTAAAAAAAGTAGCGTTTTCATTGCTATCCGTGGTAATGGTACCAATAGGGGTAGGTTTTATACTAAAATTTTATACTAAAATTTTATTATTATTTTTCGACTATTCTTCACATCGGTGTACGACTTAATTCTAAAAGTACACCTTACAAAGGAAAATTTAAATATTTAAAAAAAAATTTAAGGCTTGATAAAATATTTTTAAATAAAGTGGGATTTTCATACGCGTTCTTGGTTATGGCTTAAATAAGTAATGATTTTATACTGAAATTATTTATTTTTATTTTCGATTATTTTGACAATGGTATACGTTTTGATGCCAGAAGAAAAAATTTCGAATGTCAATTTTAATATTTCAAAAAAACTTAAATGCGTGCAAAAATATGTTTAAAATAAGTAGCGTTTTCATTGTTATCCGTGGTAATGGTACCAATAGGGGTCGGTTTTATACTAAAATTTTATACTAAAATTTTATTATTATTTTTCGACTATTATTCACATCGATATACGTCTTAATTCTAAACGTACACCTTACAAAGGAAAATTTTAATATTTAAAAAAAATTTAATGCTTGCTAGAATATGTTCAAATAAAGTGGCATTTTTATACGCGTTCATTGTTTGGCACCAATAGGTAATAATTATATACTGAAATTAATTATTTTAATTTTCGATTATTTTGACAATGGTATACGTTTTGATGCCAGAAGAAAAAATTTCGAATGTAAATTTTAATAATTTAAAAAAAAATTAAATTCGTGCAAAAATATGTTTAAAAAAAGTAGCGTTTTCATTGCTATCCGTGGGAATGGTACCAATAGGGGTAGGTTTTTTACTAAAATTTTATACTAAAATATTATTATTTTTTTCGACTATTATTCAAATCGATATACGTTTTAATCCTAGAAGTAAACCTTACAAAGCAAAATTAAAATATTTTAAAAAAATTTAATGCTTACTAAAATATGTTTAAATAAAGTGGTATTTCATACGCGTTCATTGTTATGGCACCAATAAGTAATGATTTTATACTGAAATTCATTATTTTTATTTTCAAATTTTTTTGACAATGGTATACGTTTTGATGCCAGAAGAAAACATTTAGAATGTAAATTTTAATATTTTAAAAAAAAAATTAAATGCGTGCAAAAATATGTTTAAAAAAAGTAGCGTTTTCATTGCTTTCCGTGGTAATGGTACCAATAGGAGTAGGTTTTATACTAAAATTTTATGCTAAAATTTTATTATTATTTTTCGACTATTATTCACATCGATATACGCCTTAACTCTAAACGTACACCTTACAAAGGAAAATTTTAATATTTAAAAAAAATTTAATGCTTGCTAGAATATGTTTAAATAAAGTGGCATTTTCATACGCGTTCATGGTTATGGCACCAATGGGTAATAATTATATACTGAAATTAATTATTTTAATTTTCGATTATTTTGACAATGGTATACGTTTTGATGCCAGAAGAAAACATTTCGAATGTAAATTTTAATATTTAAAAAAAAAAAAAAATGCGTGCAAAAATATGTTTAAAAAAAGTAGCGTTTTCTTTGCTATGCGTGGTAATGGTACCAATAGGGGTAGGTTATATACTAAAATTTTATACTAAAATTTTTTTATTATTCTTCGACCATTATTCACATCGGTGTACGACTTAATTCTAAAAGTACACCTTACAAAGGAAAATTTTAATATTTAAAAAAAATTTAATGCTTGCTAGAATATGTTTAAATAAAGTGTCATTTTCATACGCGATCATGGTTATGGCACCAATAAGTAATGATTTTATCCTGAAATTTATTATTTTTTTCTTTCGATTATTTTCACAATGGAATACGTCTTCGTGCCAGAAGAAAACCTTTCGAGAGTAAATTTTAATATTTTTAAAAAAAATAATAGCGCGCTAGAATATGTTTAAAAAAATAAGCGTTTTCATTACTATCCGTGGTAATGGTACTAATAGGGGTATATTTTATACTAAAATTTTATTAATATTTTTCGACTATTATTCACAACGGTAAACGTCTTAATCCTAGAAGTTAACCTTTCAAAGAAAAATTTCAATATATATAAAAAAAAAATTAAATGCTTGCAAAAATATTTTTAAATAAAGTGGCATTTTCATACGCGATTTATGGTTATGGCACCAATAAGTAATGATTTTATAATAAAGAACAGATTCTGCAAGTAAGTTGCGATTCGGCTATTTGTAACCTCTATGCTTAGGGTATCGTCAAAATTACGCATTGCATCGCAAAAGAGTAGAGATATCTAAGAAAAACATACTTTATTTAATACAAAATTACATTTCACACGTACATTCCGAGTTTTTCAGCCACATCATACAAATACTTTTTAAGAAAATGGCTCTACTTCTAATCCTGAAAACGAGAAATATTTCGAAAAGTATTATCCGTATTAGAATTCTGATTCCATAAAAAATTAACGCAATTTCATTACATTAAGACAAATATTTTGTGAAAATTTTAAATATTTTTGAACTTCTTACAGATGAATAAAAAAATTTTTTACCGTATTGTTCCATGTAAATTTATGTGATTATAAAAATATCGATATCTTGTATACTGTTAAGCTATCTAACAGATATCTCGCTAATAAAGTACAGTTTCTGCATACACATTGCGATTCGGCTATTTGTAACCTCTATGCTTAGAGTATCGTCATAATTAGGCATTACATCGCAAAGCAGTAAATATATCTAAAAAACATACTTTATTTTGTTTAAAATTACATTTTAAACAAATATTCCGAGCATTTTCGCCACATCATACGAATACTTTTTAAGGAAATTGCTGTACTTCTATTTCCGATAAAGAAAAATATTTTGAAAAGTTTTATTCGTATCAGAATTCTGATTTCATAAAAAAATTTACTCAATTTCGCTACAATAGGACGATTTTTATGAGACAATTTAAAATATTTTTAAACGTCTAACTAATGAATAACAAAAATGTTTACCGTATTGTTCCGTGTAAATTTAAGTGATTATAAATAAATCGATATCTTGAACACTGTTGAGAAATCTTACTGAAAACACGCTAATAAAGTACAATTCTGCAAGTAAGTTGCGATTCGGCTATTTGTAACCTTTATGCTTAGGGTTTCGTCAGAATTACGCATTACATCGCAAAGCAGTAAATATATCTAAAAAAACATACTTTATTTTGTTTAAAATTACATTTTAAACAAATATTCCGAGCATTTTAACCACATCATACGAATACTTTTTAAGGAAATGGCTGTACTTCTATTTCCGATAAAGAAAAATATTTGGAAAAATTTTATTCGTATCAGAATTCTAATAACATAAAAAATTTGCTCAATTTCGCTACATTAGGAACATTTTTTTGAGACAATTTAAATATTTTTCAACGTCTAACTGATGAATAACAAAAATGTTTACCGTAATGTTCCGTTTAAGTTTAAGTGATTATAAATATTTTGATATCTTCAACACTATTAAGATTTATAACTTAAAACTCGCGAATAAAGTACAGATTCTGCATACACATTGCGATTCGGCTATTTGTAACCTCTATGCTTAGGGTATCGCCAAAATTACGCATTGCATCGCAAAACAGTAGAGATATCTAAAAAAACATACTTTTTTTTATTCAAAATTTCATTTTAAACAAACATTCCGACCTCTTTAGCCACTTCATACAAATACTTTTTAAGAAAATGGCTGTACTTCTATTTCCGATAAAGAAAAATATTTCGAAAAGTTTTATTTGTATCAAAATTCTGATTTCATAAAAAATTTACTCAATTTCGCTACAATAGGACGATTTTTTTGAGACAATTTGAAATATTTACAACGTCTAACTAATGAATAACAAAAATGTTTACCGTATTGTTCCGTGTAAATTTAAGTGATTATAAATATATCAATACCTTGAAAATTGTTAAGAAAACTAACTGAAAACTCACTAATAAAGTACAGATTCTGCAAGTAAGTTGCGATTCGGCTATTTGTAACCTTTTTGCTTAGGGTTTTGTCAAAATTACGCATTGCATCGGAAACCAGTAGAGATATCTAAAAAAAACTTACTTTAATTAATACAAAATTACATATTACACGTACATTATGAGCTTTTTTGCCACATCATACAAATACTTTTTAAAAAAAAGGCTCTACTTCTGATCCTGAAAACGAGAAATATTGCGAATAGTTTTATTCGTATTAGAATTCTGATTCCATAAAAAATTAACGCAATTTCATTACATTAAACAAATTTTTTGTGAAAATTTTTAATATTTTTGACCTTCTTACAGATGAATAACAAAAATATTTACCGTATTGTTCCGTGTATATTTATGTGATTATAAAAATATTGATATCTTATACACTGTTAAGCTATCTAACAGATATCTCGCTAATAAAGTACAGATTCTGGATACACATCGCGATTCGGCTATTTGCAACCTCTATGCTTAGGGCATCGTCATAATTACGCATTACATCGCAAAGCAGTAAATATATCTAAAAAACATACTTTATTTTGTTTAAAATTACATTTTAAACAAATATTCCGAGCATTTTAGCCACATCATACGAATACTTTTTAAGGAAATGGCTGTACTTCTATTTCCGATAAAGAAAAATATTTGGAAAAATTTTATTCGTATCAGAATTCTAATTAAATAAAAAATTTGTTTAATTTCGCTGCATTAGGAACATTTTTTTGAGACAATTTAAATATTTTTCAACGTCTAACTGATGAATAACAAAAATGTTTACCGTAATGTTCCGTTTAAGTTTAACTGATTATAAATATTTTGATATCTTCAACACTATTAAGATTTATAACTTAAAACTCGCGAATAAAGTACAGATTCTGCATACACATTGCGATTCGGCTATTTGTAACCTCTATGCTGACGGTATCGCCAAAATTACGCATTGCATCGCAAAACAGTAGAGATATCTAAAAAAACATACATTTTTTTATTCAAAATTACATTTTAAACAAACATTCCGATCTCTTTAGCCACTTCATACAAATACTTTTTAAGAAAATGGCTGTACTTCTATTTCCGATAAAGAAAAATATTTCGAAAAGTTTTATTTGTATCAGAATTCTGATTTCATAAAAAATTTACTCAATTTCGCTACAATAGGACGATTTTTTTGAGACAATTTGAAATATTTACAACGTCTAACTAATGAATAACAAAAATGTTTACCGTATTGTTCCGTGTAAATTTAAGTGATTATAAATATATCGATACCTTGAAAATTGTTAAGAAAACTAACTGAAAACTCACTAATAAAGTACAGATACTGCAAGTAAGTTGCGATTCGGCTATTTGTAACCTTTTTGCTTAGGGTTTTGTCAAAATTACGCATTGCATCGGAAACCAGTAGAGATATCTAAAAAAAACTTACTTTAATTAATACAAAATTACATATTACACGTACATTCCGAGCTTTTTTATCACATCATACAAATACTTTTTAAAAAAATGGCTCTACTTCTAATCCTGAAAACGAGAAATATTTCGAATAGTTTTATTCGTATTAGAATTCTGATTCCATAAAAAATTAACGCAATTTCATTACATTAAACAAATTTTTTGTGAAAATTTTTAATATTTTTGACCTTCTTACAGATGAATAACAAAAATATTTACCGTATTGTTCCGTGTATATTTATGTGATTATAAAAATATTGATATCTTATACACTGTTAAGCTATCTAACAGATATCTCGCTAATAAAGTACAGATTCTGGATACACATCGCGATTCGGCTATTTGTAACCTCTATGCTTAGGGTATCGTCAAAATTACGCATTGCATCAAAAAACAGTAGAGATATCTAAAAAAAACATACTTTATATGATTTAAAATTACATTTTAAACAAACATTCCGACCTCTTTAGCCACTTCATACAAATACTTTTTAAGGAAATGGCTGTACTTCTATTTCCGATAAAGAAAAATATTTGGAAAAATTTTATTCGTAACAGAATTCTGATTACAAAAAAAATTTGCTCAATTTCGCTACATTAGTAGGATTTTTTTGAGACAATTTAAAAAATTTTTCAACGTCTAACTACTGAATAACAAAAATGTTTACCGTTATGTTCCTTGTAAGTTTAAGTGATTATAAATATATTGATATCTTGAACACTGTTAAGATATATAAATAAAAACTTGCGAATAAAGTACAGATTCTGCAAGTAAGTTGCGATTCGGCTATTTGTAACTTTTATGATTAGGGTTTCGTCAGAATTACGCATTGCATCGGAAAACAGTAGATATATCTAAAAAAAACTTACTTTATTTAATACAAAATTACATTTTACAAGTACGTTCCGAGCTTTTTTGCCACATCATACACATACTTTTTAAGAAAATGGCTCTACTTCTAATCCTGAAAAAGAGAAATATTTCGAAAAGTTTTATTCGTTTTAGAATTCTGATTCCATAAAAAATTAACGCAATTTCATTACATTAAGACAAATTTAATGTGAAAATTTAAATATTTTTGAACTTCTTACAGATGAATAACAAAAATATTTACCGTATTGTTCCGTGTAAATTTATGTGATTATAAAAATATTGATATCTTATACACTATTAAGCTATCTAACAGATATCTCGCTAATAAAGTACAGATTCTGCATACACATTGCGATTCGGCTATTTGTAACCTCTATGCTTAGGGTATCGTCAAAATTACGCATTGCATTGAAAAACAGTTGAAATATCTAAAAAAAACATACTTTATTTTATTCAAAATTATATTTTAAACATACATTCCGAGCTCTTTATCCACATCATACAAATACTTTTCAAGAAAATGGCTGTACTTCTATTTCCGATAAAGAAAAATATTTCGAAAAGTTTTATTCGTATCAGAATTCTGATTTCATTAAAAATTTATTTAATTTCGCTACAATAGGACAAATTTTTTTGAGACAATTTCAAATATTTTTCACGTCTAACTAATGAATAACAAAAAATGTTTACCGTATTGTTCCGTGTAAATTTAAGTGATTATAAATATATCGATATCTTGAACAATGTTAGGCAATCTAACTAAAAACTCGCTAATAAAGTACGGATTCTGCAAGTAAGTTGCGATTCGGCTATTTGTAACCTTTATGCTTAGGGTTTCGTCAAGATTACGCATTGCATCGGAAAACAGAAGAGATATAAAAAAAACACATACTTTATTTATTACAAAATTACATTTTACACATACATTCCGAGCATTTTAGCCACATCATACAAATACTTTTTAAGAAAATGGCTCTACTTCTAATCCTGAAAACGAGAAATATTTCGAAAAGTTTTATCCGTATTAGAATTCTGATTCCATAAAAAATTAACGCAATTTCATTACATTAAGACAAATTTTTTGTAAAAATTTAAATATTTTTGAACTTCTTACAGATGAATAACAAAAATATTTACCGTATTGTTACGTGTAAATTTATGTGATTATAAAAATATTGATATCTTATACACTGTTAAGCTATCTAACAGATATCTCGCTAATAAAGTACAGATTCTGCATACACATTGCGATTCGGCTATTTGTAACCTCTATGCTTATGGTATCGTCAAAATTACGCATTGCATTGAAAAACAGTAGAGATATCTAAAAAATACATACTTTATTTTATTCAAAATTACATTTTAAACAAACATTCCGAGCTCTTTACACACATCATACAAATACTTTTTAAGAAAATGGCTGTACTTCTATTTCCGATAAAGAAAAATATTTCGAAAATTTTATTCGTATCAGAATTCTGATTTCATAAAAAATTTACTCAAATTCGCTACAATAGGACGATTTTTTTTAAAAATTTCAAAAATTTTTCAACGTCTAACTAATAAATAACAAAAATGTTTACCGTATTGTTCCGTGTAAATTTAAGTGTTTATAAATATATCGATAACTTGAACACTTAAGAAATCTAACTGAAAACTCGCTAATAAAGTACAGTTTCTGCAAGTAAGTTGCGATTCGGCTATTTATAACCTTTATGCTTAGGGTTTCGTGAAAATTACGCATTACATCAGAAAACAGTAGAGATTTCTAAAAAAAACATACTTTATTTAATACAAAATTACATTTTACACGTACATTCCAAACATTTTAGCCACATCATACAAATACTTTTTAAGAAAATTGGCTCTACTTCAAATCCTGAAAACGAGAAATATTTCGAAAAGTTTTATCCGTATTAGAATTCTGATTCCATAAAAAATTAACGCAATTTCATTACATTAAGACAAATTTTTTGTGAAAATTTTAAATATTTTTGAACTTCTTACAGATGAATAACAAAAATATTTACCGTATTGTTCCGTGTAAATTTATGTGATTATAAATATATCGATATCTTGAACAATGTTAAGAAATCTAACTGAAAACTCGCTAATAAAGTACAGATTCTGCAAGTAAGTTGCGATTCGGCTATTTGTAACCTTTATGCTTAGGGTTTCGTCAAAATTACGCATTGCATCGGAAAACAGTAGAGATATCTAAAAAAAACATACGTTATTTATTACAAAGTTACATTTTACACGTACATTCCGAGCATTTTAGTAACATCATACAAATACTTTTTAAGAAAATGGCTCTAATTCTAATCCTGAAAACGAGAAATATTTCGAAAAGTTTTATCCGTATTAGAATTCTGATTCCATAAAAAATTAACGCAATTTCATTACATTAAACAAATTTTTTGTGAAAATTTTTAATATTTTTGACCTTCTTACAGATGAATAACAAAAATATTTACCGTATTGTTCCGTGTATATTTATGTGATTATAAAAATATTGATATCTTATACACTGTTAAGCTATCTAACAGATATCTCGCTAATAAAGTACAGATTCTGGATACACATCGCGATTCGGCTATTTGTAACCTCTATGCTTAGGGTATTGTCAAAATTACGCATTGCATCAAAAAACAGTAGAGATATCTAAAAAAAACATACTTTATATGATTTAAAATTACATTTTAAACAAACATTCCGACCTCTTTAGCCACTTCATACAAATACTTTTTAAGGAAATGGCTGTACTTCTATTTCCGATAAAGAAAAATATTTGGAAAAATTTTATTCGTAACAGAATTCTGATTACAAAAAAAATTTGCTCAATTTCGCTACATTAGTAGGATTTTTTTGAGACAATTTAAAAAATTTTTCAACGTCTAACTACTGAATAACAAAAATGTTTACCGTTATGTTCCTTGTAAGTTTAAGTGATTATAAATATATTGATATCTTGAACACTGTTAAGATATATAAATAAAAACTTGCGAATAAAGTACAGATTCTGCAAGTAAGTTGCGATTCGGCTATTTGTAACTTTTATGATTAGGGTTTCGTCAGAATTACGCATTGCATCGGAAAACAGTAGATATATCTAAAAAAAACTTACTTTATTTAATACAAAATTACATTTTACAAGTACGTTCCGAGCTTTTTTGCCACATCATACACATACTTTTTAAGAAAATGGCTCTACTTCTAATCCTGAAAAAGAGAAATATTTCGAAAAGTTTTATTCGTTTTAGAATTCTGATTCCATAAAAAATTAACGCAATTTCATTACATTAAGACAAATTTAATGTGAAAATTTAAATATTTTTGAACTTCTTACAGATGAATAACAAAAATATTTACCGTATTGTTCCGTGTAAATTTATGTGATTATAAAAATATTGATATCTTATACACTATTAAGCTATCTAACAGATATCTCGCTAATAAAGTACAGATTCTGCATACACATTGCGATTCGGCTATTTGTAACCTCTATGCTTAGGGTATCGTCAAAATTACGCATTGCATTGAAAAACAGTTGAAATATCTAAAAAAAACATACTTTATTTTATTCAAAATTATATTTTAAACATACATTCCGAGCTCTTTATCCACATCATACAAATACTTTTCAAGAAAATGGCTGTACTTCTATTTCCGATAAAGAAAAATATTTCGAAAAGTTTTATTCGTATCAGAATTCTGATTTCATAAAAAATTTATTTAATTTCGCTACAATAGGACAAATTTTTTTGAGACAATTTCAAATATTTTTCACGTCTAACTAATGAATAACAAAAAATGTTTACCGTATTGTTCCGTGTAAATTTAAGTGATTATAAATATATCGATATCTTGAACAATGTTAAGCAATCTAACTAAAAACTCGCTAATAAAGTACGGATTCTGCAAGTAAGTTGCGATTCGGCTATTTGTAACCTTTATGCTTAGGGTTTCGTCAAGATTACGCATTGCATCGGAAAACAGAAGAGATATAAAAAAAAACATACTTTATTTATTACAAAATTACATTTTACACATACATTCCGAGCATTTTAGCCACATCATACAAATACTTTTTAAGAAAATGGCTCTACTTCTAATCCTGAAAACGAGAAATATTTCGAAAAGTTTTATCCGTATTAGAATTCTGATTCCATAAAAAATTAACGCAATTTCATTACATTAAGACAAATTTTTTGTGAAAATTTAAATATTTTTGAACTTCTTACAGATAAATAACAAAAATATTTACCGTATTGTTACGTGTAAATTTATGTGATTATAAAAATATTGATATCTTATACACTGTTAAGCTATCTAACAGATATCTCGCTAATAAAGTACAGATTCTGCATACACATTGCGATTCGGCTATTTGTAACCTCTATGCTTATGGTATCGTCAAAATTACGCATTGCATTGAAAAACAGTAGAGATATCTAAAAAATACATACTTTATTTTATTCAAAATTACATTTTAAACAAACATTCCGAGCTCTTTACACACATCATACAAATACTTTTTAAGAAAATGGCTGTACTTCTATTTCCGATAAAGAAAAATATTTCGAAAATTTTATTCGTATCAGAATTCTGATTTCATAAAAAATTTACTCAAATTCGCTACAATAGGACGATTTTTTTAAAAATTTCAAAAATTTTTCAACGTCTAACTAATAAATAACAAAAATGTTTACCGTATTGTTCCGTGTAAATTTAAGTGTTTATAAATATATCGATAACTTGAACACTGTTAAGAAATCTAACTGAAAACTCGCTAATAAAGTACAGTTTCTGCAAGTAAGTTGCGATTCGGCTATTTATAACCTTTATGCTTAGGGTTTCGTGAAAATTACGCATTACATCAGAAAACAGTAGAGATTTCTAAAAAAAACATACTTTATTTAATACAAAATTACATTTTACACGTACATTCCAAACATTTTAGCCACATCATACAAATACTTTTTAAGAAAATTGGCTCTACTTCAAATCCTGAAAACGAGAAATATTTCGAAAAGTTTTATCCGTATTAGAATTCTGATTCCATAAAAAATTAACGCAATTTCATTACATTAAGACAAATTTTTTTTGAAAATTTTAAATATTTTTGAACTTCTTACAGATGAATAACAAAAATATTTACCGTATTGTTCCGTGTAAATTTATGTGATTATAAAAATATTGATATCTTATACACTGTTAAGCTATCTAACAGATATCTCGCTAATAAAGTACAGATTCTGCATACACATTGCGATTCGGCTATTTGTAACCTCTATGCTTAGGGTATCGTCATAATTACGCATTACATAGCAAAGCAGTAAATATATCTAAAAAAACATACTTTTTTTGTTTAAAATTACATTTTAAACAAATATTCTGAGCATTTTAGCCACATCATAAGAATACTTTTTAAGAAAATGGCTTTACTTCTATTTCCGATAAAGAAAAATATTTGGAACAATTTTATTCGTATGAGAATTCTGATTACATAAAAAATTTGCTCAATTTCGCTACATTAGGAAGATTTTTTGAGACAATTTAAAATATTTTTCAACGTCTAACTGATGTATAACAAAAATGTTTACCGTAATGTTCCGTGTAAGTTTAAGTGATTATAAATATATCGATATCTTGAACACTTTTAAGATATATAACAAAAAACTCGCGAATAAAGTACAGATTCTGCATACACATTGCGATTCGGCTATTTGTAACCTCTATGCTTAGGGTATCGTCAAAATTACGCATTGCATCGCAAAACAGTAGACATACCATAAAAAAACATACTTTATTTTATTCAAAATTACATTTTAAACAAACATTCCGACCTCTTTAGCCACATCATACGATTACTCTTTAAGAAAAAGGCTGTACTTCTATTTCCGATAAAGAAAAATATTTTGAAAAGTTTTATTCGTATCAGAATTTTGATTTCATAAAAAATTTACTCAATTTCGCTACAATAGGACGATTATTTTGAGACAATTTTAAATATTTTTCAACTTCTTACAAATGAATAACAAAAATATTTACCGTATTGTTCCGTGTAAATTTATGTGATTATAAAAATATCGATATCTTGTACAATGTTAAGCTATCTAATAGATATCTTTCTAATAAAGTACAGATTCGGCATACACATTGCGATTCGGCTATTTGTAACCTCTATGCTTAGGGTATCGTCATAATTACGCATTACATAGCAAAGCAGTAAATATATCTAAAAAAAACATACTTTTTTTGTTTAAAATTACATTTTAAACAAATATTCCGAGCATTTTAGCCACATCATACGAATACTTTTTAAGAAAATGGCTGTACTTCTATTTCCGATAAAGAAAAATATTTTGAAAAATTTTATTCGTATCAGAAATCTGATTACATAAAAAATTTGCTCAATTTCGCTACATTAGGAAGATTTTATAGAGACAATTTAAAATATTTTTCAACGTCTAACTGATGTATAACAAAAATGTTTACCGTAATGTTCCGTGTAAGTTTAAGTGATTATAAATATATCGATATCTTGAACACTATTAAGATATATAACAAAAAACTCGCGAATAAAGTACAGATTCTGCATACACATTGCCATTCGGCTATTTGTAACCTCTATGCTTAGGGTATCGTCAAAATTAAGCATTGCATCGCAAAACAGTAGAGATACCATAAAAAAACATACTTTATTTTATTCAAAATTACATTTTAAACAAACATTCCGACCTCTTTAGCCACATTATACAAATACTTTTTAATAAAATGGCTGTACTTCTATTTCCGATAGAGAAAAATATTTCGAAAAGTTTTATTCGTATCAGAATTCAGATTTCATAACATATTTACTCAATTTCGCTACAATAGGACGATTTTTTTCAGACTTTTTAAAATATTTTTTAACGTCTAACTAATGAATAACAAAACTGTTTACAGTATTGTTCCGTGTAAATTTAAGTGATTATAAATATATCGATATCTTGAACACTGTTAAGAAATCTAACTGAAAACTCTCTAATAAAGTACAGTTTCTGCAAGTAAGTTGCGATTCGGCTATTTATAACCTTTATGCTTAGGGTTTCGTGAAAATTACGCATTACATCAGAAAACAGTAGAGATATCTAAAAAAAACATACTTTATTTAACACAAAATTACATTTTACACGTACATTCCAAACATTTTAGCCACATCATACAAATACTTTTTAAGAAAATTGGCTCTACTTCAAATCCTGAAAACGAGAAATATTTCGAAAAGTTTTATCCGTATTAGAATTCTGATTCCATAAAAAATTAACGCAATTTCATTACATTAAGACAAATATTTTGTGAAAATTTTAAATATTTTTGAACTTCTTACAGATGAATAACAAAAATATTTACCGTATTGTTCCGTGTAAATTTATGTGATTATAAAAATATCGATATCTTGTACACTGTTAAGCTATCTCACAGATATCTCGCTAATAAAGTACAGATTCTGCATACACATTGCGATTCGGCTATTTGTAACCTCTATGCTTAGGGTATCGTCATAATTAAGCATTACATCGCAAAGCAGAAAATATATCTAAAAAAACAAACTTTATTTGGTTTCAAATTACATTTTAAACAAATATTCCGAGAATTTTAGCCACATCACACGAATACTTTTTAAGGAAATGGCTGTACTTCTATTTCCGATAAAGAAAAATATTTAGAAAAGTTTTATTCGTATCAGAATTCAGATTACATAAAAAATTTGCTCAATTTCAATACATAAGACGATTATTTTGAGACAATTTAAAATATTTTTCAACGTCTAACTGATGAATAACAAAAATGTTTACCGTAATGTTCCGTGTAAGTTTAAGTGATTATAAATATATCGTTATCTTGAACACTGTTAAGAAATCTAACTGAGAACTCGCTAATAAAGTACAGATTCTGCAAGTAAGTTGCGATTCGGCTATTTGTAACCTTTATGCTTAGGGTTTCTTCAAAATTACGCATTGCATCGGAAAACAGTAGAGATATCTAAAAAAACATACTTTATATAATACAAAATTACATTTTACACGTACATTCCGTGCTTTTTAGCCACATCATAAAAATATTTTCAAGAAAATGGCTCTACTTCTAATCCTGAAAACAAGAAATATTTCGAAAAGTTTTATCCGTATTAGAATTCTGATTCCATAAAAAATTAACGCAATTTCATTACATTAAGACAAATTTTTTGTGAAAATTTAAATATTTTTGAACTTCTTACAGATAAATAACAAAAATATTTACCGTATTGTTACGTGTAAATTTATGTGATTATAAAAATATTGATATCTTATACACTGTTAAGCTATCTAACAGATATCTCGCTAATAAAGTACAGATTCTGCATACACATTGCGATTCGGCTATTTGTAACCTCTATGCTTATGGTATCGTCAAAATTACGCATTGCATTGAAAAACAGTAGAGATATCTAAAAAATACATACTTTATTTTATTCAAAATTACATTTTAAACAAACATTCCGAGCTCTTTACACACATCATACAAATACTTTTTAAGAAAATGGCTGTACTTCTATTTCCGATAAAGAAAAATATTTCGAAAATTTTATTCGTATCAGAATTCTGATTTCATAAAAAATTTACTCAAATTCGCTACAATAGGACGATTTTTTTTAAAAATTTCAAAAATTTTTCAACGTCTAACTAATAAATAACAAAAATGTTTACCGTATTGTTCCGTGTAAATTTAAGTGTTTATAAATATATCGATAACTTGAACACTGTTAAGAAATCTAACTGAAAACTCGCTAATAAAGTACAGTTTCTGCAAGTAAATTGCGATTCGGCTATTTATAACCTTTATGCTTAGGGTTTCGTGAAAATTACGCATTACATCAGAAAACAGTAGAGATTTCTAAAAAAAACATACTTTATTTAATACAAAATTACATTTTACACGTACATTCCAAACATTTTAGCCACATCATACAAATACTTTTTAAGAAAATTGGCTCTACTTCAAATCCTGAAAACGAGAAATATTTCGAAAAGTTTTATCCGTTTGAGAATTCTGATTCCATAAAAAATTAACGCAATTTCATTACATTAAGACAAATTTTTTTTGAAAATTTTAAATATTTGTGAACTTCTTACAGATGAATAACAAAAATATTTACCGTATTGTTCCGTGTAAATTTATGTGATTATAAAAATATTGATATCTTATACACTGTTAAGCTATCTAACAGATATCTCGCTAATAAAGTACAGATTCTGCATACACATTGCGATTCGGCTATTTGTAACCTCTATGCTTAGGGTATCGTCATAATTACGCATTACATAGCAAAGCAGTAAATATATCTAAAAAAACATACTTTTTTTGTTTAAAATTACATTTTAAACAAATATTCTGAGCATTTTAGCCACATCATAAGAATACTTTTTAAGAAAATGGCTTTACTTCTATTTCCGATAAAGAAAAATATTTGGAACAATTTTATTCGTATGAGAATTCTGATTACATAAAAAATTTGCTCAATTTCGCTACATTAGGAAGATTTTTTGAGACAATTTAAAATATTTTTCAACGTCTAACTGATGTATAACAAAAATGTTTACCGTAATGTTCCGTGTAAGTTTAAGTGATTATAAATATATCGATATCTTGAACACTTTTAAGATATATAACAAAAAACTCGCGAATAAAGTACAGATTCTGCATACACATTGCGATTCGGCTATTTGTAACCTCTATGCTTAGGGTATCGTCAAAATTACGCATTGCATCGCAAAACAGTAGACATACCATAAAAAAACATACTTTATTTTATTCAAAATTACATTTTAAACAAACATTCCGACCTCTTTAGCCACATCATACGATTACTCTTTAAGAAAAAGGCTGTACTTCTATTTCCGATAAAGAAAAATATTTTGAAAAGTTTTATTCGTATCAGAATTTTGATTTCATAAAAAATTTACTCAATTTCGCTACAATAGGACGATTATTTTGAGACAATTTTAAATATTTTTCAACTTCTTACAAATGAATAACAAAAATATTTACCGTATTGTTCCGTGTAAATTTATGTGATTATAAAAATATCGATATCTTGTACAATGTTAAGCTATCTAATAGATATCTTTCTAATAAAGTACAGATTCGGCATACACATTGCGATTCGGCTATTTGTAACCTCTATGCTTAGGGTATCGTCATAATTACGCATTACATAGCAAAGCAGTAAATATATCTAAAAAAAACATACTTTTTTTGTTTAAAATTACATTTTAAACAAATATTCCGAGCATTTTAGCCACATCATACGAATACTTTTTAAGAAAATGGCTGTACTTCTATTTCCGATAAAGAAAAATGTTTTGAAAAATTTTATTCGTATCAGAAATCTGATTACATAAAAAATTTGCTCAATTTCGCTACATTAGGAAGATTTTTTTGAGACAATTTAAAATATTTTTCAACGTCTAACTGATGTATAACAAAAATGTTTACCGTAATGTTCCGTGTAAGTTTAAGTGATTATAAATATATCGATATCTTGAACACTATTAAGATATATAACAAAAAACTCGCGAATAAAGTACAGATTCTGCATACACATTGCCATTCGGCTATTTGTAACCTCTATGCTTAGGGTATCGTCAAAATTAAGCATTGCATCGCAAAACAGTAGAGATACCATAAAAAAACATACTTTATTTTATTCAAAATTACATTTTAAACAAACATTCCGACCTCTTTAGCCACATTATACAAATACTTTTTAATAAAATGGCTGTACTTCTATTTCCGATAGAGAAAAATATTTCGAAAAGTTTTATTCGTATCAGAATTCAGATTTCATAACATATTTACTCAATTTCGCTACAATAGGACGATTTTTTTCAGACTTTTTAAAATATTTTTTAACGTCTAACTAATGAATAACAAAACTGTTTACAGTATTGTTCCGTGTAAATTTAAGTGATTATAAATATATCGATATCTTGAACACTGTTAAGAAATCTAACTGAAAACTCTCTAATAAAGTACAGTTTCTGCAAGTAAGTTGCGATTCGGCTATTTATAACCTTTATGCTTAGGGTTTCGTGAAAATTACGCATTACATCAGAAAACAGTAGAGATATCTAAAAAAAACATACTTTATTTAATACAAAATTACATTTTACACGTACATTCCAAACATTTTAGCCACATCATACAAATACTTTTTAAGAAAATTGGCTCTACTTCAAATCCTGAAAACGAGAAATATTTCGAAAAGTTTTATCCGTATTAGAATTCTGATTCCATAAAAAATTAACGCAATTTCATTACATTAAGACAAATATTTTGTGAAAATTTTAAATATTTTTGAACTTCTTACAGATGAATAACAAAAATATTTACCGTATTGTTCCGTGTAAATTTATGTGATTATAAAAATATCGATATCTTGTACACTGTTAAGCTATCTCACAGATATCTCGCTAATAAAGTACAGATTCTGCATACACATTGCGATTCGGCTATTTGTAACCTCTATGCTTAGGGTATCGTCATAATTACGCATTACATCGCAAAGCAGAAAATATATCTAAAAAAACAAACTTTATTTGGTTTCAAATTACATTTTAAACAAATATTCCGAGAATTTTAGCCACATCACACGAATACTTTTTAAGGAAATGGCTGTACTTCTATTTCCGATAAAGAAAAATATTTAGAAAAGTTTTATTCGTATCAGAATTCAGATTACATAAAAAATTTGCTCAATTTCAATACATTAGGACGATTATTTTGAGACAATTTAAAATATTTTTCAACGTCTAACTGATGAATAACAAAAATGTTTACCGTAATGTTCCGTGTAAGTTTAAGTGATTATAAATATATCGACATCTTGAACACTTTTAAGATATATAACAAAAAACTCGCAAATAAAGTACAGATTCTGCATACACATTGCGATTCGGCTATTTGTAACCTCTATGCTTAGGGTATCGTCAAAATTACGCATTGCTTAGCAAAACAGTAGAGATACCATAAAAAAACATACTTTATTTTATTCAAAATTACATTTTAAACAAACATTCCGACCTCTTTAGCCACATCATACGAATACTCTTTAAGAAAAAGGCTGTACTTCCATTTCCGATAAAGAAAAATATTTTGAAAAGTTTTATTCGTATCAGAATTTTGATTTCATAAAAAATTAACTCAATTTCGCTACAATAGGACGATTATTTTGAGACAATTTTAAATATTTTTCAACTTCTTACAGATGAATAACAAAAATATTTACCGTATTGTTCCGTTTAAATTTATGTGATTATAAAAATATCGATATCTTGTACAATGTTAAGCTATCTAATAGATATCTTTCTAATAAAGTACAAATTCTGCATACACATTGCGATTCGGCTATTTGTAACCTCTATGCTTAGGGTATCGTCATAATTAAGCATTACATAGCAAAGCAGTAAATATATCTAAAAAAACATACTTTTTTTGTTTAAAATCACATTTTAAACAAATATTCTGAGCATTTTAGCCACATCATACGAATACTTTTTAAAAAAATGGCTGTACTTCTATTTCCGATAAAGAAAAATATTTGGAACAATTTTATTCGTATCAGAATTCTGATTACATAAAAAATTTGCTCAATTTCGCTACATTAGGAAGATTTTTTGAGACAATTTAAAATATTTTTCAACGTCTAACTGATGTATTTAAAAAATGTTTACCGTAATGTTCCGTGTAAGTTTAAGTGATTATAAATATATCGATATCTTGAACACTTTTAAGATATATAACAAAAAACTCGCGAATAAAGTACAGATTCTGCATACACATTGCGATTCGGCTATTTGTAACCTCTATGCTTAGGGTATCGTCAAAATTACGCATTGCTTAGCAAAACAGTAGAGATACCATAAAAAAACATACTTTATTTTATTCAAAATTACATTTTAAACAAACATTCCGACCTCTTTAGCCACATCATACGAATACTCTTTAAGAAAAAGGCTGTACTTCTATTTCCGATAAAGAAAAATATTTTGAAAAGTTTTATTCGTATCAGAATTTTGATTTCATAAAAAATTAACTCAATTTCGCTACAATAGGACGATTATTTTGAGACAATTTTAAATATTTTTCAACTTCTTACAGATGAATAACAAAAATATTTACCGTATTGTTCCGTTTAAATTTATGTGATTATAAAAATATCGATATCTTGTACAATGTTAAGCTATCTAATAGATATCTTTCTAATAAAGTACAAATTCTGCATACACATTGCGATTCGGCTATTTGTAACCTCTATGCTTAGGGTATCGTCATAATTAAGCATTACATAGCAAAGCAGTAAATATATCTAAAAAAACATACTTTTTTTGTTTAAAATCACATTTTAAACAAATATTCCGAGCATTTTAGCCACATCATACGAATACTTTTTAAGAAAATGGCTGTACTTCTATTTTCGATAAAGAAAAATATTTTGAAAAATTTTATTCGTATCAGAAATCTGCTTACATAAAAAATTTGCTCAATTTCGCTACATTAGGAAGATTTTTTTGAGACAATTTAAAATATTTTTCAACGTCTAACTAATGAATAACATAAATGTTTACCGTATTGTTCCGTGTAAATTTAAGTGATTATAAATATATAGATATCTTAAACACTGTTAGGAAATCTAACTGAAAACTCGCTAATAAAGTACAGGTTCTGCAAGTAAGTTGCGATTCGGCTATTTGTAACCTTTATGCTTAGGGTATCGTCAAAATTACGCATTTCATCGCAAAACAGTAGAGATACCATAAAAAAACATACTTTATTTTATTCAAAATTACATTTTAAACAAACATTCCGACCTCTTTAGCCACATCATACAAATACTTTTTAATTAAATGGCTGTACTTCTATTTCCGATAGAGAAAAATATTTCGAAAAGTTTTATTCGTATCAGAATTCAGATTTCATAACATATTTACTCAATTTCGCTACAATAGGACGATTTTTTTGAGACTTTTTAAAATATTTTTTAACGTCTAACTAATGAATAACAAAACTGTTTACCGTATTGTTCCGTGTAAATTTAAGTGATTATAAATATATCGATATCTTGAACACTGTTAAGAAATCTAACTGAAAACTCGCTAATAAAGTACAGATTCTGCAAGTAAGTTGCGATTCGGCTATTTGTAACCTTTATGCTTAGGGTTTCTTCAAAATTACGCATTGCATCGGAAAACAGTAGAGATATCTAAAAAAAACATACTTTATATAATACAAAATTACATTTTACACGTACATTCCGAGCTTTTTAGCCACATCATACAAATATTTTTAAGAAAATGGCTGTACTTATATTTCCGATAAAGAAAAATATTTGGAAAAATTTTATTCGTATCAGAATTCTGATTACATAAAAAATTTGATCAATTTAACTACATTAGGAAGAATTTTTTGAGACAATTTAAAATATTTTTATACTTCTAACTGATAAATAACAAAATTGTTTACTGTAATGTTCCGTGTAAGTTTAAGTGATTATAAATATATCGATATCTTGAACACTAGAAGGTATAAATAACTAAAAACTCGCGAATAAAGTACAGATTCTGCATACACATGCGGTTCGGCTATTTGTAACCTCTATGCTTAGGATATCGTCAAAATTACGCAGTGCATCGCAAAACAGTAGAGATATCTAAAAAAACATACTTTATTTTATTCAAAATTACATTTTAAACAAACATTCCGAGCTCTTTAGCCACATCATACAAATACTTTTTAAGAAAATGGCTGTACTTCTATTTCCGATAAAGAAAATATTTTGAAAAGTTTTATTCGTATCAGAATTCTGATTTCATAAAAAATTTACTCAATTTCGCTACAATAGGACGATTTTTTTGAGACAATTTAAAATATTTTTCAACGTCTAACTAATGAATAACAAAAATGTTTACCGTATTGTTCCGTGTAAATTTAAGTGATTATAAATATATCGATATCTTGAACACTGTTGATAAATCTTACTGAAAACTCGCTAATAAAGTAAAGATTCTGCAAGTAAGTTGCGATTCGGCTATTTGTAATCTTTATGATTAGGGTTTCGTCAGAATTACGCATTGCATCGGAAAACAGTAGAGATATCTAAAAAAAACATCCTTCATTTAATACAAAATTACATTTTACACGTACATTCCGAGCTTTTTTGCCACATCATACAAATACTTTTAAGAAAATGGCTCTACTTCTAATCCTGAAATCAAGAAATATTTCGAAAAGTTTTATCCGTATTAGAATTCTGATTCCATAAAAAATTAACGCAATTTCATTACATTAAGACAAATTATTTGTGAAAATTTAAAAATTTTTGAACTTCTTTCAGATGAATAACAAACATATTTACCGTACTGTTCCGTGTAAATTTATGTGATTATAAAAATATCGATATCTCGTACACTGTTAAGCTATGTAATAGATATCTCGCTAATAAAGTACAGATTCTGCATACACATTGCGATTCGGCTATTTGTAACCTCTATGCTTAGGGTATCGTCATAATTACGCATTACATAGCAAAGCAGTAAATATATCTAAAAAAACATACTTTTGTTGTTTATAATCATATTTTAAACAAATATTCTGAGCATTTTAGCCACATCATTTGAATACTTTTTAAGGAAATGGCTGTACTTCTATTTCCGATAAAGAAAAATATTTGGAAAAATTTTATTCGTATCAGAATTCTGATTACATAAAAAATTTGCTCAATTTAACTACATTAGGAAGAATTTTTTGATACAATTTAAAATATTTTTATACTTCTAACTGATAAATAATAAAATTGTTTACTGTAATGTTCCGTGTAAGTTTAAGTGATTATAAATATATCGATATCTTGAACACAAGAAGGTATAAATAATAAAAAACTCGCGGATAAAGTACAGATTCTGCATACACATGCGGTTCGGCTATTTGTAACCTCTATACTTAGGGTATCGTCAAAATTATGCATTGCATCGCAAAACAGTAGAGATATCTAAAAAAACTTACTTTATTTTATTCAAAATTACATTTTAAACAAACATTCCGACCTCTTTAGCCACATTATACAAATACTTTTTAAGAAAATGGCTTGTACTTATATATCCGATAAAGAAAAATATTTCCAAATGTTTTATTCGTATCAGAATTCTGATTTAAAAAAAAATTTACTCAATTTAGCTACAATAGGACGATTTTTTTGAGAAAATTTAAAATATTTTTCAACGTCTAACTAATGCATAACAAAAATGTTAACCGAATTGTTCCGTGTAAATTTAAGTAATTATAAATATATAGATATTTTGAACACTGTTAAGAAATCTAACTGAAAACTCGCTAATAAAGTGCAGATTCTGCAAGTAAGTTGCGATTGGTCTATTTGTAACCTTTATGCTTAGGGTTTCGTCAAAATTACGCATTGCATCGCAAAACAGTAGAGATATCTAAAAAAAACATACTTTATTTTATTCAAAATTACATTTTAAAACAAACATTCAGAGCTCTTTAGTCACATCATACAAATACTTTTTATGAAAATGGCTGTACTTCTATTTCCGATAAAGAATAATATTTCGAAAAGTTTTATTCGTATCAGAATTCTGATTTCATAGAAATTTTAATCAATTTCGCTACAATAGGACGATTTTTTGGAGACAATTTAAAATATTTTTCAACGTCTAACTAATGCATAACAAAAATGTTAACCGAATTGTTCCGTGTAAATTTAAGTGATTATAAATATATCGATATTTTGAACACTGTTAAGAAATCTAACTGAAAACTCGCTAATAAAGTGCAGATTCTGCAAGTAAGTTGCGATTGGTCTATTTGTAACCTTTATGCTTAGGGTTTCGTCAAAATTACGCATTGCATCGCAAAACAGTAGAGATATCTAAAAAATCATACTTAATTTTATTCAAAATTACATTTTAAACAAACATTCCGAGGTCTTTAGCCACATCATACAAATACTTTTTAAGAAAATGGCTGTACTTCTATTTCCGATAATGAATAATATTTCGAAAAGTTTTATTCGTATCAGAATTCTGATTTCATAATAATTTTACTCAATTTCGCTACAATAGGACGATTTTTTTGAGACAATTTAAAATATTTTTCAACGTCTAACTAATGAATAACAAAAATGTTTACCGTATTGTTCCGTGTAAATTTAAGTGATTATAAATATATCGATATCTCGAACACTGTTAAGAAATCTAACTGAAAACTCGCTAATAAAGTACAGATTCTGCAAGTAAGTTGCGATTGGGCTATTTGTAACCTTTATGCTTAGGGTTTCGTCAAAATTACGCATTGCATCGGAAAACAGTTGAGATATCTAAAAAAAACATACTATATTTTATTCAAAATTACATTTTAAACAAACATTCCGAGCTCTTTAGCCACATCAAACATATACTTTTTAAGAAAATGGCTGTACTTCTATTTCCGATAAAGAATAATATTTCGAAAAGTTTTATTCGTATCAGAATTCTGATTTCAATAAAAATTTACTCAATTTCGCTACAATAGGACAATTTTTTTGAGACAATTTAAAATATTTTTCAACGTATAACTAATGAATAACAAAAATGTTTATCGTATTGTTCCGTGTAAATTTAAGTTATTATAAATATATCGATATCTTGAACACTGTTAAGAAATCTGACTGAAAACTCGCTAATAAAGTACAGATTCTGCAAGTAAGTTGCGATTCGGCTATTTGTAACCTTTATGCTTTGGGTTTCGTCAGAATTACGCATTGCATCGGAGAACAGTAGACATATCTAAAAAAAACATCCTTTATTTAATACCAAATTACATTTTACACATACATTCCGAGCTTTTTTGCCACATCATACAAATACTTTTTAAGAAAATGGCTCTACTTCTAATCTTGAAAACGAAAAATATTTCGAAAAATTTTATTCGTATTAGAATTCTGATTCCATAAAAAATTAACGCAATTTCATTACATTAAGACTAATTTTTTGTGAAAATTTAAATATTTTTGAACTTCTTACAGATGAATAACAAAAATCTTTACCGTATTGTTCCGTGTAAATTTATGTGATTATAAAAATATGGATATCTTATACACTGTTAAGCTATCTAACAGATTTCTCGCTAATAAAGTACAGATTCTGCATACACATTGCGATTCGGCTATTTGTAACCTCTATGCTTAGGGTATCGTCAAAATTACGCATTGCATTGCAAAACAGTAGAGATATCTAAAAAAAAACATACTTTATTTTATTCAAAATTACATTTTAAACCAACATTCCGAGCTCTTAAGCTTCATCAAACAAATACTTTTTAAGAAAATGGTTGTACTTCTACTTCCGATAAAGAAAAATATTTCGAAAAGTTATATAAGTATAAGAATTCTGATTTCATAAAACATTTACTCATATTCGCTACAATAGGACGATTTTTTTTAAGACAATTTAAAATATTTTTAAACGTCTAACTAATGAATAACAAAAATGTTTACCGTATTGTTCGGTGTAAATTTAAGTGATTATAAATATATCGATATTTTGAACACTGATAAGAAATCTGACTGAAAACTCGCTAATAACGTACAGATTCTGCAAGTAAGTTGCGTTTCGGCTATTTGTAACCTTTATGCTTAGGGTTTCGTCAAAATTACGCATTGCATCGGAAAACAGTAGAGATATCTAAAAAAATATACTTTATTTTATTCAAAATTACATTTTAAACAAACATTCCGAGCTCTTTAGCTACATCAAACAAATACTTTTTAAGTTTTAGTAGTATCAGAAATCTGATTACATAACAAATTTGCTCAATTTCGCTACATTAGGACGATTTTATTGAGACAATTTAAAATATTTTTCAACGTCTAACTGATGAATAACAAAAATGTTTAACGTAATGTTCCGTGTAAGTTTAAGTGATTATAAATATATCGATATCTTGAACACTGTTAAGATATATAACTAAAAACTCGCAAATAAAGTACAGATTCTGCAAGTAAGTTGCGATTCGGCTATTTGTAACCTTTATGCTTAGGGTTTCGTCAGAATTACGTATTGCATCGGAAAACAGTAGAGATATCTAAAAAAAAACATACTTTATTTAATACAAAATTACATTTTACACGTACATTCCGAGCTTTTTTGCCACATCATACAAATACTTTTTAAGAAAATGGCTGTACTTCTAATCCTGTAAACGAGAAATATTTCCAAATATTTTATTCGTATTAGAATTCTGATTCGATTAAAAATTAACGCAATTTCATTACTATAAGACAAATTTTTTGTAAAAATTTAAATATTTTTGAACTTCTTACAGGTGAATAACAAAAATATTTACCGTATTGTTCCGTATAAATTTATGTGATTATAAAAATATTGATATCTTATACACTGTTAAGCTATCTAACAGATATCTCGCTAATAAAGTACAGATTCTGCATACACATTGCGATTCGGCTATTTGTAACCTCTAAGCTTAGGGTATCGTTTTAATTACGCATTACATCGCAAAGCGGTAAATATATCTAAAAAAACATACTTTATTTTGTTTAAAATTACATTTTAAACAAATATTCCGAGCATTTTAGCCACATCATACGAATACTTTTTAAGGAAATGGCTGTACTTCTTTTTCCGATAAAGAAAAATATTTGGAAAAATTTTATTCATATCAGAATTCTGATTACAGAAAAAATTTGCTCAATTTCGCTACATTAGGAAGTTTTTTTTGAGACAATTTAAAATATTTTTCAACGTCTAACTGATGAATAACAAAAATGTTTACCGTAATGTTCCGTGTAAGTTTAAGTGAGTATAAATATATCGATAACTTGAACACTGTTAAGAAATCTAACTGAAAACTCCCTAATAAAGTACAGATTCTGCAAGTAAGGTGCGATTCGGCTATTTGTAACCTTTATGCTTAGGATTTCGTCAAAATTACGCATTGCATCGGAAAACAGTGGAGATATCTAAAAAACATACTTTATTTAATACAAAATTACATTTTACACATGCATTCCGACCTTTTTAGCCACATCATACAAATACTTTTTAAGAAAATGGCTCTACTTCTAATCCTGAAAACGAGAAATATTTCGAAAAAATTTATTCGTATTAGAATTCTGATTCCATAAAAAATTAACGCAATTACATTACATTAAGACAAATTTTTTGTAAAAATTTTTAATATTTTTTAACTTCTTACAGATGAATAACAAAAATATTTACCGTATTGTTCTGTGTAAATTTATGTGATTATAAAAATATTGATATCTTATACACTGTTAAGCTATCTAACAGATATCTCGCTAATTAAGTACAGATTCTGCATACACATTGCGATTCGGCTATTTGTAACCTCTATGCTTAGGGTATCGTCAAAATTCCGCGATGCATCGCAAAACAGTAGAGATATCTAAAAAAAAAAAACTTTATTTTATTCAAAATTATATATTTAACAAACATTCCGAGCTCTTTAGCCAAATCAAACAAATACTTTTTAAAAAAATGGCTGTACTTCTATTTCTGATAAAGAAAAATATTTCGAAAACTTTTATTCGTATCAGAATTCTGATTTCATAAAAAATTTACTTTATTTCGCTACAATAGTACGATTTTTTTAAGATAATTTAAAATATTTTTCAACGTCTAAATAATGAATAACTAAATTGTTTACTGCATTGTTTGGTGTAAATTTAAATGATTATAAATATATCGATATTTTGAACACTGTTAAGAAATCTTACTGAAAACTCGCTAATGAAGAACAGATTCTGCAAGTAAGTTGCGATTCGGCTATTTGTAACCTTTATGCTTAGGGTTTAGTCAAAATTACGCATTGCAACGGAAAACAGAAGAGATATCTAAAAAAAACATACTTTATTTAATACAAAATTACATTTTACACGTACATTCCGAGCTTTTTAGCCACATCATACAAATAATTTTTAAGAAAATGGCTCTACTTCTAATCCTAAAAACGAGAAATATTTCGAAAAGTTTTATTCGTATTAGAATTCTGATTCCATATAAAATTAACGCAATTTCATTACATTAAGACAAATTTTTTGTGAAAATTTTAAATATTTTTGAACTTCTTACTGATGAATAAAAAAAATGTTTAACTTATTGTTCCGTGTAAATTTATGTGATTATAAAAAAGTCCATATCTTGTACAATGTTAAGCTATCTAACGGATATATCGCTAATAAAGTACAGATTCTGCATATTCATTGCGATTCGGCTATTTTTAACCTTTATGCTTAGGGATTCGTCATAATTACGCATTGCATCGCAAAACAGTAGAGAAATCTAAAAAAACATACTTTAACTTATTCAAAATTACATTTAAACAAACATTCCGAGCTTTTTTACCACATTATACAAATACTTTTTAAGAAAATGGCTGTACTTCTATTTCCGATAAAGAAAAATATTTCGAAAAGTTTTATTCGTATTAGAATTCTGATTTCATAAAAAATTTACTCAATTTCGCTACAATAGGACGATTTTTTTAAAACCATTTAAAACATTTTTCACTGTCTAACTAATGAATAACAAAAATGTTTTTGTATTTCATTTAATACAAAATTACATTTGACACGTACATTCCGAGCTTTTTAGCCACATCATACAAATACTTTTTAAAAAAAATGGCTCTACTTCTAATCCCGAAAACGAGAAATATTTCGAAAAGTTTTATTCGTATTAGAATTCTGATTCCATAAAAAATTAACGCAATATCATTACATTAAGACAAATTTTTTGTAAAAATTTTAAATATTTTTATACTTTTTACTGATGAATAACAAAAATATTTACTGTATTGTTCCATGTGAATTTATGTCATTACAAAAATATCGATATCTTGTACACTGTTAAGCAGTCTAACTGATATCTCGATAATAAAGTACAGATTCTGCATATACATTGCGATTCAAATATTTGTAACCTCTATGCTTAAGGTATCGTCATAATTACACATTACATCGCAAAAAAGTAACGATTTCTAAAAAAACATACTTTATTTTGTTTAAAATTACATTTTTAAAAACATTCCTAGCTTTTTTGCCACATCATACGAATACTTTTTACGAAAATGGCTCTACTTCTATTTATAATAAAGAAAAATATTTCGAAAAGTTTTATTCGTATCAGAATTCTGATTACATAAAAAACTTACACGATTTTGCTACATTACGACGATTTTTTTGAGACAATTTAAAATATTTTTCAACGTCTAACTGATGAATAACAAAAATGTTTACTGTATTGTTCCGTGTAAGTTTAAGTGATTATAAATATGTCGATATCTTGAACACTGTTAAGATATCTAAATAAAAACTCGCTAATAATGTACAGATTCTGCAAATACATTGCGATTCGGCTATTTGTTACCTTTATGCTTAGGCTTTCGTCAAAATTACGCATTGCATCGCAAAACAGTATAGATATCTAAAAAAAAATACTCTATTTTATTCAATATTAAATTTTAAACAAATATTCTGAGCTGTTTAGTTACATCATACGAATACTTTTTAAGAAAATGGCTCAACTTAAATCCTGTAAAAGAGAAATATTTTGAAAAGTTTTATTCGTATCAGAATTCTGATTTCATAAAAAATTTACTTATTTTCGCTACATTACGACGATTTTTTTGAGACAATTTAAAATATTTTTCAACGTCTTACTGATGCATAAATAAAATGTTTACCGTAATAATCCGTGTAAGTTAGAGAGATTATAAATATATCGATATCTTGAACACTGTTAAGATATCTAACTTAAAACTCGCGAATAAAGTACAGAATCTGCATATATATTGCGATTAAGGTATTTGTAACCTCTATGCTTAGGGTATTGTCATAATTACGCATTTCATCGCAAAACAGATGAGATGTATAAAATAAAACATAATTTATTTCATTCAAAATTACATTCAAACTAACATTTCGAATTTTTTAGCCACAATATACGAATACGTTTTAAGAAAATGGCTCTACTTCTATTCCCGATATAGAAAAATATTTTGAAAATTTTATTCGTATTAGAATTCTGATTTCATAAAAAATTAAAGAATTTTCATTACATTAAGACGAATTTGTTGAGAAAATTTAAAATATTTTTGAATTTCTTACTGATGATTAACAAAAATATTTACCGTATTGTGCCTGTAAATTTATGTGATTATAAATATATCGATATATAGAACACTGTTAAGCTATCTAACAGTTATCTCGCTAATAATGTAGAGATTCTGCATATTCATTTGCGATTCGTAAATTTGTAACCTCTATGCTTAGGGTATCGTCATAATTACGCATTACATCGCAAAACAGTAGATATATCTAAAAAAACGTACTCTATTTTATTCAAAACTGCATTTTAAACAAACATTCCGAGCTTTTTAGCCACATCATACGAATACTTGTTAAGAAAACTATCTCTACTTCTAATCCTGTAAAAGAAAAATATTTCGAAAAGTTTTATTCGTATCAGAATTCTGATTTCATAAAAATTTACTTATTTTCGCCTCATTAGGACGATTTTTTTGAGACAATTTAATATAATTTTCAATTTGTAACTGATGAATAACAAAAATGTTTACCGTATTGTTCCGTGTAAATTTAAGTGATTATAAATAATCGATATCTTGAACACTGTTAAGAAATCTAACTGAAAACTCGCTAATAAAGTACAGATTCTGAATGTTCGTTGCGATTGGGCTATTTGTAACCTTTATGATTGGAGTATCGTCAAAATTACGCATTACATCGCAAAACAGTAGAGATATCTAAAGAAACAAACTTTATTTTATTCAAAATTACATTTTTAACTAAAATTCCGAGCATTTTAGCCACATTATACGACTACCTTTTTAGAAAATGGCTCTACTTATAATCATGAAAAAGAGAAAAATTTAAAAAATTTTATTCGTATTAGAATTCTGATCTCATAAAAAATTTACGCATTTTCATTACATTAAGGCGAGTTTTGTGTGAAAGTTTTAAACATTTTTGAACTTCTTACTGATGAATAACAAAAATATTTATCGTATTGTTCCGTGTAAATTTATGTGATTATAAATATATCGATATCTTGTACACTGTTAAGCTATCTAACAGATATCTCGCTAATAAAGTACAGATTCTGCATATAAATTGCGATTCGGCTATTTGTAACATCTATGCTTAAGGTAGCGTCACAATTACGCATTACATCGCAAAACAGTAGAGATATCTAAAAAAACATACTTTATTTCATTCAAAATTACTTTTTAAACAAACATTCAGAGCTTTTTAGCAACATCATACAAATACTTTTTATGAAAATGGCTTTACTTTTTATTTCCGATAAAGAAAAATATTTCGAAATTTTTATTCGTATCAGAATTCTGATTTCATAAAAAATTTACTCAATTTTGCTACGTAAGGACGAATTTTTTTAGACAATTTAAAATATTTTTCAACGTCTAACTGATGAATAACAAAAATGTTTAACGTATTGTTCCGTGTAAATTTAGGTTATTATAAATATATCGATATCTTGAACACTGTTAAGAAATCTAACTGAAAACTCGCTAATAAAGTACAGATTCTGCATGTTACGATTCGGCTATTTGTAACCTCTATGCTAAGGGTATCGTCATAATTACGAATTACATCGCAAAACAGTAGAGATATCTTATAAAAACATACTTTACTTAATTCAAAATTACATATTAAATCAACATTCTGAGCATTTTAGCAACATCATATAAATACGTTTTAAGAAAATGGCTCTACTTCTATTTCCGGTAAAGAAAATTTTTTCGAAAAGTTGTATTCGTATCAGAATTCTGAATACATAAAAAACTTACTCAATTTCGCTACATTAGGACGATTTTTTTCAGACAATTTAAAATATTTTTCAACGTCTAACTGATGAATAACAAAAATGTTTAACGTATTGTTCCGTGTAAATTTAGGTGATTATAAATATATCGATATCTTGAACACTGTTAAGAAATCTAACTGAAAACTCGCTAATAAAGTACAGATTCTGAATGTTCGTTGCGATTCGGCTATTTGTAACCTTTATGATTGTTGTATCGTCAAAATTACGCATTAAATCGCAAAACAGTAGAGATATCTAAAGAAACATACTTTATTTTATTCAAAATTACATTTTTAACCAAAATTCCGAGCATTTTAGCCTCATTATACGACTACTTTTTTTAGAAAATGGCTCTACTTATAATCATGAAAAAGAGAAAAATTTAAAAAATTTTATTCGTATTAGAATTCTGATTTTATAAAAAAATTTACGCATTTTCATTACATTAAGACGAATTTTTGTGAAAATTTTAAATATTTTTGAACTTCTTACTGATGAATAACAAACATATTTAGCGTATTGTTCCGTGTAAATTTATGTGATTATAAATATATCGATAACATGTACACTGTTAAGCTATCTAACAGATATCTCGTTAATAAAGTACAGATTCTGCATATACATTGCGATTCGTCTATTTGTAAGCTGTATGCTTAGGCTATCGTCATAATTACGATATACATCGCAAAACAGTAGATATATCTTATAGAAACATACTTTATTTTATTCAAAATTACATTTTAAACAAACATTTAGAGCTTTTTAGCCACATCATACAAATACTTTTTAAGAAAATGGCTCTATTTTTATTTCTGATAAAGATAAATATTTCGAAAAGTTTCATTCGTATCAGAATTCTGATTTCATAAAAAATTTACTCAATTTTGCTACTTAAGAACGAATTTTTTGAGACAATTTCAAATATTTTTCAACGTCTAACTGATGAATAACAAAAATGTTTAACGTATTGTTCCGTGTAAATTTAGGTGATTATATATATATCCATATCTTGAACACTGTTAAGAAATCTAAGTGAAAACTCGCTAATAAAGTATAGATTCTGAATGTTCGTTGCGATTGGGCTATTTGTAACCTTTATGCTTGGAGTATCGTCAAAATTACGCATTACATCGCAAAACAGTAGAGATATCTAAAAAAAAATACTTTATTTTATTCAAAATTACATTTGAAACATACATTCCGAGCGTTTTAGCCACATCATACAAATACTTTTTAAGAAAATGGCTCTACTTCTATTTCCGGTGAAGAAAAATATTTCGAGATGTTTTATTTGTATCAGAATTCTGATTACATAAAAAATTTACTCAATTTCACTTCATTTGGACGATTTTTTCAAAAAATTTAAAATATGTTTCAACGTCTAACTGATGACAAACAAAAACGTTTACCGTAATGTTCCGTATAAGTTTAAGTGATTATAAATATATCGATATCTTGAACACTGTTAAGAAATCTAACTAAAAAATCGCGAATAAAGTACAGATTCTGCATATACCTTGCGATTCGGCTATTAGTAACTTTTATGCTTAGAGTTTCGTAAAAATTACGCTTTACATCGCTAAACAGTTGCGGTATCAAAGAAAAACATACTTTATTTTATTAAAAATTAGATTTTAAACGAACATTTCGAGATTTTTAGCCACATCATACGAATACTTTTTAGGAAAATGGCTCTACTTCTATTTCCGATAAAGAAAAATATTTCAAAAAGTTTTATTCGTATCAGAATTCTGATTTCATAACAAATTAAAACAGTTTCGCTACATTAGGACGATTTTTTTGAGTCAATTTAAAATATTTTTAACGTCTAACTTATGAATAACAAAAATGTTTACCGTATTGTTTCGTGTAAGTTTAAGTGATTATAAATATATCGATATCTTGAACACTGTTAAGATATCTAACTGAAAACTCGCGAATAAAGTACAGATTCTGCATATACGTTGCGATTCTACTATTTGTAACTTTAATGCTTAGAGTTTCGTCAAAATTACGCATTACATCGCTAAACAGTTGCGATATCAAAGAAAAACATACTTTATTTTATTAAAAATTACATTTAAACAAACATTCAGAGCTTTTTAGCCACATCATACGATTTTTTTTAAGGAAATGGCTCTACTTCTATTTCCGATAAAAAAAATATTTCGAAAAGTTTTATTCCTATTGTAATTCTGATTTCATAAAAAAATTACGCATTTTCATTACATTAAGACGAATTTTTTGTGAAAATTTTAAATATTTTTGATGTTCTTACTGATGATTAACAAAATTATTTAGCGTATTGTTCCGTGTTAATTTATGTGATTATAAATATATCGATATCATATACACTGTTAAGCTATCTAACAGATATCTCGCTAATAAAGTACAGATTCTGCATGTTGCTATTCGGCTATTTGTAAGCTGTATGCTTAGGGTAACGTCATAATTACGAATTACATCACAAAACAGTAGAGATATCTTATAAAAACATACTTTATTTTATTCAAAATTACATTTAAACAAACATTCAGAGCTTTTTAGCCACATCATACACATACTTTTTAAGAAAATGGCTCTAATTCTAATTTAGATAAATTAAAATATTTCAAAAAGTTTTATTCGTATTAGAATTCTGATTTCATAACAAATATACTAAAAATCGTTACATTAGGACGATTTTTTTGAGACAATTTTAAATATTTTTTCACGTCTAACTGATGAATAACAAACATGTTTACCGTATTGTTCCGTGTAAATTTAAGTGATTATAAATATATCGATATCTTGAACACTGTTAAGAAATCTAACTGAAAACTCGCCAATTAAGTACAGATTCTGCATATAAATTACGATTCGGCTATTTGTAACCTCTATGCTTAGGGTAGCGTCAAAATTACGCATTACAACGCAAAACAGTAGAGATATCTAAAAAAACATACTTTTTTTTTCTAAATTACGTTTTAAACGAACATTCCGAGCTTTTAACTACATCATACACATACTTTTTAAGAAAATGGCTCTACTTCTATTTCCGATAAAGAAAAATATTTCAAAAAGTTTTATTCGTATCAGAATTCTGATTTCGAACAAATTTCCTCAAATTTGCTACATTAGGACGATTTTTTTTAAACAATTTAAAATAGTTTTTCATCGTCTAACTGATGAATAACAAAAATGTTTACCGTATTGTTCCGTGTAAATTAAAGTGATTATAAATAAATCGATATCTTAAACACTGTTAAGAAATCTAGCTGAAAAATCGCTAATAAAGTACAGATTCGGCACGTTGCTATTCGGCTATTTGTAACCTTTATGCTTATGGTTTCGTCATAATTACGCATTGCATCGCAAACAAGTAGAGATATGTAAAAAAAAAACTTTACTTTATTCCCAATTACATTTTAAACAAATATTTCGAGCATTTTAGCCACATCATACGACTACTTTTTTAGAAAATGGCTCTACTTCTAATCCTGATAAAGAGAAATATTTCAAAAAGTTTTATTCGTATTAGAATTCTGATTTCATAAACAATTTACGCATTTTCATTACATTGAGACGAATTTTTTGTGAAAATTTTAAATATTTTTAAACTTCTTACTGTTTAATAACAAAATTATTTAGCGTATTGTTCTGTGTAAATTTATGTGATTATAAATATATTGATATCTTGTACACTGTTAAGATATCTACAGATATCTCGCTAATAATGTACAGATTCTGCATATACGTTGCGATTCGGCTATTTTGTAACCTTTATGCTTCAGGTTTCGTCAAAATTACGCATTGCATCGCAAAACAGTAGAGATATCTAAAAAAACAAACTTTATGTTACTTTAAATTACGTTTTAAACGAACATTCCGAGCTTTTAACCACATCATACACATACTTTTTAAGAAAATGGCTCTACTTCTATTTCCGATAAAGAAAAATATTTCAAAAAGTTTTATTCGTATCAGAATTCGGATTTCATAACAAATTTACTCAAATTTGCTACATTAGGACGATTTTTTTGAGACAATTTAAAATATTTTTCAACGTCTAACTGATGAATAACAAAAATGTTTACCGTATTGTTCCGTGTAAATTAAAGTGATTATAAATATATCGATATCTTAAACACTGTTAAGAAATCTAGCTGAAAACTCGCTAATAAAGTACAGATTCGGCACGTTGCGATTCGGCTATTTGTAACCTTTATGCTTATGGTTTCGTCATAATTACGCATTGCAACGCAAACAAGTAGAGATATGTAAAAAAAAACTTTACTTTATTCCCAATTACATTTTAAACAAATATTTCGAGCATTTTAGCCACAGCAAACGAATACTTTTTTAAAAAAATGGCTCCACTTCTAATGTTGAAAAAGTGAAATATTTCGAAAAGTTTTATTCGTATTAGAATTCTGATTTTATAAAAAATTTACGAATTTTCATTACATTAAGTCGAGTTTTTTGTAAAAAATTTAAATATTTTTGAACTTCTTACTGATGAATAACAAAAATATTTACCGTATTGTTCCGTGTTAATTTATGTGATTATAAATATATCGATATCATATACACTGTTAAGCTATCTAACAGATATCTCGCTAATAAAGTACAGATTCTGCATGTTGCTATTCGGCTATTTGTAAGCTGTATGCTTAGGGTAACGTCATAATTACGAATTACATCACAAAACAGTAGAGATATCTTATAAAAACATACTTTATTTTATTCAAAATTACATTTAAACAAACATTCAGAGCTTTTTAGCCACATCATACACATACTTTTTAAGAAAATGGCTCTAATTCTAATTTAGATAAATTAAAATATTTCAAAAAGTTTTATTCGTATTAGAATTCTGATTTCATAACAAATATACTAAAAATCGTTACATTAGGACGATTTTTTTGAGACAATTTTAAATATTTTTTCACGTCTAACTGATGAATAACAAACATGTTTACCGTATTGTTCCGTGTAAATTTAAGTGATTATAAATATATCGATATCTTGAACACTGTTAAGAAATCTAACTGAAAACTCGCCAATTAAGTACAGATTCTGCATATAAATTACGATTCGGCTATTTGTAACCTCTATGCTTAGGGTAGCGTCAAAATTACGCATTACAACGCAAAACAGTAGAGATATCTAAAAAAACATACTTTTTTTTTCTAAATTACGTTTTAAACGAACATTCCGAGCTTTTAACTACATCATACACATACTTTTTAAGAAAATGGCTCTACTTCT
Organism: Zhengitettix transpicula; assembly: GCA_037074705.1. NCBI lineage: Eukaryota > Metazoa > Arthropoda > Insecta > Orthoptera > Tetrigidae > Zhengitettix > Zhengitettix transpicula. The sequence goes on along the minus strand of JAYJMR010000009.1, from coordinate 737,290 downwards.
ATTTCCGATAAAGAAAAATATTTCAAAAAGTTTTATTCGTATCAGAATTCTGATTTCGAACAAATTTCCTCAAATTTGCTACATTAGGACGATTTTTTTTAAACAATTTAAAATAGTTTTTCATCGTCTAACTGATGAATAACAAAAATGTTTACCGTATTGTTCCGTGTAAATTAAAGTGATTATAAATAAATCGATATCTTAAACACTGTTAAGAAATCTAGCTGAAAAATCGCTAATAAAGTACAGATTCGGCACGTTGCTATTCGGCTATTTGTAACCTTTATGCTTATGGTTTCGTCATAATTACGCATTGCATCGCAAACAAGTAGAGATATGTAAAAAAAAAACTTTACTTTATTCCCAATTACATTTTAAACAAATATTTCGAGCATTTTAGCCACATCATACGACTACTTTTTTAGAAAATGGCTCTACTTCTAATCCTGATAAAGAGAAATATTTCAAAAAGTTTTATTCGTATTAGAATTCTGATTTCATAAACAATTTACGCATTTTCATTACATTGAGACGAATTTTTTGTGAAAATTTTAAATATTTTTAAACTTCTTACTGTTTAATAACAAAATTATTTAGCGTATTGTTCTGTGTAAATTTATGTGATTATAAATATATTGATATCTTGTACACTGTTAAGATATCTACAGATATCTCGCTAATAATGTACAGATTCTGCATATACGTTGCGATTCGGCTATTTTGTAACCTTTATGCTTCAGGTTTCGTCAAAATTACGCATTGCATCGCAAAACAGTAGAGATATCTAAAAAAACAAACTTTATGTTACTTTAAATTACGTTTTAAACGAACATTCCGAGCTTTTAACCACATCATACACATACTTTTTAAGAAAATGGCTCTACTTCTATTTCCGATAAAGAAAAATATTTCAAAAAGTTTTATTCGTATCAGAATTCGGATTTCATAACAAATTTACTCAAATTTGCTACATTAGGACGATTTTTTTGAGACAATTTAAAATATTTTTCAACGTCTAACTGATGAATAACAAAAATGTTTACCGTATTGTTCCGTGTAAATTAAAGTGATTATAAATATATCGATATCTTAAACACTGTTAAGAAATCTAGCTGAAAACTCGCTAATAAAGTACAGATTCGGCACGTTGCGATTCGGCTATTTGTAACCTTTATGCTTATGGTTTCGTCATAATTACGCATTGCAACGCAAACAAGTAGAGATATGTAAAAAAAAACTTTACTTTATTCCCAATTACATTTTAAACAAATATTTCGAGCATTTTAGCCACAGCAAACGAATACTTTTTTAAAAAAATGGCTCCACTTCTAATGTTGAAAAAGTGAAATATTTCGAAAAGTTTTATTCGTATTAGAATTCTGATTTTATAAAAAATTTACGAATTTTCATTACATTAAGTCGAGTTTTTTGTAAAAAATTTAAATATTTTTGAACTTCTTACTGATGAATAACAAAAATATTTACCGTATTGTTCCGTGTAAATTTATGTGATGATAAATATATCGATATCTTGTACACTGTTAAGCTATCTAACAGATATCTCGCTAATAAAGTACTGATTCTGCATTTACGTTGCGATTCGGCTATTTGTAACCTTAATGCTTAGGGTTTCGTCAAAATTACGCATTGCATCGCAAAACAGTAGAGATATCTAAAAAAAATACTTTACTTAATTCAAAATTACATTTTAAACCAACATTCCGAGCGTTTTAGCCACATCATACGACTACTTTTTAAGAAAATGGCTCTACTTCTATTTCCGGTGAAGATAAATATTTAGAGAAGTTTTATTTGTATCAGAATTCTGATAACATAATAAATTAACTCAATTTCACTACATTAGGACGATTTTTTTCAAACAATTTAAAATATGTTTCAACGTCTAACTGATGACTAACAAAAATGTTTACCGTAATGTTCCGTATAAGTTTAAGTGATTATAAATATATCGATATCTTGAACACTGTTAAGAAATCTAACTGAAAACTCGCTAATAAATTACAGATTCTGCATATACGTTGCTATTCGGCTATTTGTAACTTTTATGCTTAGAGTTTTGTAAAAATTACGCTTTACATCGCTAAACAGTTGCGATATCAAAGAAAAACATACTTTATTTTATTAAAAATTAGATTTTAAACGAACATTCGGAGCTTTTTACCCACATCATACAAATACTTTTTAAGAAAATGGCTCTACTTTTATTTCAGATAAAGAAAAATATTTCGAAAAGTTTTATTCGTATTAAAATTCTGATTTCATAAAAAATTTACTCAATTTTGCTACATTAGGACTTTAATTTTGAGACAATTTAAAATATTTTTCAACGTCTAACTAATAATTATCAAAAATGTTTACCGTAATGTTCCGTGTAAGTTTAGGTGATTTTAAATATATCGATATCTTGAACACTGTTAAGAAATCTAACTGAAAACTCGCTAATAAAGTACAGAATCTGCATGTTGAGATTCGGCTAGTTGTAACCTTTATGCTTAGGGTTTCGTCATAATTACGCAATACATCGCAAACAAGTAGAGATATCTAAAAAAAACATATTTTATTTTATTCCCAATTACAATTTAAACCAACATTCAGAGCTTTTTAGCGACATCATACAAATTCTTTTTAGAAAGTGGCTCTACTTCTAATCTTGAAAAAGAGAAATATTTCGAAAAGTTTTATTCGTATTAGAATTCTGATTTCATAAAAAATTTACGCATTTTTATTACATTAAGACGAGTTTTTTGTGAAAGTTTTAAATATTTTTTAAATTCTTACTGATGAATAACAAAAATATTTACCGTATTGTTCCGTTTAAATTTATGTGATTATAAATTTATCGATATCTTGTACACTGTTAAGCTATCTAACAGATATCTCGATAATAAAGTACAGATTCTGCATATACATTGCGATTCGGCTATTTGTAACCTCTATGCTTAGGGTATCGTCATTATTACGAATTACATCGCAAAACAGTAGAGATATTTTATAAAAACATACTTTATTTCATTCAAAATTACATTTTAAACGAACATTTGGAGCTTTTTACCCACATCATACAAATACTTTTTAAGAAAATGGCTCTACTTTTATTTCAGATAAAGAAAAATATTTCGAAAAGTTTCATTCGTATCAAAATTCTGATTTCATAAAAAATTTACTCAATTTTGCAACATTAGGACAATTTTTTTGAGACAATTTAAAATATTTTTCAACGTCTTACTGATAAATAACAAAAATGTTTACCGTAATGTTCCGTGTATGTTTAAGTGATTATAAATATATCGATATCTTGAACACTGTTAAGATATCTAACTGAAAACTCGCGAATAAAGTACAGATTCTGCATATACTTTGCGATTCGTCTATTTGTAACTTTTGTGCTTAGAGTTTCGTCAAAATTACGCATTACATAGCTAAACAGTTGCGATATCTAAGAAAAACATACTTTATTTTATTAAAAATTACATTTTAAACAAACGTATAGAGCTTTTTAGCCACATCATACGATTTTTTTAAGGAAATGGCTTTACTTCTATTTCCGAAAAAAAAAATTTCGAAAAGTTTTATTTGTATCAGAATTCTGATTTCATAACAAATTTAAACAGTTTCGCTACATTAGGACGATATTTTTGAGACAATTTAAAATATTTATCAACGTCTAACTGATGAATAACAAAAATGTTTACCGTATTCTTACGTGTAAATTGAATTGATTATAAATATTTCGATATCTTGATCACTGTTAAGAAATCTAACTGAAAACTCGCCAATAAAGTACAGATTCTGAATGTTGCGATTCGGCTATTTGTAACCTCTATGCGTAGGGTATCGTCATAATTACGAATTACATCGCAAAACAGTAGAGATATTTTATAAATACATACTTTATTTCATTCAAAATTACATTTTAAACAAACATTCAGAGCTTTTTAGCCACATCATACGTTTTTTTTAAGGAAATGGCTCTACTTCTATTTCCGATAAAAAAAATATTTCGAAAAGTTTTATTCCTATTGTAATTCTGATTTCATAAAAAAATTTACGCATTTTCATTACATTAAGACGAATTTTTTGTGAAAATTTTAAATATTTTTGATGTCCTTACTGATGAATAACAAAATTATTTAGCGTATTATTCCGTGTTAATTTATGTCATTATAAATATATAGATATCATGTACACTGTTAAGCTATCTAACAGATATCTCGCTAATAAAGTTCAGATTCTGCATATACATTGCGATTCCTCTACTTGTAAGCTGTATGCTTAGGATATCGTCATAATTACGAATTACATCGCAAAACAGTAGAGATATCTTATAAAAACATACTTTATTTCATTCAAAATTACATTTAAACAAACATTCAGAGCTTTTTAGCCACATCATACACATACTTTTTAAGAAAATGGCTCTACTTCTATTTCCGATAAAGGAAAATATTTCAAAAAGTTTTATTCGTATTAGAATTCTGATTTCATAACAAATTTACTAAAAATCGTTACATTAGGACGATTTTTTTGAGACAATTTTAAATATTTTTCCACGTCTAACTTATGAATAACAAACATGTTTACCGTATTGTTCCGTGTAAATTTAAGTGATTATAAATATACCGATATCTTGAACACTGTTAAGAATTCTAACTGAAAACTCGCCAATAAAGTACAGATTCTGCATGTTGCGGTTCGGCTAGTTGTAACCTTTATGCTTAGGGTTTCGTCATAATTACGCATTGCATCGCAAACAAGTAGAGATATCTAAAAAAAACACACTTTATTTTGTTCCTAATTACATATAAAACAAATATTTCGAGCTTTTTAGCCACATCATACACATACTTTTTAAAAAAAATGGCTCCACTTCTAATGTTGAAAAAGTGAAATATTTCGAAAAGTTTTATTCCTATTAGAATTCTGATTTCATAAAACATTTACGCATTTTCACTACATTAAGACGAATTTTTTGTGAAAATTTTAAATATTTTTGATGTTCTTACTGATGATTAACAAAATTATTTAGCGTATTGTTCCGTGTTAATTTATGTGATTATAAATATATCGATATCATATACACTGTTAAGCTATCTAACAGATATCTCGCTAATAAAGTACAGATTCTGCATATACATTGCGATTTGGCTCTTTGTAAGCTGTATGCTTAAGGTAACGTCATAATTACGAATTACATCACAAAACAGTAGAGATATCTTATAAAAACATACTTTATTTCATTCAAAATTACATTTAAACAAACATTCAGAGATTTTTAGCCACATCATACACATACTTTTTAAGAAAATGGCTCTACTTCTAATCCTGAAAAAGAGAAATATTTCGAAAAGTTTTATTCGTATTAGAATTCTGATTTCATAAAAAATTTACGCATTTTTATTACATTAAGACAAGTTTTTTGTGAAAGTTTTAAATATTTTTGAAATTCTTACTGATTAATAACAAAAATATTTACCGTATTGTTCCGTTTAAATTTATGTGATTATAAATATATCAATATCTTGTACACTGTTAAGCTATCTAACAGATAACTCGATAATAAAGTACAGATTCTGCATATACATTGCGATTCGGCTATTTGTAACCTCTATGCTTAGGGTATCGTCATAATTACGAACTACATCGCAAAACAGTAGAGCTATTTTATAAAAACATACTTTATTTCATTCAAAATTACATTTTAAACAAACATTCAGAGCTTTTTACCCACATCATACAAATACTTTTTAAGAAAATGTCTGTACTTTTATTTCCGGTAAAGAAAAATATTTCGAAAAGTTTTATTCGTATCAGAATAATCATTACATAAAAAATTTACCCAATTTCGCTACATTAGGACAATTTTTTTCAAACAAATTAAAATATGTTTCAACGTCTAACTGATGACTAACAAAAATGTTTACCGTAATGTTCCGTGTAAATTTAAGTGATTATAAATATATCGATATCTTGAACACTGTTAAGATATCTAATTGAAAACTCGCAAATAAAGTACAGATTCTGCATATACGTTGCCATTCGGCTATTTGTAACTTTTATGCTTAGAGATTCGTCAAAATTACGCATTACATCGCTAAACATTTGCGATATCTAAGAAAAACATACTTTATTTTATTAAAAATTTAATTTTAAACCAACATTTCGAGTTTTTAGCCACATCATACGAATACTTTTTATGAAAATGGCTGTACTTCTATTTCCGATAAAGAAAAATATTTCGAAAAGTTTTATTCGTATCAGAATTAAGATTTCATAAAAAATTTACTCAATTTCGCTACAATAGTACATTTTTTTAAAACAATTTAAAATATTTTTCAGCGTCTAACTAATGAATAACAAAAATGTTACCGTATTGTTCCGTGTAAATTTATGTGATTATAAATATATCGATATCATGTACACTGTTAAGCTATCTAACAGAAAACTCGATAATAAAGTACAGATTCTTTATATACATTGCGATTCGGCTATTTGTAAGCTGTATGCTTAGGGTATCGTCATAATTACGGATTTCATCGCAAACAAGTAGAGATATCTAAAAAAAACACACTTTATTTTGTTCCTAATTACATATAAAACAAATATTTCGAGCTTTTTAGCCACATCATACACATACTTTTTAAAAAAAATGGCTCCACTTCTAATGTTGAAAAAGTGAAATATTTCGAAAAGTTTTATTCCTATTAGAATTCTGATTTCATAAAACATTTACGCATTTTCACTACATTAAGACGAATTTTTTGTGAAAATTTTAAATATTTTTGATGTTCTTACTGATGATTAACAAAATTATTTAGCGTATTGTTCCGTGTTAATTTATGTGATTATAAATATATCGATATCATATACACTGTTAAGCTATCTAACAGATATCTCGCTAATAAAGTACAGATTCTGCATATACATTGCGATTTGGCTATTTGTAAGCTGTATGCTTAAGGTAACGTCATAATTACGAATTACATCACAAAACAGTAGAGATATCTTATAAAAACATACTTTATTTCATTCAAAATTACATTTAAACAAACATTCAGAGATTTTTAGCCACATCATACACATACTTTTTAAGAAAATGGCTCTACTTCTAATCCTGAAAAAGAGAAATATTTCGAAAAGTTTTATTCGTATTAGAATTCTGATTTCATAAAAAATTTACGCATTTTTATTACATTAAGACAAGTTTTTTGTGAAAGTTTTAAATATTTTTGAAATTCTTACTGATTAATAACAAAAATATTTACCGTATTGTTCCGTTTAAATTTATGTGATTATAAATATATCAATATCTTGTACACTGTTAAGCTATCTAACAGATAACTCGATAATAAAGTACAGATTCTGCATATACATTGCGATTCGGCTATTTGTAACCTCTATGCTTAGGGTATCGTCATAATTACGAACTACATCGCAAAACAGTAGAGCTATTTTATAAAAACATACTTTATTTCATTCAAAATTACATTTTAAACAAACATTCAGAGCTTTTTACCCACATCATACAAATACTTTTTAAGAAAATGTCTGTACTTTTATTTCCGGTAAAGAAAAATATTTCGAAAAGTTTTATTCGTATCAGAATAATCATTACATAAAATATTTACCCAATTTCGCTACATTAGGACAATTTTTTTCAAACAAATTAAAATATGTTTCAACGTCTAACTGATGACTAACAAAAATGTTTACCGTAATGTTCCGTGTAAATTTAAGTGATTATAAATATATCGATATCTTGAACACTGTTAAGATATCTAATTGAAAACTCGCAAATAAAGTACAGATTCTGCATATACGTTGCCATTCAGCTATTTGTAACTTTTATGCTTAGAGATTCGTCAAAATTACGCATTACATCGCTAAACATTTGCGATATCTAAGAAAAACATACTTTATTTTATTAAAAATTTAATTTTAAACCAACATTTCGAGTTTTTAGCCACATCATACGAATACTTTTTAAGAAAATGGCTCCACATCTAATGTTGAAAAAGTGAAATATTTCAAAAAGTTTTATTACTATTAGAATTCTGGTTTCATAAAAAAATTTACGCATTTTCATAACATTAAGACGAATTTTTTGTGAAAGTTTTAAATATTTTTGATCTTCTTACTGATGAATAACAAAAATATTTACCGTATTTTTCCGTGTAAATTTATGTGATTATAAAAATATCGATATCTTGTACACTGTTAAGCTATCTAACAGATATCTTGCTAATAAAGTACAGATTCTTTATACACATTGCGATTCCGCTATTTGTAACCTCTATGCTTAGGGTATCGTCATAATTACGCATTACATACCAAAACAGTAGAGATACCATAAAAAACCATACTTTATTTTATTCAAAATTACATTTTAAACAAACATTCCGACCTCTTTAGCCACATCATACAAATACTTTTTAATAAAATGGCTGTACTTCTATTTCCGATAAAGAAAAATATTTCGAAAAGTTTTATTCGTATCAGAATTAAGATTTCATAAAAAATTTACTCAATTTCGCTACAATAGTATATTTTTTTAAAACAATTTAAAATATTTTTCAGCGTCTAACTAATGAATAACAAAAATGTTACCGTATTGTTCCGTGTAAATTTATGTGATTATAAATATATCGATATCATGTACACTGTTAAGCTATCTAACAGAAAACTCGATAATAAAGTACAGATTCTTTATATACATTGCGATTCGGCTATTTGTAAGCTGTATGCTTAGGGTATCGTCATAATTACGGATTTCATCGCAAACAAGTAGAGATATCTAAAAAAAACACACTTTATTTTGTTCCTAATTACATATAAAACAAATATTTCGAGCTTTTTAGCCACATCATACACATACTTTTTAAAAAAAATGGCTCCACTTCTAATGTTGAAAAAGTGAAATATTTCGAAAAGTTTTATTCCTATTAGAATTCTGATTTCATAAAACATTTACGCATTTTCACTACATTAAGACGAATTTTTTGTGAAAATTTTAAATATTTTTGATGTTCTTACTGATGATTAACAAAATTATTTAGCGTATTGTTCCGTGTTAATTTATGTGATTATAAATATATCGATATCATATACACTGTTAAGCTATCTAACAGATATCTCGCTAATAAAGTACAGATTCTGCATATACATTGCGATTTGGCTATTTGTAAGCTGTATGCTTAAGGTAACGTCATAATTACGAATTACATCACAAAACAGTAGAGATATCTTATAAAAACATACTTTATTTCATTCAAAATTACATTTAAACAAACATTCAGAGATTTTTAGCCACATCATACACATACTTTTTAAGAAAATGGCTCTACTTCTAATCCTGAAAAAGAGAAATATTTCGAAAAGTTTTATTCGTATTAGAATTCTGATTTCATAAAAAATTTACGCATTTTTATTACATTAAGACAAGTTTTTTGTGAAAGTTTTAAATATTTTTGAAATTCTTACTGATTAATAACAAAAATATTTACCGTATTGTTCCGTTTAAAATTATGTGATTATAAATATATCAATATCTTGTACACTGTTAAGCTATCTAACAGATAACTCGATAATAAAGTACAGATTCTGCATATACATTGCGATTCGGCTATTTGTAACCTCTATGCTTAGGGTATCGTCATAATTACGAACTACATCGCAAAACAGTAGAGCTATTTTATAAAAACATACTTTATTTCATTCAAAATTACATTTTAAACAAACATTCAGAGCTTTTTACCCACATCATACAAATACTTTTTAAGAAAATGTCTGTACTTTTATTTCCGGTAAAGAAAAATATTTCGAAAAGTTTTATTCGTATCAGAATAATCATTACATAAAATATTTACCCAATTTCGCTACATTAGGACAATTTTTTTCAAACAAATTAAAATATGTTTCAACGTCTAACTGATGACTAACAAAAATGTTTACCGTAATGTTCCGTGTAAATTTAAGTGATTATAAATATATCGATATCTTGAACACTGTTAAGATATCTAATTGAAAACTCGCAAATAAAGTACAGATTCTGCATATACGTTGCCATTCGGCTATTTGTAACTTTTATGCTTAGAGATTCGTCAAAATTACGCATTACATCGCTAAACATTTGCGATATCTAAGAAAAACATACTTTATTTTATTAAAAATTTAATTTTAAACCAACATTTCGAGTTTTTAGCCACATCATACGAATACTTTTTAAGAAAATGGCTCCACATCTAATGTTGAAAAAGTGAAATATTTCGAAAAGTTTTATTACTATTAGAATTCTGGTTTCATAAAAAAATTTACGCATTTTCATAACATTAAGACGAATTTTTTGTGAAAGTTTTAAATATTTTTGATCTTCTTACTGATGAATAACAAAAATATTTACCGTATTTTTCCGTGATAATTTATGTGATTATAAAAATATCGATATCTTGTACACTGTTAAGCTATCTAACAGATATCTCGCTAATAAAGTACAGATTCTTTATACACATTGCGATTCCGCTATTTGTAACCTCTATGCTTAGGGTATCGTCATAATTACGCATTACATACCAAAACAGTAGAGATACCATAAAAAACCATACTTTATTTTATTCAAAATTACATTTTAAACAAACATTCCGACCTCTTTAGCCACATCATACAAATACTTTTTAATAAAATGGCTGTACTTCTATTTCCGATAAAGAAAAATATTTCGAAAAGTTTTATTCGTATCAGAATTAAGATTTCATAAAAAATTTACTCAATTTCGCTACAATAGTACATTTTTTTAAAACAATTTAAAATATTTTTCAGCGTCTAACTAATGAATAACAAAAATGTTACCGTATTGTTCCGTGTAAATTTATGTGATTATAAATATATCGATATCATGTACACTGTTAAGCTATCTAACAGAAAACTCGATAATAAAGTACAGATTCTTTCTATACATTGCGATTCGGCTATTTGTAAGCTGTATGCTTAGGGTATCGTCATAATTACGGATTTCATCGCAAAACAGTAGAGATATCTTATAAAAACATACTTTATTTCATTCACAATTACATTTTAAACGAACATTCAGAGCTTTTTAGCCACATCATACAAATACTTTTTATGAAAATGACTCTACTTTTATTTCCGATAAAGAAAAATATTTCGAAAAGTTTTATTCGTATCATAATTCTGATTTCATAAAAAATTTACTCAATTTTGCTACATAAGGACGAATTTTTTGAGACAATTTAAAATATTTTTAAACGTCTAACTGATGAATAACAAAAATGTTTAACGTATTGTTCCGTGTAAATTGAGGTGATTATAAATATATTGATATCTTGAACACTGTTAAGAAATCTAACTGAAAAATCGCTAATAAAGTACAGATTCTGAATGTTCCTTGCGATTCGGCTATTTGTAACCTTTATGCTTTGGGTTTCGTCAAAATTACGCATTTCATCGCTAAACAGTTGCGATATCTAAAAAAGAACAGACTTTATTTTATTCACAATTATATTTTAAACCAACATTTCGATTTTTTTAGAATCACGTATAACGAATACTTTTTAAGAAAATGGCTCTATTTCTATTTCTGATAATGAAAAATATTTCGAAAAGTTTTATTCGTATTTGAATTCTGATTTCATAAAAAATTTACGCAGTTTCATTACATTAAGACGAATTTTTTGAGAAAATTTTAAATATATTTGAACTTCTTACTGATGAATAACAAAAATACTAACCGTATTGTTTCGTGTAAATTTATGTGATTATAAATATATCGATATCTTGTACACTGTTAAGCTATCTAACAGATATCTCGCTAATAAAGTACAGATTCTGCATATATATTCTGATTCGGCTATTTGTAACCTCTATGTCATAATTACGCATTACATCGCAAAACAGTAGAGATATATAAAAAAAACATACTTTATTTAATTCAAAATTACGTTTTAAACAAACATTCCGAGCTTTTTAGCCACATCATACACATACTTTTAAGAAAATGGCTCTACTTCTAATTCCGATAAAAAAAAATATTTCGAAAAGTTTTATTCGTATCTGAATTCTGATTTCATAAAAAATTTACTCAATTTCGCTACATTAGGACGATTTTTTTCAGACAATTTAAAATATGTTTCAACGTCTAACTGATGACTAACAAAAATGTTTACCGTAATGTTCCGTGTAAGTTTAAGTGATTATAAATATATCGATATCTTTAACACTGTTATGATATCTAACTGAAAACTCCCGTATAAAGTACAGATTCTGCATATACGTTGCGATTCTGCTATTTGTAACTTCTATGTTTAGAGTTTCGTCAAAATTACGCATTACATCGCTAAACAGTTGCGATATCTATAAAAGAACAGACTTTATTATATTCAAAATTATATTTTAAACCAACATTTCGAGCTTTTTAGAATCACATATAACAAATACTTTTTAAGAAAATGGCTCTATTTCTATTTCCGATAAAGATAAATATTTCGAAAAGTTTTATTCGTATTAGAATTCTGATTTCATCAAAAATTTACGCACTTTCATTACATTAAGACGAATTTTTTGAGAAAATTTAAAATATATTTGAACTTCTTACTGATGAATAACAAAAATACTTACCGTATTGTTCCGTGTAAATTTATGTGATTATAAATATATCGATATCTTGTACACTGTTAAGCTATCTAACAGATATCTCGCTTATAAAGTACAGATTTTGCATATACATTCTGATTCGGCTATTTGTAACCTCTATGCTTGGAGAATCGTCATAATTACGCATTACATCGCAAAACAGTACAGATATCTAAAAAAACATACTTTATTTTATTCTAAATTACATTTGAAACGAACATTCCGAGCTTCTTAGCCACATCATACACATAATTTTTAAGAAAATGGCTCTACTTCTAATTCCGATAAAAAAAAATATTTCGAAAAGTTTTATTCGTATCTGAATTCTGATTTCATAAAAAATTTACTCAATTTCGCTACATTAGGACGATTTTTTTGAGACAATTTTAAATATTTTTCAACGTCCAACTGATGAATAACAAAAATGTTTACCGTAATATTCCGTGTAAGTTTAAGTTATTATAAATATATCGATATTTTGAACACTGTTAAGAAATCTAACAGAAAACTCGCTAATAAAGTACAGATTCTGCATGTACGTTGCGATTCGGCTATTTGTCACTTTTATGCTTAGGGTTTCGTCAAAATTACGCATTGCATCGCAAAACAGTAGAGATATCTAAAAAAACATACTTTACTTAATTCAAAATTACATTTTAAACCAACATTTCGAGCTTTTTAGCCACATCATACGAATACTTTTTTAAAAAAATGGCTCTACTTCTAATCCTGAAAAAGAAAAATTTTTCGAAAAGTTTTATTAGTATTAGAATTCTGATTTCATAAAAAATTTACAAATTTTAATTAAATTAAGCCGAATTTTTTGAGAAAATTTTAAATATATATGAACTTCTTACTGATGACTAACAAAAACATTTACCGTATTGTTTCGTGTAAATTTATGTGATTATAAATATATCGATATCTTGTATACTGTTAAGCTATCTAACAGATATCTCGCTAATAAAGTACAGATTCTGCTTATACATTGCGATTCGGCTATTTTTAATCTCTTTGCTTGGAGTATCGTCATAATTACGCATTACATCGCAAAACAGTGGAGATATCTAAAAAAAACGTACTTTATTTTATTCAAAATTACGTTTTAAACTAACATTCCGAGCGTTTTAGACACATCATACAAATACTTTTTAAGAAAATGGCTCTACTTCTAATTCCGATAAAAAAAAATATTTCGAAAAGTTTTATTCGTATCTGAATTCTGATTTCATAAAAAATTTACTCAATTTCGCTACATTAGGACGATTTTTTTGAGACAATTTTAAATATTTTTCAACGTCCAACTGATGAATAACAAAAATGTTTACCGTAATATTCCGTGTAAGTTTAAGTTATTATAAATATATCGATATATTGAACACTGTTAAGAAATCTAACAGAAAACTCGCTAATAAAGTACAGATTCTGCATGTACGTTGCGATTCGGCTATTTGTCACTTTTATGCTTAGGGTTTCGTCAAAATTACGCATTGCATCGCAAAACAGTAGAGATATCTATAAAAACATACTTTACTTAATTCAAAATTACATTTTAAACCAACATTTCGAGCTTTTTAGCCACATCATACGAATACTTTTTAAAAAAATGGCTCTACTTCTAATCCTAAAAAAGAAAAATTTTTCGAAAAGTTTTATTAGTATTAGAATTCTGATTTCATAAAAAATTTACGAATTTTAATTAAATTAAGCCGAATTTTTTGAGAAAATTTTAAATATATATGAACTTCTTACTGATGACTAACAAAAACATTTACCGTATTGTTTCGTGTAAATTTATGTGATTATAAATATATCGATATCTTGTATACTGTTAAGCTATCTAACAGATATCTCGCTAATAAAGTACAGATTCTGCATATACATTGCGATTCGGCTATTTTTAATCTCTTTGCTTGGAGTATCGTCATAATTACGCATTACATCGCAAAACAGTGGAGATATCTAAGAAAAACTTACTTATTTTATTCAAAATTACGTTTTAAACTAACATTCCGAGCTTTTTAGCCACATCATACACATACTTTTTAAGAAAATGGCTCTACTTCTATTTTTTGATAAAGAAACATACTTCGAAAAGTTTTATTCGTATCAGAATTCTGATTTCATAAAAAATTTACTCAATTTCGCTACATTAGGACGATTTTTTTCAGACAATTTAAAATATGTTTCAACGTCTAACTGATGACTAACAAAAATGTTTACCGTAATGTTCCGTGTAAGTTTAAGTGATTATAAATATATCGATATCTTTAACACTGTTATGATATCTAACTGAAAACTCCCGTATAAAGTACAGATTCTGCATATACGTTGCGATTCTGCTATTTGTAACTTCTATGTTTAGAGTTTCGTCAAAATTACGCATTACATCGCTAAACAGTTGCGATATCTATAAAAAGAACAGACTTTATTATATTCAAAATTATATTTTAAACCAACATTTCGAGCTT
This sequence comes from Zhengitettix transpicula, assembly GCA_037074705.1. Classification (NCBI taxonomy): domain Eukaryota; kingdom Metazoa; phylum Arthropoda; class Insecta; order Orthoptera; family Tetrigidae; genus Zhengitettix; species Zhengitettix transpicula. The sequence goes on along the minus strand of JAYJMR010000009.1, from coordinate 722,156 downwards.
TTTAGAATCACATATAACAAATACTTTTTAAGAAAATGGCTCTATTTCTATTTCCGATAAAGATAAATATTTCGAAAAGTTTTATTCGTATTAGAATTCTGATTTCATCAAAAATTTACGCACTTTCATTACATTAAGACGAATTTTTTGAGAAAATTTAAAATATATTTGAACTTCTTAGTGATGAATAACAAAAATACTTACCGTATTGTTCCGTGTAAATTTATGTGATTATAAATATATCGATATCTTGTACACTGTTAAGCTAATCTAACAGATATCTCGCTTATAAAGTACAGATTTTGCATATACATTCTGATTCGGCTATTTGTAACCTCTATGCTTGGAGAATCGTCATAATTACGCATTACATCGCAAAACAGTACAGATATCTAAAAAAACATACTTTATTTTATTCTAAATTACATTTGAAACGAACATTCCGAGCGTTTTAACCACATCATACAAATACGTTTTAAGAAAATGGCTCTACTTCTATTCCGGTAAAGAAAATTATTTCGAAAAGTTTTATTCGTATCAGAATTCTGATTACATAAAAAATTTACTCAGTTTCCGCTACATTAGACCATTTTTTTCAGACAATTTAAAATATGTTTCAACGTTTAACTGATGACTAACAAAAAAGTTTATCGTAATGTTCCCTGTAAGTTTAAGTGATTATAAATAAATCGATATATTGAACACTGTTAAGATATCTAACTGAAAACTAGCGAATAAAGTACAGATTCTGCATATTTGTTGCGATTCGGCTGTTTGTAACCTTTATGCTTAGGGTTTCGTCAAAATTACGCATTGCAGCGCTAAACTGTAGAGATAAATAAAAAAAACATACTTTATTTTATTCAAAATTAAGTTTTAACGAACATTCCGAGCTTCTTAGCCACATCATACACATAATTTTTAAGAAAATGGCTCTACTTCTGATTCCGATAAAAAAAAATATTTCGAAAAGTTTTATTCGTATCTGAATTCTGATTTCATAAAAAATTTACTCAATTTCGCTACATTAGGACGATTTTTTTGAGACAATTTTAAATATTTTTCAACGTTCCAACTGATGAATAACAAAAATGTTTACCGTAATATTCCGTGTGAAGTTTAAGTTATTATAAATATATCGATATTTTGAACACTGTTAAGAAATCTAAACAGAAACTCGCTAATAAAGTACAGATTCTGCATGTACGTTGCGATTCGGCTATTTGTCACTTTTATGCTTAGGGTTTCGTCAAAATTACGCATTGCATCGCAAAACAGTAGAGATATCTAAAAAAAATTCTTTACTTAATTCAAAATTACATTTTAAACCAACATTTCGAGCTTTTTAGCCACATCATACGAATACTTTTTTAAAAAATGGCTCTACTTCTTGATCCTGAAAAAGAAAAATTTTCGAAAAGTTTTATTAGTATTAGAATTCTGATTTCATAAAAAGTTTACAAATTTTAATTAAATTAAGCCGAATTTTTTGAGAAAATTTTAAATATATATGAACTTCGTACTGATGACTAAGAAAAACATTTACCGTATTGTTTCGTGTAAATTTATGTGATTATAAATATATCGATATCTTGTATACTGTTAAGCTATCGTAACAGATATCTCGTCTAATAAAGTACAGATTCTGCTTATACATTGCGATTCGGCTAATTTTTAATCTCTTTGCTTGGAGTATCGTCATAATTACGCATTACATCGCAAAACAGTGGAGATATCTAAAAAAAACGTACTTTATTTTATTCAAAATTACGTTTTAAACTAACATTCCGAGCGTTTTAGACACATCATACAAATACTTTTTAAGAAAATGGCTCTACTTCTAATTCCGATAAAAAAAAATATTTCGAAAAGTTTTATTCGTATCTGAATTCTGATTTCATAAAAAGATTTACTCAATTTCGCTACATTAGGACGATTTATTTTGAGACAATTTTAAATATTTTTCAACGTCCAACTGATGAATAACAAAAATGTTTACCGTAATATTCCGTGTAAGTTTAAGTTATTATAAATATATCGATATATTTGAACACTGTTAAGAAATCTAACAGAAAACTCGCTAATAAAGTACAGATTCTGCATGTACGTTGCGATCGGCTATTTGTCACTTTTATGCTTAGGGTTTCGTCAAAATTACGCATTGCATCGCAAAACAGTAGAGATATCTATAAAAAACATACTTTACTTAATTCAAAATTACATTTTAAACCAACATTTCGAGCTTTTTAGCCACATCATACGAATACTTTTTTAAAAAAATGGCTCTACTTCTAATCCTAAAAAGAAAAATTTTTTCGAAAAGTTTTATTAGTATTAGAATTCTGATTTCATAAAAAATTTACGAATTTTAATTAAATTAAGCCGAATTTTTTGAGAAAATTTTAAATATATATGAACTTCTTACTGATGACTAACAAAAACATTTACCGTATTGTTTCGTGTAAATTTATGTGATTATAAATATATCGATATCTTGTATACTGTTAAGCTATCTAACAGATATCTCGCTAATAAAGTACAGATTCTGCATATACATTGCGATTCGGCTATTTTTAATCTCTTTGCTTGGAGTATCGTCATAATTACGCATTACATCGCAAAACAGTGGAGATATCTAAAAAAAACTTACTTTATTTTATTCAAAATTACGTTTTAAACTAACATTCCGAGCGTTTTAGACACATCATACAAATACATTTTAAGAAAATGGCTCTACTTCTATTTCCGGTAAAGAAAAATATTTCGAAAAGTTTTATTCTTATCAGAATTCTGATTACATAAAAAATTTACTCAATTTTGCTACATTAGGACGATTTTTTTCAGACAATTTAAAATATGTTTCAACGTCTAACTGATGACTAACAAAAATGTTTATCGTAATGTTCCGTATAAGTTTAAGTGATTATAAATATATCGATATCTTGAACACTGTTATGATATCTAACTGAAAACTCCGGTATAAAGTACAGATTCTGCATATACGTTGCGATTCTGCTATTTGTAACTTCTATGTTTAGAGTTTCGTCAAAATTACGCATTACATCGCTAAACAGTTGCGATATCTATAAAAGAACAGACTTTATTATATTCAAAATTATATTTTAAACCAACATTTCGAGCTTTTTAGAATCACATATAACAAATACTTTTTAAGAAAATGGCTCTATTTCTATTTCCGATAAAGATAAATATTTCGAAAAGTTTTATTCGTATTAGAATTCTGATTTCATCAACAATTTACGCACTTTCATTACATTAGGACGAATTTTTTGAGAAAATTTAAAATATATTTGAACTTCTTACTGATGAATAACAAAAATACTTACCGTATTGTTCCGTGTAAATTTATGTGATTATAAATATATCGATATCTTGTACACTGTTAAGCTATCTAACAGATATCTCGCTTATAAAGTACAGATTTTGCATATACATTCTGATTCGGCTATTTGTAACCTCTATGCTTGGAGAATCGTCATAATTACGCATTACATCGCAAAACAGTACAGATATCTAAAAAAACATACTTTATTTTATTCTAAATTACATTTGAAACGAACATTCCGAGCCTTTTAACCACATCATACAAATACGTTTTAAGAAAATGGCTCTACTTCTATTTCCTGTAAAGAAAATTATTTCGAAAAGTTTTATTCGTATCAGAATTCTGATTACATAAAAAATTTACTCAGTTTCGCTACATTAGGACCATTTTTTTCAGACAATTTAAAATATGTTTCAACGTTTAACTGATGACTAACAAAAATGTTTATCGTAATGTTCCTTTAAGTGATTATAAATAAATCGATATATTGAACACTGTTAAGATATCTAACTGAAAACTAGCGAATAAAGTACAGATTCTGCATATACGTTGCGATTCAGCTGTTTGTAACCTTTATGCTTAGGGTTTCGTCAAAATTACGCATTGCAGCGCTAAACTGTAGAGATATATAAAAAAAACATACTTTATTTTATTCAAAATTACGTTTTAAACGAACATTCCGAGCTTCTTAGCCACATCATACACATAATTTTTAAGAAAATGGCTCTACTTCTAATTCCGATAAAAAAAAATATTTCGAAAAGTTTTATTCGTTTTGAATTCTGATTTCATAAAAAATTTACTCAATTTCGCTACATTAGGACGATTTTTTTGAGACAATTTTAAATATTTTTCAACGTCCAACTGATGAATAACAAAAATGTTTACCGTAATATTCCGTGTAAGTTTAAGTTATTATAAATATATCGATATATTGAACACTGTTAAGAAATCTAACAGAAAACTCGCTAATAAAGTACAGATTCTGCATGAACGTTGCGATTCGGCTATTTGTCACTTTTATGCTTAGGGTTTCGTCAAAATTACGCATTGCATCGCAAAACAGTAGAGCTATCTAAAAAAACATACTTTACTTAATTCAAAATTACATTTTAAACCAACATTTCGAGCTTTTTAGCCACATCATACGAATACTTTTTTAAAAAAATGGCTCTACTTCTAATCCTGAAAAAGAAAAATTTTTCGAAAAGTTTTATTAGTATTAGAATTCTGATTTCATAAAAAATTTACGAATTTTAATTAAATTAAGCCGAATTTTTTGAGAAAATTTTAAATATATATGAACTTCTTACTGATGACTAACAAAAACATTTACCGTATTGTTTCGTGTAAATTTATGTGATTATAAATATATCGATATCTTGTATACTGTTAAGCTATCTAACAGATATCTCGCTAATAAAGTACAGATTCTGCATATACATTGCGATTCGGCTATTTTTAATCTCTTTGCTTGGAGTATCGTCATAATTACGCATTACATCGCAAAACAGTGGAGATATCTAAAAAAAACGTACTTTATTTTATTCAAAATTACGTTTTAAACTAACATTCCGAGCGTTTTAGACACATCATACAAATACTTTTTAAGAAAATGGCTCTACTTCTAAACAAAAATGTTTATCGTAATGTTCCGTATAAGTTTAAGTGATTATAAATATATCGATATCTTGAACACTGTTAAGAAATCTAACTGAAAACTCGCTAATAAAGTACAGATTCGGCATGTACGTTGCGATTTGGCTAATTGTAACCTTTATGCTTAGGGTTTCGTCAAAATT
>JAYJMR010000009.1:692437-716985 GCA_037074705.1 Zhengitettix transpicula | reverse complement strand
CTCGCTAATAAAGTACAGATTCTGCATGTACGTCGCGATTCGGATATTTGTAACCTTAATCCTTAGGGTTCCGTCAAAATTACGCACTGCATCTTAAAACAGTAAAGATATCTAAAAAAACATACTTTACTTAATATAAAATTACATTTTTAACGAACATTGCGAGTTTTTTAGCCACATCATACGAATAATTTTTAAGAAAATGGCTCTATTTCTTATCCTAAAAAAGAGAAATATTTCGAAAAGTTTTATTCATATTAGAATTCTGATTTTATAAAAAATTAACGCATTTTCATTACATTAAGACGTATTTTTTGGGAAAATTTTAAATATTTTTGAACTTCTTACTGATGAATAACAAAAATATTTACCGTATTGTTCCGTGTAAATTTATGTTATTATAAAAATATTGATATCTTATACACTGTTAAGCTATCTAACAGATATCTCGCTAATAAAGTACAGATTCTGCATACACATTGCGATTCGGCTATTTGTAACCTCTTTGCTTAGGGTATCGTCAAAATTACGCATTGCATTGAAAAACAGTAGAGATATCTAAAAAAACATACTTTATTTTATTCAAAATTATATTTTAAACAAACATTCCGAGCTCTTTAGCCACATCATACAAATACTTTTTAAGAAAATGGCTGTAATGTTATTTCCGATAAAGAAAAATATTTCGAAAAGTTTTTATTCGTATCAGTATTCTGATTTCATAAAAAATTTACTCAATTTCGCTACAATAGGACGATTTTTATGAGATAATTTAAAATATTTTTTAACCTCTAACTAATGAATAACAAAAATGTTTACCGTATTGTCCGTGTAAAAATTAAGTGATTATAAATATATCGATATCTTGAACACAGTTAAGTAATCTAACTGAAAACTCGCTAATAAAGTACAGATTCTGCAAGTAAGTTGCGATTCGGCTATTTGTAAACTTTATGCTTTGGGTTTCGTCAAAAATTACGCATTGCATCGGAAAACAGTAGAGATATCTAAAAAAAAAACATACTTTATTTAATACAAAATTACATTTTATACATACATTCCGAGCTTTTATGCCCACATCATACAAATACTTTTTAAGTAAATGCTGTACTTCAATTTCCGATAAAGAAAAATATTTCGAAAAGTTTTATTCGTATCAGAATTCTGATTTCATAAAAAATTAACGCAATTTCATTACATTAAGACAAATTTTTTGTGAAAATTTAAATATTTTTGAACTTCTTACAGATGAATAACAAAAATATTTACTGTATTGTTCCGTGTAAATTTATGTGATTATAAAACTATTGATATCTTATACACTGTTAAGCTATCTAACAGATATCTCGCTAATAAAGTACATATTCTGCATACACATTGCGATTCGGCTATTTGTAACCTCTATGCTTAGGGTATCGTCAAAATTAAGCATTGCATTGAAAAACAGTAGAGATATCTAAAAAAAAACATACTTTATTTTATTCAAAATTACATTTTAAACCAACATTCCGAGCTCTTTAGCCACATCATACAAATACTTTTTAAGAAAATGGCTGTACTTCTATTTCCGATAAAGAAAAATAATTCGAAATGTTTTATTCGTATCAGAATTCTGATTTCATAAAAAACTTACTCAATTTCGATACAATAGGACGATTTTTTTGAGACAATTTCAAATATTCTTCAACGTCTAACTAATGAATAACAAATATGTTTACCGTATTGTTCCGTGTAAATTTAAGTGATTATAAATATATCGATATCTTGAACACTGTTAAGAAATCTAACTGAAAACTCGCTAATAAAGTACAGATTCTGCAAGTAAGTTGCGATTCGGCTATTTGTAACCTTTATGCTTAGGGTTTCGTCAAAATTACGCATTTCATCAGAAAACAGTATAGATATAAAAAAAACATACTTTATTTAATTCAAAAATTACATTTTACACGTACATTCCGAGCATTTTAGCCACATCATACAGATACTTTTTAAGAAAATGGCTCTACTTCTAATCCTGAAAACGAGAAATATTTCGAAAAGTTTTATCCGTATTAGAATTCTGATGTCATAAAAAATTAAATGAATTTCATTACATTAAGACAATTTTTTTGTGAAAATTTTAAATATTTTTGATTTTCTTACAGATGAATAACAAAAATATTTACCGTATTGATCCGTGTAAATTTATGTGATTATAAATATATCGATATCGTGAACACTGTTAAGAAATCTAACTGAAAACTCGCTAATAAAGTACAGATTCTGCAAGTAAGTTGCGATTTCGGCTATTTGTAACCTTTATGCTTAGGGTTTCGTCAAAATTACGCATTGCATCGGAAAACAGTAGAGATATCTAAAAAAAACATACTTTATTTATTACAAAAATTACATTTTACACGTACATTCCGAGCATTCTAGCCACATCATACAAATACTTTTTAAGAAAATGGCTGTACTTCTATTTCCGATAAAGAAAAATATTTCGAAAAGTTTTATTCGTATCAGAATTCTGATTTCATAAAAAAATTTCCTCAATTTCGCTACAATAGGACAAATTTTGTTGAGACAATTTCTAATATTTTTCAACGTCTAACTAATGAATAACAAAAATGTTTACCGTATTGTTACGTATAAATTTAAGTGATTATAAATATATCAATATCTTAAACACTGTTAAGAAATCTAACTGAAAACACGCTAATAAAGTACAGATTCTGCAAGTAAGTTGCGATTGGGCTATTTGTAACCTTTATGCTTAGGGTTTCGTCAAAATTACGCATTGCATCGAAAAACAGTAGAGAAATCTAAAAAAAACATACTTTATTTAATACAAAAATTGCATTTTACACGTACATTCCGAGCTTTTTAGCCACATCATACGAATACTTTTTAAGAAAAATGGCTGTACTTCTAATCCTAAAAACGAGAAATATTTCGAAAAGTTTTATTCGTATGAGAATTCTGATTCCATAAAAAATTAACGCAATTTCATTACGTTAAGACAAATGTTTTGTAAAAATTAGTAATATTTTTGAACTTCTTACAGATGAATAACAAAAATATTTACCGTATTGTTTCGCGTAAATTTAAGTGATTATAAAAATATCGATATCTTGTACACTGTTAAGCTATCTAACAGATATCTTGCTAATAAAGTACAAATTCTGCATACACATTGCGATTCGGCTATTTGTAACCTCTATGCTTAGGGTATTGTCATAATTACGGATTACATAGCAAAGCAAAAAAGATTGAAAAAAAACAGACTTTATTTTGTTTAAAATTACATTTTAAACAAATATTCCGAGCATTTTAGCCACATCATACGAATACTTTTTAAGGAAATGGCTGTACTTCTATTTCCAATAAAGAAAAATATTTCGAAAAGTTTTATTCGTATCAGAATTCTGATTACATAAAAAATTAGCTCAATTTCGCTACATTAGGACGACTTTTTTGAGACAATTTAAAATATTTTTCAACGTCTAACTAATGACTAACAAAAAATGTTTACATTATTGTTCCGTGTAAATTTAAGTGATTATAAATATATCGATATCTAGAACACTGTTAAGAAATCTGACTGAAAACTCGCTATTAAAGTACAGATTCTGCAAGTAAGTTGCGATTCGGCTATTTGTAACCTTTATGCTTAGGGTTTCGTCAAAATTACGCATTGCATCGGAAAACAGTAGAGATATCTAAAAAACATACTTTATTTTAAAAAAAATTACATTTTACACGTACATTCCGAGCTTTTTAGCCACATCATACAAATACTATTTAAGAAAATGGCTCTACTTCTAATCCTGAAAACGAGAAATATTTCGAAAAGTTTTATCCGTATTAGAATTCTGATTCCATAAAAAATTAACGCAATTTCATTACATTAAGACAAATTTTTTGTGAAAATTTAAATATTTTTGAACTTCTTACAGATGAATAACAAAAATATTTACCGTATTGTTCCGTGTAAATTTATGTGATTATAAAAATATTGATATCTTATACACTGTTAAGCTATCTAACAGATATCTCGCTAATAAAGTACATATTCTGCATACACATTGCGATTCGGCTATTTGTAACCTCTATGCTTAGGGTATCGTCAAAATTACGCATTGCATTGAAAAACAGTAGAGATATCTAAAAAAAACATACTTTATTTTATTCAAAATTACATTTTAAACCAACATTCCGAGCTCTTTAGCCACATCATACAAATACTTTTTAGAAAATGGCTGTACTTCTATTTCCGATAAAGAAAAATATTTCGAAAACTTTTATTCGTATCAGAATTCTGATTTCAAAAAAAATTTACTCAATTTCGATACAATAGGACGATTTTTTTTGAGACAATTTAAAATATTTTTCAACGTCTAACTAATGAATAACAAAAATGTTTACTGTATTGTTCCGTGTAAATTTAAGTGATTATAAATATATCGATATCTTGAACACTGTTAAGAAATCTAACTGAAAACTCGCTAATAAAGTACAGATTCTGCAAGTAAGTTGCGATTCGGCTATTTGTAACCTTTATGCTTAGGGTTTTGTCAAAATTACGCATTGCATCGGAAAACAGTAGAGATATCTAAAAAAACATACTTTATTTAATACAAAATTACATTTTACACGTACATTCCGAGCTTTTTTCCACATCATACAAATACTTTTTAATAAAATGGCTCTACTTCTAATCCTGAAAACGAGAAATATTTCGAAAAGTTTTATCCGTATTAGAATTCTGATTCCATAAAAAATTAACGCAATTTCATTACATTAAGACAAACTTTTTGTGAAAATTTTAAATATTTTTGAACTTCTTTCAGATGAATAACAAAAATATTTACCGTATTGTTCCGTGTAAATTTATGTGATTATAAAAATATCGATATCTTGTACACTGTTAAGCTATCTAATAGATATCTCGCTAATAAAGTACAGATTCTGCGATTCGGCTAATTTGTAACCTCTATGCTTAGGGGATTGTCAAAATTACGCATTGCATCGCAAAACAGTAGAGATACCTAAAAAAAACATACTTTGTTTTATTCAAAATTACATTTTAAAGAAACATTCCGACCTCTTTAGCCACATCATACAAATACTTTTTAAGAAAATGGCTGTACTTCTATTTCCGATAAAGAAAAATATTTCGAAAAGTTTTATTCGTATCAGAATTCTGATTTCATAAAAAATTAACGCAATTTCATTACATTAAGACAAATTTTTTTGTGAAAATTTTAAATATTTTTGAACTTCTTACAGATGAATAAAAAAAATATTTACCGTATTGTTCCGTGTAAATTTATGTGATTATAAAAATATCGATATCTTGTACAGTGTTAAGCTATCTAACAGATATCTCGCTAATAAAGTACAGATTATGCATACACATTGCGATTCGGCTATTTGTAACCTCTATGCTTAGTGTATCGTCATAATTACGCATTACATTGCAAAGCAGTAAATATATCTAAAAAACATACTTTATTTTGTTTAAAATTACATTTTAAACAAATATTCCGAGCATTTTAGCCACATCATACGAATACTTTTATAGAAATTGCTGTACTTCTATTTCCGATAAAGAAAAATATTCGGAAAAATTTTATTCGTATCAGAATTCTGATTACTTAAAAAAATTTCTCAATTTCACTACATTAGGAAGATTTTTTTGAGACAATTTAAAATATTTTTCAACGTCTAACTGATGAATAACAAAAATGTTTACCGTAATGTTCCGTGTAAGTTTAAGTGATTATAAATATATCGATATCTTGAACACTGTTAAGATATATAACTAAAAACTCGCGAATAAAGTACAGATTCTGCATACACATTACGATTAGGCTAATTGTAACCTCTATGCTTAGGGTATGGTCAAAATTATGCATTGCATCGCAAAACAGTAGACATATCTAAAGAAAACATACTGTATTTAATTCAAAATTACGTTTTAAATCAACATTCCGAGCTTTTTAGCCACATCATATAAATACTTTTTAATAAAATGGCTCTACTTCTAATCCTGAAAACTAGAAATATTTCGAAAAGTTTTATCCGTATTAGAATTCTGATTCCATAAAAAATTAACGCAATTTCATTACATTAAGACAAACTTTTTGTGAAAATTTTAAATATTTTTGAACTTCTTTCAGATGAATAACAAAAATATTTACCGTATTGTTCCGTGTAAATTTATGTGATTATAAAAATATCGATATCTTGTACACTGTTAAGCTATCTAATAGATATCTCGCTAATAAAGTACAGATTCTGCGATTCGGCTATTTGTAACCTCTATGCTTAGGGTATCGTCATAATTACGCATTACATCGCTAAGCAGTAAATATATCTAAAAAAAACATTCTTTATTTTGTTTAAAATTACATTTTAAACAAATATTCCGAGCATTTTAGCCACATCATACGAATTCTTTTTAAGGATATGGCTGTACTTCTATTTCCGATAAAGAAAAATATTTGGAAAAATTTTATTCGTATCAGAATACTGATTAAATAAAAAAATTGCTCAATTTAGCTACATTAGGAAGATTTTTTTGAGACAATTTAAAATATTTTTCAACTTCTAACTGATGAATAAGAAAATTGTTTACTGTAATGTTCCGTGTAAGTTTTAAGTGATTATAAATATATCGATATCTTGAACACTAGAAGATATAAATAACTAAAAACTTGCGAATAAAGTACAGATTCTGCATACACATGCGGTTTCGGCTATTTGTAACCTCTATGCTTAGGGTATCGTCAAAATTACGCATTGCATCGCAAAACAGTAGAGATATCTAAAAAAAACATACTTTATTTTATTCAAAATTACATTTTAAACAAACATTCCTACCTCTTTAGCCACTTTATACAAAAACTTTTAAAGAAATTGGCTGTACTTCTATTTCCGATAAAGAAAAATATTTCGAAAAGTTTTATTCGTATCAGAATTCTGATTTCATAAAAAATTTACTCAATTTCGCTACAATAGGAACGATTTTTTTGAGACAATTTGAAATATTTTTCAACGTCTAACTAATGAATAACAAAAATTTTACCGTATTGTTCCGTGTAAATTTAAGTGATTATAAATATATCGATATCTTGAAAACTGTTAAGAAATCTAACTGAAAACTGGCTAATAAAGTACAGATTCTGCAAGTAAGTTGCGATTCGGCTATTTGTAACCTTTATGCTTTGGGTTTTGTCAAAATTACGCATTGCTTTGGAATACAGTAGAGATATCTAAAAAAAAACTTACTTTATTTAATACAAAATTACATTTTACACGTACATTCCGAGCTTTTTTGCCACATCATACAAATACTTTTTAAAAAAATGGCTCTACTTCTAATCCTGAAAACGAGATATATTTCGAATAGTTTTATTCGTATTAGAATTCTGATTCCATAAAAAATTAACGCAATTTCATTACATTAAGACAAATTTTTTGTGCAAATTTTAAATATTTTTGAACTTCTTACAGATGAATAACAAAAATATTTAACGTATTGTTCCGTGTAAATTTATGTGATTATAAAAATATTGATATCTCATACACTGTTAAGCTACTTTGACAGATATCTCGCTAATAATGTACAGATTCTGCATACACATTGCGATTCGGCTATTTCTAACCTCTAGGCTTAGGGTATCGTCAAAATTACGAATTGCATCACAAAACAGTAGAGATATCTAAAAAAAACATACTTCTATTTTATTCAAAATTACATTTTAAACAAACATTCCGAGCTCTCTAGCCACATCATACATATACTTTTTAAGTAAATGGCTGTACTTCTATTTCCGATAAAGAAAAATATTTCGAAAAGTTTTATTCGTATCAGAATTCTGATTTCATAAAAAATTTACTCAATTTCGCTACAATAGGACGATTGTTTTGAGAAAATTTAAAATATTTTTCAACGTTTAACTAATCAATAACAAAAATGTTAACCGAATTGTTCCGTGTAAATTTAAGTGATTATAAATATATCGATATTTTGAACACTGTTAAGAAATCTAACTGAAAACTCGCTAATAAAGTACAGATTCTGCAAGTAAGTTGCAATTCGGCTATTTGTAACCTCTATGCTTATGGTATTGTCATAATTACGGATTACATAGCAAAGCAAAAAGATATAAAAAAACATACATTAATTTGTCTAAAATTACATTTTAAACAAATATTCCGAGCATTTTAGCCACATCATAAGAATACTTTTTAAGGAAATGGCTGTACTTCTATTTCCGATAAAGAAAAATATTTCGAAAAGTTTTTATTCGTATCAGAATTCTGATTACATAAAAAAATTAGCTCAATTTCGCTACATTAGGACGACTTTTTTGAGATTATTTAAAATATTTTTCAACGTCTAACTAATGACTAACAAAAATGTTTACATTATTGTTCCGTGTAAATTTAAGTGATTATAAATATATCGATAACTTGAACACTGTTAAGAAATCTGACTGAAAACTCGCTAATAAAATACAGATTCTGTAAGTAAGTTGCGATTCGGCTATTTGTAACCTTTAAGCTTAGGGTTTCGTCAAAATTACGCATTGCATCGGAAAACAGTAGAGATATCTAAAAAACATACTTTATTTTTTAAAAAAATTACATTTTACACGTACATTCCGAGCTTTTTAGCCACATCATACAAATACTTTTTAAGAAAATGGCTGTAATTATATTTCCGATAAAAAAAAATATTTCGAAAAGTTTTATTCGTATCTGAACTCTGATTTCATAAAAAATTTACTCAATTTCTCTACAATAGGACGATTTTTTTGAGACAATTTAAAATATTTTTCAACGTCTAACTAATGAATAACAAAAATGTTTACCGTATTGTTCCGTGTAAATTTAAGTGATTATAAATATATCGATATCTTAAACACTGTTAAGAAATCTAACTGAAAACTCGCTAATAAAGTACAGATTCTGCAAGTAAGTTGCGATTCGGCTATTTGTAACCTTTGTGCTTAGGGTTTCGTCAAAATTACGCATTGCATCGGAAAACAGTAGAGATATCTAAAAAAACCTTCCTTTATTTAATACAAAATTATATTTTACACGTACATTCCGAGCTTTTTAGCCACATCATACAAATACATTTTAAGAAAATGGCTCTACTTCTAAACCTGAAAACGAGAAATATTTCGAAAAGTTTTATTCGTATTAGAATTCTGATTTCATAAAAAATTAACGCAATTACATTACATTAAGACAATTTTTTTGTGAAAATTTTAAATATGTTTGAATTTTTTACAGATGAATAACAAAAATATTTACCGTATTGTTTCGTGTAAACTTATGTGATTATAAAAATATTGATATCTTATACACTGTTAAGCTATCTAACAGATATCTCGCTAATAAAGTACAGATTCTGCCTATAAACTGCGATTCGGCTATTTGTAACCTTTATGCTTAGGGTTTCATCAAAATTACGAATTGCATCACAAAACAGTAGAGATATCTAAAAAAAAACATACTCTATTTTATTCAAAATTACATTTTAAACAAACATTCCGAGCTCTTTAGCCACATCATACATATACTTTTTAAGTAAATGGCTGTACTTCTATTTCCGATAAAGAAAAATATTTCGAAAAGTTTTATTCGTATCAGAATTCTGATTTCATAAAAAATTTACTCAATTTCGCTACAATAGGACGATTGTTTTGAGAAAATTTAAAATATTTTTCAACGTTTAACTAATCAATAACAAAAATGTTAACCGAATTGTTCCGTGTAAATTTAAGTGATTATAAATATATCGATATTTTGAACACTGTTAAGAAATCTAACTGAAAACTCGCTAATAAAGTACAGATTCTGCAAGTAAGTTGCAATTCGGCTATTTGTAACCTCTATGCTTATGGTATTGTCATAATTACGGATTACATAGCAAAGCAAAAAAGATATAAAAAAACATACATTAATTTGTTTAAAATTACATTTTAAACAAATATTCCGAGCATTTTAGCCACATCATAAGAATACTTTTTAAAGAAATGGCTGTACTTCTATTTCCGATAAAGAAAAATATTTCGAAAAGTTTTATTCGTATCAGAATTCTGATTACATAAAAAATTAGCTCAATTTCGCTACATTAGGACGACTTTTTTGAGATTATTTAAAATATTTTTCAACGTCTAACTAATGACTAACAAAAATGTTTACATTATTGTTCCGTGTAAATTTAAGTGATTATAAATATATCGATAACTTGAACACTGTTAAGAAATCTGACTGAAAACTCGCTAATAAAATACAGATTCTGTAAGTAAGTTGCGATTCGGCTATTTGTAACCTTTATGCTTAGGGTTTCGTCAAAATTACGCATTGCATCGGAAAACAGTAGAGATATCTAAAAAACATACTTTATTTTTTAAAAAAATTACATTTTACACGTACATTCCGAGCTTTTTAGCCACATCATACAAATACATTTTAAGAAAATGGCTCTACTTCTAAACCTGAAAACGAGAAATATTTCGAAAAGTTTTATTCGTATTAGAATTCTGATTTCATAAAAAATTAACGCAATTACATTACATTAAGACAATTTTTTTGTGAAAATTTTAAATATTTTTGAATTTTTTACAGATGAATAACAAAAATATTTACCGTATTGTTTCGTGTAAACTTATGTGATTATAAAAATATTGATATCTTATACACTGTTAAGCTATCTAACAGATATCTCGCTAATAAATTACAGATTGTGCCTATAAACTGCGATTCGGCTATTTGTAACCTTTATGCTTAGGGTTTCATCAAAATTACGCATTGCATCGCAAAACAGTAGAGATATCTAAAAAAAAATACTTTATTTTATTCAAAATTACATTTTAAACAAACATTCCGAGCTCTTAAGCTACATCAAACAAATACTTTTTAAGAAAATGCCTGTACTTCTATTTCCGATAAAGAAAAATATTTCGAAAAGTTATATAAGTATAAGAATTCTGATTTCATAAAAAATTTACTCATATTCGCTACAATAGGACGATTTTTTTTATGACAATTTAAAATATTTTTCAACGTCTAACTAATGAATAACAAAAATGTTTACCGTATTGTTCGGTGTAAATTTAAGTGATTATAAATATATCGATATCTTGAACACTGTTAAGAAATCTGACTGAAAACTCGCTAATAAAGTACAGATTCTGCAAGTAAAATCCGATTCTGCTATTTGTAACCTTTATGCTTAGAGTTTCGTCATAATTACGCATTGCATCGCAAACAAATAGAGATATCTAAAACAAACATACTTTTTTTTATTCCATATTACATTTTAAACAAATATTTCGAGC
Source organism: Zhengitettix transpicula (assembly GCA_037074705.1). NCBI lineage: Eukaryota > Metazoa > Arthropoda > Insecta > Orthoptera > Tetrigidae > Zhengitettix > Zhengitettix transpicula. The sequence continues at coordinate 705,640 of JAYJMR010000009.1, read as the reverse complement.
TTTTTAACCACATCATACGAATACTTTTTAAAAAAAATTGCTCCTCTTCTAATTTTGAAAAAGTGAAATAATTCGAAAAGTTTTATTCGTATTAGAATTCTGATTCCATATAAATCTAACGCAATTTCATAATATAAGGACAAATTTTTTGTGAAAATTTTAAATATTTTTGAACGTCTTACAGATGAATAACATAAATATTTACCGTATTGTTCCGTGTAAATTTATGTGATTATAAAAATATCGATATCTTGTACACTGTTAAGCTATCTAACAGATATCTCGCTAATAGAGTACAGATTCTGCATACACAATACGATTCGGCTATTTGTAACCTCTATGCTTAGGGTATCGTCATAATTACGCATTACATCGCAAAGCAGTAAAGATATAAAAAAACATACTTTATTTTGTTTAAAATTACATTTTAAACAAATATTCCGAGCATTTTAGCCACATCATACGAATACTTTTTAAGGAAATGGCTGTACTTCTATTTCCGATAAAGATAAAATATTTCAAAAAGTTTTAGTCGTATCAGAATTCTGATTACATAAACAATTTGCTCAATTTCGCTACATTAGGACGATTTTATTGAGACAATTTAAAATATTTTTCAACGTCTAACTGATGAATAACAAAAATGTTTAACGTAATGTTCCGTGTAAATTTAAGTGATTATAAATATATCGATATTTTGAACACTGTTAAGAAATCTAACTGAAAACTCGCTAATAAAGTACAGATTCTGCAAGTAAGTTGCAATTCGGCTATTTGTAACCTCTATGCTTATGGTATTGTCATAATTACGGATTACATAGCAAAGCAAAAAAGATATAAAAAAACATACATTAATTTGTTTAAAATTACATTTTAAACAAATATTCCGAGCATTTTAGCCACATCATAAGAATACTTTTTAAAGAAATGGCTGTACTTCTATTTCCGATAAAGAAAAATATTTCGAAAAATTTTAGTCATATCAGAATTCTGGTTACAGAAACAATTTGCTCAATTTCGCTACATTAGGAAGATTTTTTTGAGACAATTTAAAATATTTTTCAACATCTAACTGATGAGTAACAAAAATGTTTAACGTAATGTTCCGTGTAAGTTTAAGTGATTATAAATATATCGATATCTTGAACACTGTTAAGTAATCTAACTGAAAACTCGCTAATAAAGTACAGATTCTGCAAGTAAGTTGCGATTCGGCTATTTGTAAACTTTATGCTTAGGGTTTCGTCAAAATTACGCATTGCATCGGAAAACAGTAGAGATATCTAAAAAAACATACTTTATTTAATAGAAAATTACATTTTACACATACATTCCGAGCTTTTATGCCACATCATACAAATACTTTTTAAGAAAATGGCACTACTTCTAATCCTGAAAACGAGAAATATTTCGAAAAGTTTTATCCGTATTAGAATTCTGATTCCATAAAAAATTAACGCAATTTCATTACATTAAGACAAATTTTTTGTGAAAATTTAAATATTTTTGAACTTCTTACAGATGAATAACAAAAATATTTACCGTATTGTTCCGTGTAAATTTATGTGATTATAAAAATATTGATATCTTATACACTGTTAAGCTATCTAACAGATATCTCGCTAATAAAGTACATATTCTGCATACACATTGCGATTCGGCTATTTGTAACCTCTATGCTTAGGGTATCGTCAAAATTACGCATTGCATTGAAAAACAGTAGAGATATCTAAAAAAAACATACTTTATTTTATTCAAAATTACATTTTAAACCAACATTCCGAGCTCTTTAGCCACATCATACAAATACTTTTTAGAAAATGGCTGTACTTCTATTTCCGATAAAGAAAAATATTTCGAAAACTTTTATTCGTATCAGAATTCTGATTTCAAAAAAAATTTACTCATTTTCGCTACAATAGGACGATTTTTTTGAGACAATTTAAAATATTTTTTAACGTCTAACTAATGAATAACAAAAATGTTTACTGTATTGTTCCGTGTAAATTTAAGTGATTATAAATATATCGATATCTTGAACACTGTTAAGAAATCTAACTGAAAACTCGCTAATAAAGTACAGATTCTGCAAGTAAGTTGCGATTCGGCTATTTGTAACCTTTATGCTTAGGGTTTTGTCAAAATTACGCATTGCATCGGAAAACAGTAAAGATATCTAAAAAACATACTTTATTTTAAAAAAAATTACATTTTACACGTACATTCCGAGCTTTTTAGCCACATCATACAAATACTTTATAAGAAAATGGCTCTACTTCTAATGCTGAAAACGAAAAATATTTCGAAAAGTTTTATCCGTATTAGAATTCTGATTCCATAAAAAATTAACGCAATTTCATTACATTAAGACAAATTTTTTGTGTAAATTTTAAATATTTTTGAACTTCCTACAAATGAATAACATAAATATTTACCGTATTGTTCCGTGTAAATTTATGTGATTATAAAAATATCGATATCTTGTACACTGTTAAGCTATCTAACAGATATCTCGCTAATAAAGTACAGATTTATACACATTGCGATTCGGCTATTTGTAACCTCTATGATTAGGGTATCGTCATAATTAGGCATTACATCGCAAAGCAGTAAATATATCTAAAAAAACATACTTTATTTCGTTTAAAATTACATATTTAACAAATATTCTGAGCATTTTTGCCACATCATACGAATACTTTTTAAGGAAATGGCTGTACTTCTATTTCCGATAAAGAAAAATATTTGGAAAAATTTTATTCGTAACAGAATTCTGATTACATACAAAATTTGCTCAATTTCGCTACATTAGTAGGATTTTTTTGAGACAATTTAAAATATTTTTCAAAGTCTAACTAATGAATAACAAAAATGTTTCCCGTTATATTCCGTGTAAGTTTAAGTGATTATAAATATATCGATATCTTGAACACTGTTAAGATATATAACTAAAAACTCGCGAATAAATTGCAGATTCTGCATACACATTGCGATTCGGCTATTTGTAACCTCTATGCTTAGGGTATCGTCAAAATTACGCATAGCATCGCAAAACAGTAGAGATATCTAAAAAAAACATACTTTATTTTATTTAAAATTACATTTTAACAAACATTCCGAACTCTTTAGCCACATCATAAAAATACTTTTTAAGAAAATGGCTGTACTTCTATTTCCGATAAAGAAAAATATTTCGAAAAGTTTTATTCGTATCAGTATTCTGATTTCATAAAAAATTTACTCAATTTCGCTACAATAGGACGATTTTTTTTAGATAATTTTAAATATTTTTTAACGTCTAACTAATGAATAACAAAAATGTTTACCATATTGTTCCGTGTAAATTTAAGTGATTATAAATATATCGATATCTTAAACACAGTTAAGAAATCTAACTGAAAACTCGCTAATAAAGTATAGATTCTGCAAGTAAGTTGCGATTCGGCTATTTGTAAACTTTATGCTTAGGGTATCGTCAAAATTACGCATTGCATCGGAAAACAGTAGAGATATCTAAAAAAAACATACTTTATTTAATACAAAATTACATTTTACACGTACATTCCGAGCTTTTTTCCACATCATACAAATACTTTTTAATAAAATGGCTCTACTTCTAATCCTGAAAACGAGAAATATTTCGAAAAGTTTTATCCGTATTAGAATTCTGATTCCATAAAAAATTAACGCAATTTCATTACATTAAGACAAACTTTTTGTGAAAATTTTAAATATTTTTGAACTTCTTTCAGATGAATAACAAAAATATTTACCGTATTGTTCCGTGTAAATTTATGTGATTATAAAAATATCGATATCTTGTACACTGTTAAGCTATCTAATAGATATCTCGCTAATAAAGTACAGATTCTGCGATTCGGCTATTTGTAACCTCTATGCTTAGGGGATTGTCAAAATTACGCATTGCATCGCAAAACAGTAGAGATACCTAAAAAAAACATACTTTGTTTTATTCAAAATTACATTTTAAAGAAACATTCCGACCTCTTTAGCCACATCATACAAATACTTTTTAAGAAAATGGCTGTACTTCTATTTCCGATAAAGAAAAATATTTCGAAAAGTTTTATTCGTATCAGAATTCTGATTTCATAAAAAATTAACGCAATTTCATTACATTAAGACAAATTTTTTGTGAAAATTTTAAATATTTTTGAACTTCTTACAGATGAATAAAAAAAATATTTACTGTATTGTTCCGTGTAAATTTATGTGATTATAAAAATATCGATATCTTGTACAGTGTTAAGCTATCTAACAGATATCTCGCTAATAAAGTACAGATTATGCATACACATTGCGATTCGGCTATTTGTAACCTCTATGCTTAGGGTATCGTCATAATTACGCATTACATTGCAAAGCAGTAAATATATCTAAAAAACATACTTTATTTTGTTTAAAATTACATTTTAAACAAATATTCCGAGCATTTTAGCCACATCATACGAATACTTTTATAGAAATTGCTGTACTTCTATTTCCGATAAAGAAAAATATTCGGAAAAATTTTATTCGTATCAGAATTCTGATTACTTAAAAAAATTTCTCAATTTCACTACATTAGGAAGATTTTTTTGAGACAATTTAAAATATTTTTCAACGTCTAACTGATGAATAACAAAAATGTTTACCGTAATGTTCCGTGTAAGTTTAAGTGATTATAAATATATCGATATCTTGAACACTGTTAAGATATATAACTAAAAACTCGCGAATAAAGTACAGATTCTGCATACACATTACGATTAGGCTAATTGTAACCTCTATGCTTAGGGTATGGTCAAAATTATGCATTGCATCGCAAAACAGTAGACATATCTAAAGAAAACATACTGTATTTAATTCAAAATTACGTTTTAAATCAACATTCCGAGCTTTTTAGCCACATCATATAAATACTTTTTAATAAAATGGCTCTACTTCTAATCCTGAAAACTAGAAATATTTCGAAAAGTTTTATCCGTATTAGAATTCTGATTCCATAAAAAATTAACGCAATTTCATTACATTAAGACAAACTTTTTGTGAAAATTTTAAATATTTTTGAACTTCTTTCAGATGAATAACAAAAATATTTACCGTATTGTTCCGTGTAAATTTATGTGATTATAAAAATATCGATATCTTGTACACTGTTAAGCTATCTAATAGATATCTCGCTAATAAAGTACAGATTCTGCGATTCGGCTATTTGTAACCTCTATGCTTAGGGTATCGTCATAATTACGCATTACATCGCTAAGCAGTAAATATATCTAAAAAAACATTCTTTATTTTGTTTAAAATTACATTTTAAACAAATATTCCGAGCATTTTAGCCACATCATACGAATTCTTTTTAAGGATATGGCTGTACTTCTATTTCCGATAAAGAAAAATATTTGGAAAAATTTTATTCGTATCAGAATACTGATTAAATAAAAAATTTGCTCAATTTAGCTACATTAGGAAGATTTTTTTGAGACAATTTAAAATATTTCTCAACTTCTAACTGATGAATAAGAAAATTGTTTACTGTAATGTTCCGTGTAAGTTTAAGTGATTATAAATATATCGATATCTTGAACACTAGAAGATATAAATAACTAAATACTTGCGAATAAAGTACAGATTCTGCATACACATGCGGTTCGGCTATTTGTAACCTCTATGCTTAGGGTATCGTCAAAATTACGCATTGCATCGCAAAACAGTAGAGATATCTAAAAAAAACATACTTTATTTTATTCAAAATTACATTTTAAACAAACATTCCTACCTCTTTAGCCACTTTATACAAATACTTTTTAAGAAAATGGCTGTACTTCTATTTCCGATAAAGAAAAATATTTCGAAAAGTTTTATTCGTATCAGAATTCTGATTTCATAAAAAATTTACTCAATTTCGCTACAATAGGACGATTTTTTTGAGACAATTTGAAATATTTTTCAACGTCTAACTAATGAATAACAAAAATGTTAACCGAATTGTTCCGTGTAAATTTAAGTGATTATAAATATATCGATATTTTGAACACTGTTAAGAAATCTAACTGAAAACTCGCTAATAAAGTACAGATTCTGCAAGTAAGTTGCAATTCGGCTATTTGTAACCTCTATGCTTATGGTATTGTCATAATTACGGATTACATAGCAAAGCAAAAAAGATATAAAAAAACATACATTAATTTGTTTAAAATTACATTTTAAACAAATATTCCGAGCATTTTAGCCTCATCATAAGAATACTTTTTAAGGAAATGGCTGTACTTCTATTTCCGATAAAGAAAAATATTTCGAAAAGTTTTATTCGTATCAGAATTCTGATTACATAAAAAATTAGCTCAATTTCGCTACATTAGGACGACTTTTTTGAGATTATTTAAAATATTTTTCAACGTCTAACTAATGACTAACAAAAATGTTTACATTATTGTTCCGTGTAAATTTAAGTGATTATAAATATATCGATAACTTGAACACTGTTAAGAAATCTGACTGAAAACTCGCTAATAAAATACAGATTCTGTAAGTAAGTTGCGATTCGGCTATTTGTAACCTTTATGCTTAGGGTTTCGTCAAAATTACGCATTGCATCGGAAAACAGTAGAGATATCTAAAAAACATACTTTATTTTTAAAAAAAATTACATTTTACACGTACATTCCGAGCTTTTTAGCCACATCATACAAATACTTTTTAAGAAAATGGCTGTAATTATATTTCCGATAAAGAAAAATATTTCGAAAAGTTTTATTCGTATCTGAACTCTGATTTCATAAAAAATTTACTCAATTTCTCTACAATAGGACGATTTTTTTGAGACAATTTAAAATATTTTTCAACGTCTAACTAATGAATAACAAAAATGTTTACCGTATTGTTCCGTGTAAATTTAAGTGATTATAAATATATCGATATCTTAAACACTGTTAAGAAATCTAACTGAAAACTCGCTAATAAAGTACAGATTCTGCAAGTAAGTTGCGATTCGGCTATTTGTAACCTTTGTGCTTAGGGTTTCGTCAAAATTACGCATTGCATCGGAAAACAGTAGAGATATCTAAAAAAACCTTCCTTTATTTAATACAAAATTATATTTTACACGTACATTCCGAGCTTTTTAGCCACATCATACAAATACATTTTAAGAAAATGGCTATACTTCTAAACCTGAAAACGAGAAATATTTCGAAAAGTTTTATTCGTATTAGAATTCTGATTTCATAAAAAATTAACGCAATTACATTACATTAAGACAATTTTTTTGTGAAAATTTTAAATATTTTTGAATTTTTTACAGATGAATAACAAAAATATTTACCGTATTGTTTCGTGTAAACTTATGTGATTATAAAAATATTGATATCTTATACACTGTTAAGCTATCTAACAGATATCTCGCTAATAAAGTACAGATTCTGCCTATAAACTGCGATTCGGCTATTTGTAACCTTTATGCTTAGGGTTTCATCAAAATTACGAATTGCATCACAAAACAGTAGAGATATCTAAAAAAAACATACTCTATTTTATTCAAAATTACATTTTAAACAAACATTCCGAGCTCTTTAGCCACATCATACATATACTTTTTAAGTAAATGGCTGTACTTCTATTTCCGATAAAGAAAAATATTTCGAAAAGTTTTATTCGTATCAGAATTCTGATTTCATAAAAAATTTACTCAATTTCGCTACAATAGGACGATTGTTTTGAGAAAATTTAAAATATTTTTCAACGTTTAACTAATCAATAACAAAAATGTTAACCAAATTGTTCCGTGTAAATTTAAGTGATTATAAATATATCGATATTTTGAACACTGTTAAGAAATCTAACTGAAAACTCGCTAATAAAGTACAGATTCTGCAAGTAAGTTGCAATTCGGCTATTTGTAACCTCTATGCTTATGGTATTGTCATAATTACGGATTACATAGCAAAGCAAAAAAGATATAAAAAAACATACATTAATTTGTTTAAAATTACATTTTAAACAAATATTCCGAGCATTTTAGCCACATCATAAGAATACTTTTTAAAGAAATGGCTGTACTTCTATTTCCGATAAAGAAAAATATTTCGAAAAGTTTTATTCGTATCAGAATTCTGATTACATAAAAAATTATCTCAATTTCGCTACATTAGGACGACTTTTTTGAGATTATTTAAAATATTTTTCAACGTCTAACTAATGACTAACAAAAATGTTTACATTATTGTTCCGTGTAAATTTAAGTGATTATAAATATATCGATAACTTGAACACTGTTAAGAAATCTGACTGGAAACTCGCTAATAAAATACAGATTCTGTAAGTAAGTTGCGATTCGGCTATTTGTAACCTTTATGCTTAGGGTTTCGTCAAAATTACGCATTGCATCGGAAAACAGTAGAGATATCTAAAAAACATACTTTATTTTTTAAAAAAATTACATTTTACACGTACATTCCGAGCTTTTTAGCCACATCATACAAATACTTTTTAAGAAAATGGCTGTAATTATATTTCCGATAAAGAAAAATATTTCGAAAAGTTTTATTCGTATCTGAACTCTGATTTCATAAAAAATTTACTCAATTTCTCTACAATAGGACGATTTTTTTGAGACAATTTAAAATATTTTTCAACGTCTAACTAATGAATAACAAAAATGTTTACCGTATTGTTCCGTGTAAATTTAAGTGATTATAAATATATCGATATCTTGAACACTGTTAAGAAATCTACCTGAAAACTCCCTAATAAAGTACAGATTCTGCAAGTAAGTTACGATTCGGCTATTTGTAACCTTTATGCTTAGGGTATCGTCAAAATTACGCATTGCATCGGAAAACAGTGGAGATATCTAAAAAAACTTACTTTATTTAATAAAAAATTACATTTTACACATACATTCCGAGCATTTTAGCCACATCATACGAATTCTTTTTAAGGATACGGCTGTACTTCTATTTCCGATAAAGAAAAATATTTGGAAAAATTTTATTCGTATCAGAATACTGATTAAATAAAAAATTTGCTCAATTTAGCTACATTAGGAAGATTTTTTTGAGACAATTTAAAATATTTTTCAACTTCTAACTGATGAATAAGAAAATTGTTTACTGTAATGTTCCGTGTAAGTTTAAGTGATTATAAATATATCGATATCTTGAACACTAGAAGATATAAATAACTAAAAACTTGCGAATAAAGTACAGATTCTGCATACACATGCGGTTCGGCTATTTGTAACCTCTATGCTTAGGGTATCGTCAAAATTACGCATTGCATCGCAAAACAGTAGAGATATCTAAAAAAAACATACTTTATTTTATTCAAAATTACATTTTAAACAAACATTCCTACCTCTTTAGCCACTTTATACAAATACTTTTTAAGAAAATGGCTGTACTTCTTTTTCCGATAAAGAAAAATATTTCGAAAAGTTTTATTCGTATCAGAATTCTGATTTCATAAAAAATTTACTCAATTTCGCTACAATAGGACGATTTTTTTGAGACAATTTGAAATATTTTTCAACGTCTAACTAATGAATAACAAAAATGTTAACCGAATTGTTCCGTGTAAATTTAAGTGATTATAAATATATCGATATTTTGAACACTGTTAAGAAATCTAACTGAAAACTCGCTAATAAAGTACAGATTCTGCAAGTAAGTTGCAATTCGGCTATTTGTAACCTCTATGCTTATGGTATTGTCATAATTACGGATTACATAGCAAAGCAAAAAAGATATAAAAAAACATACATTAATTTGTTTAAAATTACATTTTAAACAAATATTCCGAGCATTTTAGCCTCATCATAAGAATACTTTTTAAGGAAATGGCTGTACTTCTATTTCCGATAAAGAAAAATATTTCGAAAAGTTTTATTCGTATCAGAATTCTGATTACATAAAAAATTAGCTCAATTTCGCTACATTAGGACGACTTTTTTGAGATTATTTAAAATATTTTTCAACGTCTAACTAATGACTAACAAAAATGTTTACATTATTGTTCCGTGTAAATTTAAGTGATTATAAATATATCGATAACTTGAACACTGTTAAGAAATCTGACTGAAAACTCGCTAATAAAATACAGATTCTGTAAGTAAGTTGCGATTCGGCTATTGTAACCTTTATGCTTAGGGTTTCGTCAAAATTACGCATTGCATCGGAAAACAGTAGAGATATCTAAAAAACATACTTTATTTTTAAAAAAATTACATTTTACACGTACATTCCGAGCTTTTTAGCCACATCATACAAATACTTTTAAGAAAATGGCTGTAATTATATTTCCGATAAAGAAAAATATTTCGAAAAGTTTTATTCGTATCTGAACTCTGATTTCATAAAAAATTTACTCAATTTCTCTACATAGGACGATTTTTTTGAGACAATTTAAAATATTTTTCAACGTCTAACTAATGAATAACAAAAATGTTTACGTATTGTTCCGTGTAAATTTAAGTGATTATAAATATATCGATATCTTAAACACTGTTAAGAAATCTAACTGAAAACTCGCTAATAAAGTACAGATTCTGCAAGTAAGTTGCGATTCGGCTATTTGTAACCTTTGTGCTTAGGGTTTCGTCAAAATTACGCATTGCATCGGAAAACAGTAGAGATATCTAAAAAAACCTTCCTTTATTTAATACAAAATTATATTTTACACGTACATTCCGAGCTTTTTAGCCACATCATACAAATACATTTTAAGAAAATGGCTATACTTCTAAACCTGAAAACGAGAAATATTTCGAAAAGTTTTATTCGTATTAGAATTCTGATTCATAAAAAATTAACGCAATTACATTACATTAAGACAATTTTTTTGTGAAAATTTTAAATATTTTGAATTTTTTACAGATGAATAACAAAAATATTTACCGTATTGTTTCGTGTAAACTTATGTGATTATAAAAATATTGATATCTTATACACTGTTAAGCTATCTAACAGATATCTCGCTAATAAAGTACAGTTTCTGCCTATAAACTGCGATTCGGCTATTTGTAACCTTTATGCTTAGGGTTTCATCAAAATTACGAATTGCATCACAAAACAGTAGAGATATCTAAAAAAAACATACTCTATTTTATTCAAAATTACATTTTAAACAAACATTCCGAGCTCTTTAGCCACATCATACATATACTTTTTAAGTAAATGGCTGTACTTCTATTTCCGATAAAGAAAAATATTTCGAAAGTTTTATTCGTATCAGAATTCTGATTTCATAAAAAATTTACTCAATTTCGCTACAATAGGACGATTGTTTTGAGAAAATTTAAAATATTTTTCAACGTTTAACTAATCAATAACAAAAATGTTAACCGAATTGTTCCGTGTAAATTTAAGTGATTATAAATATATCGATATTTTGAACACTGTTAAGAAATCTAACTGAAAACTCGCTAATAAAGTACAGATTCTGCAAGTAAGTTGCAATTCGGCTATTTGTAACCTCAATGCTTATGGTATTGTCATAATTACGGATTACATAGCAAAGCAAAAAAGATATAAAAAAACATACATTAATTTGTTTAAAATTACATTTTAAACAAATATTCCGAGCATTTTAGCCACATCATAAGAATACTTTTTAAAGAAATGGCTGTACTTCTATTTCCGATAAAGAAAAATATTTCGAAAAGTTTTATTCGTATCAGAATTCTGATTACATAAAAAATTAGCTCAATTTCGCTACATTAGGACGACTTTTTTGAGATTATTTAAAATATTTTTCAACGTCTAACTAATGACTAACAAAAATGTTTACATTATTGTTCCGTGTAAATTTAAGTGATTATAAATATATCGATAACTTGAACACTGTTAAGAAATCTGACTGGAAACTCGCTAATAAAATACAGATTCTGTAAGTAAGTTGCGATTCGGCTATTTGTAACCTTTATGCTTAGGGTTTCGTCAAAATTACGCATTGCATCGGAAAACAGTAGAGATATCTAAAAAACATACTTTATTTTTTTAAAAAATTACATTTTACACGTACATCCGAGCTTTTTAGCCACATCATACAAATACTTTTTAAGAAAATGGCTGTAATTATATTTCCGATAAAGAAAAATATTTCGAAAAGTTTTATTCGTATCTGAACTCTGATTTCATAAAAAATTTACTCAATTTCTCTACAATAGGACGATTTTTTTGAGACAATTTAAAATATTTTTCAACGTCTAACTAATGAATAACAAAAATGTTTACCGTATTGTTCCGTGTAAATTTAAGTGATTATAAATATATCGATATCTTAAACACTGTTAAGAAATCTAACTGAAACTCGCTAATAAAGTACAGATTCTGCAAGTAAGTTGCGATTCGGCTATTTGTAACCTTTGTGCTTAGGGTTTCGTCAAAATTACGCATTGCATCGGAAAACAGTAGAGATATCTAAAAAAACCTTCCTTTATTTAATACAAAATTATATTTTACACGTACATTCCGAGCTTTTTAGCCACATCATACAAATACATTTTAAGAAAATGGCTCTACTTCTAAACCTGAAAACGAGAAATATTTCGAAAAGTTTTATTCGTATTAGAATTCTGATTTCATAAAAAATTAACGCAATTACATTACATTAAGACAATTTTTTGTGAAAATTTTAAATATTTTTGAATTTTTTACAGATGAAATAACAAAAATATTTACCGTATTGTTTCGTGTAAACTTATGTGATTATAAAAATATTGATATCTTATACACTGTTAAGCTATCTAACAGATATGTCGCTAATAAAGTACAGATTCTGCCTATAAACTGCGATTCGGCTATTTGTAACCTTTATGCTTAGGGTTTCATCAAAATTACGCATTGCATCGCAAAACAGTAGAGATATCTAAAAAAAAATACTTTATTTTATTCAAAATTACATTTTAAACAAACATTCCGAGCTCTTAAGCTACATCAAACAAATACTTTTTAAGAAAATGCCTGTACTTCTATTTCCGATAAAGAAAAATATTTCGAAAAGTTATATAAGTATAAGAATTCTGATTTCATAAAAAATTTACTCATATTCGCTACAATAGGACGATTTTTTTTATGACAATTTAAAATATTTTTCAACGTCTAACTAATGAATAACAAAAATGTTTACCGTATTGTTCGGTGTAAATTTAAGTGATTATAAATATATCGATATCTTGAACACTGTTAAGAAATCTGACTGAAA
>JAYJMR010000009.1:657168-692237 GCA_037074705.1 Zhengitettix transpicula | reverse complement strand
TAAGAGGGTTCTCTGCTCAGCTGTCGCGAAAGCTTCTTGGCCGCTAGGACTTCTTGATCCGCTTACGTACAGAACCACCATCCCAAGACGCATCTAGAGTGCTAGGTCGATTAACCCTCAGTGTTCTCTGCTCAGCTATCGGGAAAGCTTCTAGGCCGCTAGGACTTCTCGATCCGCTTACGTACAGAACCACCTTCCCAAGACGCATCTAGAGTGCTAGGTCGTCTAACCCTCAGTGTTCTCTGCTCAGCTGTCGGGAAAGCTTCTAGGCCGCTAGGACTTCTCGATCCGCTTACGTACAGAACCACCTTCCCAAGACGCATCTAGAGTGCTAGGTCGTCTAACCCTCAGTGTTCTCTGCTCTGCTGACGGGAAAGCTTCTAGGCCGCTTAAACTTCTCGATCCGCTTACGTACAGAACCACCTTTCCAAGACGCATCTAGAGTGCTAGGTCGTCTAACCCTCAGTGATCTCTGCTCAGCTGTCGGGAAAGCTTCTCGGCCGCTAGGACTTTTCGATACTCTTACGTACAGAACCACCATCCTAAGACGCATCTAGAGTGCTAGGTCGTCTAACCCTCTGTCTCCCAGACGCATCTAGTGTGCTAGGTCGTCTGTTTTCCGAAAGGACGCATCTAGAGTGCTAGGTCGCCTTCCTTCGAATCTCACGCGTCTAGGCTACTAGGCAGTGCAGATTTCCCCATCGTTACAGCTCTTTTCCCATCTCCTTGTCGCCTTTAATTGAGAATCTGTGTGTTTGTGAATAAATCTGTTTCAACTGACAAGCTTCTAGTTTATCTCCTTAGTGGAGGAACGCAACCCGTACCTTCACGCTTCACTGGCGCCCAACGTGGGGCTCGAGCCTACTGATCTAGACTGGCAGGAAATCGCCTCGCACCCCTAACCAGGAGCCGAACTAGACTACAGTCGCCTGAGAATCTTCAGATGTCGCCTGAGTTCCTGCAGCAGTTGCTCATGGGTGTCCACAGCATCCGCCGCGAGGGCGACATGACACACTGCACTGCGAGATTCAGCGGAGTAACCGGACAAAGGGACGAACTTCGAAATTCAAGCCACGGAGAGACGGACCTTACGTCGAGCTCCAAGCGAAAGGACCTTCCACCTATGCGGTCGCCTCTCTCGACGATCCAGGGACCTCCTTGGGCACTCATCATATTTCCGCCCTGCTGCCGTATCGGAGTAACAGAACGTGCATGGACGAGGGAAAACCCGACGGAGTAACAACCCGAGGCCGACCAGGATCAGCCACCGCCAGCCGCTCGCCCAGAAAGGCCACTACGCAGAAGAGGAAGACCACGCCGCGTTGTGAACTTAGCTGCGGGGACCGCCACCTAAGTTCAAGGGGGAGGAATGTAACATCACATCGCAGCAAGATGGAATAGTTCCCAAAATAGGCGCCTGCAGCGCCCGAAGTGGATACCACCCACCCGCCTAACCTCACCCCATCTACCCCCGTCAAGCCTCACCCAGGTACCCCTCCCCACTCCAACCCTTCCGAGGGCTATAAAAGGCCCTCCACAATCCGAATAAGAGGGTTCTCTGCGCAGCTGTCGGGAAAGCTTCTAGGCCGCTAGGACTTCTCGATCCGCTTACGTACAGAACCACCTTCCCAAGACGCATCTAGAGTGCTAGGTCGTCTAACCCCTGAGTGTTCTCTGCTCAGCTGTCGGGAAAGCTTCTAGGCCGCTAGGACTTCTCGATCCGCTTACGTACAGAACCACCTTCCCAAGACGCATCTAGAGTGCTAGGTCGTCTAACCCTCAGTGTTCTCTGCTCAGCTGTCGGGAAAGCTTCTAGGCCGCTAGGACTTTTCGATCCGCTTACGTACAGAACCACCATCCTAAGACGCATCTAGAGTGCTAGGTCGTCTAACCCTCTGTCTCCCAGACGCATCTAGGGTGCTAGGTCGTCTGTTTCCCGAAAGGACGCATCTAGAGTGCTAGGTCGCCTTCCTTCGAACCTCACGCGTCTAGGCTACTTGGCAGTGCAGATTCCCCCATCGTTACAGCTCTTTTCCCATCTCCTTGTCGCCTTTAATTGAGAATCTGTGTGTTTGTGAATAAATCTGTTTCAACTGACAAGCTTCTAGTTTATCTCCTTAGTGGAGGAACGCAACCCGTACCTTCACGCTTCAGTATGTTTTTTTTAGGTATCTCTACTATTTGGCGATGCAATGCATAATTTTGACCATACCCTAAGCGTAGAGGTTACAAATAGCCCAATCGCAATGTGTATGCAGAATCTGTACTTTATTCGCGAGTTTTTAATTATATATCTTAACAGTGTTCAAGATATCGATATATTTATAATCACTTAAACTTACACGGTACATTACGGTAAACATTTTTGTTATACATCAGTTAGACGTTGAAAAATATTTTAAATTGTCTCAAATAAATGTTCCTAATGTAGCGAAATTGAGCAAATTTTTTATGTAATCAGAATTCTGATACGAATAAAAATTTTCCAAATATTTTTCTTTATCGGAAATAGAAGTACAGCCATTTCCTTAAAAAGTATTCGTATGATGTGGCTAAATTGCTCGGAATATTTGTTTAAAATGTAATTTTAAACAAAATAAAGTATGTTTGTTTTAGATATATTTACTGCTTTGCGATGTAATGCGTAATTATGACGATACACTAAGCATAGAGGTAACAAATAGCCGAATCGCAATGTGTATGCAGAATCTGTACTTTATTAGCGAGCTATCTGTTAGATAGCTTAACAGTGTACAAGATATCGATATTTTTATAATCACATAAATTTACACGTAACAATACGGTAAATATTTTTGTTATTTATCTGTAAGAAGTTCAAAAATATTTAAAATTTTTAACAAAAATTTGTCTTAATGTAATGAAATTGCGTTAATTTTTTATGGAATCAGAATTCTAATACGGATAAAACTTTTCGAAATATTTCTCGTTTTCAGGATTAGAAGTAGAGCTATTTTCTTAAAAAGTATTTGTATGATGTGGCTGAAAAACTCGGAATGTACGTGTAAAATGTAATTTTGTATTAAATAAAGTATGTTTTTTTATATATCTCTACTGTTTTCGATGCAATGCGTTATTTTGACGAAACCCAAATCATAAAGGTTACAAATAGCCGAATCGCAACTTACTTGCAGAATCTGTACTTTATTAGCGAGTTTTCAGTTAGATTTCTTAACAGTGTTCAAGATATCGATATATTTATAATCACTTAAATTTACACGGAACAATACGGTAAACATTTATGTTATTCATTAGTTAGACGTTGAAAAATATTTTAAATTGTTTAAAAAAAATCGTCCTAATGTAGCGAAATTGAGTAATATTTTTATGAAATCAGAATTCCGATACGAATAAAACTTTTCGAAATATTTTTATTTATCGGAAATAGAAGTACAGCCATTTTCTTAAAAAGTATTTGTATAATGTGGCTAAAGAGCTCGGAATGTTTGTTTAAAATGTAATTTTGAATAAAATAAAGTATGTTTTTTTGAGATATCTCTACTGATTTGCGATGCAATGCGTAATTTTGACGATACCCTAAGCATAGAGGTTACAAATAGCCGAATCAGAATGTGTATGCAGAATCTGTACTTTATTAGCGAGATATCTGTTAGATAGCTTAACAGTGTATAAGATATCAATATTTTTATAATCACATAAATTTACTCGGAACAATACGGTAAATACTTTTGTTATTCATCAGTAAGAAGTTCATAAATTTTTAAAATTTTCTCAAAAAATATGTCTTCATGGAACAAAAAATGCGTAATTTTTTTATGAAATCTGAATTGTAATACGAATAAAACTTTTCGAAATATTTTTTTATCGGAAATAGAAATACAGCCATTTCCTAAAAAAGTATTTGTATGATGTGGCTAAAACGCTCAGAATGATTGTTTAAAATGTAATTTTAAACATAATAAAGTATGTTTTTTTAGATATATTTACTGCTTTGCGATGTAATGCGTAATTATGACGATACCCTAAGCATAAAGGTTTCAAATAGCCGAATCGCAATGTGTATGCATAATCAATACTTTATTAGCGAGATATCTGTTAGATAGCGTAACAGTGTACAAGATATCGATATTTTTATAATCACATAAATTTACACGGAACTATACGGTAAATATTTTTGTTATTCATCTGTAAGAAGTTCAAAAGTATTTATAATTTTTACAAAAAATTTGTCTTAATGTAATGAAATTGCGTTAATTTTTAATGGAATCAGAATTCTAATACGGATAAAACATTTAGAAATATTTCTCGTTTTCAGGATTAGAAGTGGAGCCATTTTCTTAAAAAGTATTTGTATGATGTGGCAAAGAAGCTCGGAATGTACGTGTAAAATGTAATTTTGTATTAAATAAAGTATGTTTTTTTTAGATATCTCTACTGTTTTCCGATGCAATGCGTAATTCTGACGAAACCCTAAGCATAAAGGTTAAAAATAGCCGAATCGCAACTTACTTGCAGAATCTGTACTTTATTAGCGAGTTTTCAGTAAGATTTCTCAACAGTGTTCAAGATATCAAAATATTTATAATCACTTAAATTTACACGGAACAATACGGTAAACATTTTTGTTATTCATTAGTTAGACGTTGAAAAATAGTTTAAATTGTCTCAAAAAAATCGTCCTATTGTAGCGAAATTGAGTAAATTTTTTATTAAAATCAGAATTCTGATACGAATAAAACTTTTCAAAATATTTTTCTTTATCGGAAATAGAAGTACAGCCATTTTCTTAAAAAGTATTTGTATGATGTGGCTAAAGAGCTCGGAATGTTTGTTAAAATGTAATTTTGAAAAAAATAAAGTATGTTTTTTTTTAGATATCTCTACTGTTTTTCGATGCAATGCATAATTTTGACGAAACCCTAAGCATAAAGTTTACAAATAGCTGAATCGCAACTTACTTGCAGAATCTGTACTTTATTAGCGAGTTTTCAGTTAGATTTCTTAACAGTGTTCAAGATATCGATATATTTATAATCACTTAAACTTGCACGGAACATAACGGTAAACATTTTTGTTATTCATCAGTTAGACGTTGAAAAATATTTTAAATTGTCTCATAAAAATCGTCCTATTGTAGCGAAATTGAGAAAATTTTTTAATGAATCAGAATTCTGATACGAATAAAACTTTTCAAAATATTTATCTTTATCGGAAATAGAAGTACAGACATTTTCTTAAAAAGTATTTGTGAGATGTGGCTAAAGAGCTCGGAATGTTCGTTTAAAATGTAATTTTGAATAAAATAAAGTATGTTTTTTTTAGATATCGCTACTGTTTTGCGATGAAATTCGTAATTTTGACGATACCCTAAGCATAGAGGTTACAAATAGCCGAATCGCAATGTGCATGCAGAATCTGTACTTTATTCGCGAGTTTTTTGTTATATATCTTAACAGTGTTCAAGATATCGATGTATTTATAATCACTTAAACTTACACGGAACATTACGGTAAACATTTTTGTTATACATCAGTTAGACGTTGAAAAATATTTTAAATTGTCTCAAAAAAATCTTCCTAATGTAGCGAAATTGAGCAAATTATTTATGTAATCAGAATTCTGATACGAATAAAATTTTTCCAAATATTTTTCTATATCGGAAATAGAAGTACAACCATTTCCTTAAAAAGTATTCGTATGATGTGGCTAAATTGCTCGGAATATTTGTTTAAAATGTAATTTTTAACAAAATAAAGTATGTTTTTTAGATATATTTACTGCTTTGCGATGTAATGCCTAATTATGACGATACCCTAAGCATAGAGGTTACAAATAGCCGAATCGCAATGTGTATGCAGAATCTGTACTTTATTAGCGAGATATCTGTTAGATAGCTTAACAGTGTATAAGATATTAATATTTTTATAATCACATAAATTTACTCGGAACAATACGGTAAATACTTTTGTTATTCATCAGTAAGAAGTTCATAAATTTATAAAATTTTCCCGAAAAATATGTCTTCATGGAACGAAAAATGCGTAATTTTTTTATGAAATCAGAATTCTAATACGAATAAAACTTTTCGAAATATTTTTTTATCGGAAATAGAAATACAGCCATTTCCTAAAAAAGTATTTGAATGATGTGGCTAAAAAGCTCAGAATGTTTGTTTAAAATGTAATTTTGAATAAAATAAAGTATGTTTTTTTTAGATATCTCTACAGATTTGCGACGCAATGCATAATTTTGACAATACCCTAAGCATCGAGGTTACAAATAGCCGAATCGCAATGTGTATGCAGAATCTCTACTTTACTAGCGAGATATCTGTTAGATAGCTTAACAGTGTATAAGATATCAATATTTTTATAATCACATAAATTTACACGGAACAATACGGTAAATACTTTTGTTATTCATCAGTAAGAAGTTCAAAAGTATTTAAAATTTTCACAAAAAAATTGTCTTAATGTAATGAAAATGAGTTAATATTTTATGGAATCAGAATTTAATACGGATAAAACTTTTCGAAATATTTCTCGTTTTCAGGATTAGAAGTAGAGCCATTTTCTTAAAAAGTATTTGTATGATGTGGCTAAAATGCTCGGAATGTACGTGTAAAATGTAATTTTGTATTAAATAAAGTATGTTTTTTTTAGGTATCTCTACTCTTTTGCGATGCAATGCATAATTTTGACCATACCCTAAGCATAGAGGTTACAAATAGCCCAATCGCAATGTGTATGCAGAATCTGTAATTTATTCGCGAGTTTTTAGTTATATATCTTAACTGTGTTCAAGATATCGATATATTTATAATCACTTAAACTTACACGGAACATTACGGTAAACATTTTTGTTATTCATCAGTTAGACGTTGAAAAATATTTTAAAATGGCCCCAAAAAAATCTTCCTAATGTAGCGAAATTGAGCAAATTTTTTATGTTATCAGAATTCTGATACGAATAAGTTATTCCTAATATTTTTCTTTATCGGAAATAGAAGTACAGTAATTTCCTTAAAAAGTATTCCTATGATGTGGCTAAAATGCTCGGAATGTTTGTTTAAAATGTAATTTTAAACAAAATAAAGTAAGTTTTTTTTAGATATCGCTGCTGTTTTGCGATGCAATTCGTAATTTTGACGATACCCTAAGCATAGAGGTTACAAATAGCCGAATCGCAATGTGTATGTAGAATCTGTACTTTATTAGCGAGATATCTGTTAGATAGCTTAACAGTGTATAAGATATTAATATTTTTATAATCACATAAATTTACACGGAACAATACGGTAAATACTTTTGTTATTCATCGGTAAGAAGTTCATAAATTTTTAAAATTTTCTCAAAAAATTCGTCTTCATGTAACGAAAAATGCGTAATTTTTTTATGAAACCAGAGTTCTAATACATATAAAACTTTTCGAAATATTTCTCGTATTCAGGATTACAAGTAGAGCCATTTTCTTAAAAAGTGTTTGCATGATATGGCTAAAAAGCTCGGAATGTACGTGTAAAATGTAATTTTGTATTATATAAAGTATGTTTTTTTTTAGATATCTCTACTGTTTTCCGATGCAATGCGTAATTTTGACGAAACCCTAAGCATAAAGTTTACAAATAGCTGAATCGCAACTTACTTGCAGAATCTGTACTTTATTAGCGAGTTTTCTGTTAGATTTTTTTAACAGTGTTCAAGATATCGATATATTTATAATCACTTAAACTTACACGGAACATAACGGTAAACATTTTTGTTATTTATCAGTTAGACGTTAAAAAATATTTTAAATTGTCTCAAAAAAATCCTACTAATATAGCGAAATTAAGCAAATTTTTTATGTAATCAGAATTCTGTTACGAATATAATTTTTCCAAATATTTTTCTTTATCGGAAATAGAAGTACAGCCATTTCCTTAAAAAGTATTCGTATGATGTGGCTAAAATGCTCAGAATATTTGTTTAAAATGTAATTTTAAACGAAATAAAGTATGTTTTTTTAGATATATTTACTGCTTTGCGATGTAATGCGTAATTATGACGATACCCTAAGCATAGAGGTTACAAATAGCCGAATCGCAATGTGTATACAATCTGTACTTTATTAGCGAGATATCTGTTAGATAGGTTAACAGTGTGCAAGATATCGATATTTTTATAATAACATAAATTTAAACGGAACTATACGGTAAATATTTTTGTTATTCATCTGTAAGAAGTTCAAAAGTATTTCAAATTTTCACAAAAAATTTGTATTAATGTAATGAAATTGCGTTAATTTTTAATGGAATCAGAATTCTAATACGGATAAAACTTTTCGATAATTTCTCGTTTTCAGGATTAGAAGTAGAGCCATTTTCATAAAAAGTATTTGTATGATGTGGCAAAAAAGCTCGGAATGTACGTGTATAATGTAATTTTGTATTAAATAAAGTATGTTTTTTTTTAGATATCTCTACTGTTTTCTGGTGCAATGCGTAATTCTGACGAAACCCTAAGCATAAAGGTTACAAATAGCCGAATCGCAATGTGTATGTACAATCTGTACTTTATTAGCGAGATATCTGTTAGATAGCTTAACAGTGTACAAGATATTTGATATTTTTATAATCACATAAATTTACACGGAACTATACGGTAAATATTTTTGTTATTCATCTGTAAAAAGTTCAAAAGTATTTAAAATTTTTAAAAAAAATTGTCTCAATGTAATGAAATTGCGTTAATTTTTAATGGAATCAGAATTCTAATACGGATAAAACTTTTCGAAATATTTCTCGTTTTCAGGATTAGAAGTAGAGTTATTTTCTTAAAAAGTATTTGTATGATGTGGCAAAAAAGCTCGGAATGTACGTGTCAAATGTAATTTTGTATTAAATAAAGAATGTTTTTTTAGATTTCTCTACTGTTTTCCGATGCAATGCGTAATTCTGAAAAAAAACCCTAAGCATAAAGGTTACAAATAGCCGAATCGCAACTTACTTGCAGAATCTGTACTTTATTAGCGAGTTTTCAGTAAGATTTCTCAACAGTGTTCAAGATAACGATATATTTATAATCACTTAAATTTACACGGAACAATACGGTAAACATTTTTGTTATTCATTAGTTAGACGTTGAAAAATATTTTAAATTGTCTCAAAAAAATCGTCCTATTGTAGCGAAATTGAGTAAATTTTTTAATAAATCAGAATTCTGATACGAATAAAACTTTTCAAAATATTTTTCTTTATCGGAAATAGAAGTACATCCATTTTCTTAAAAAGTATTTGTAAGATGTGGCTAAAGAGCTCGGAATGTTTGTTTAAAATGTAATTTTGAATAAAATAAAGTATGTTTTTTTTAGATATCTCTACTGTTTTGCGATGCACTGCGTAATTTTGACGATATCCTAAGCATAGAGGTTACAAATAGCCAAATCGCAATGTGTATGTAGAATCTGTACTTTATTAGCGAGATATCTGTTAGATAGCTTAACAGTGTATAAGATATCAATATTTTTATAATCACATAAATTTACACGGAACAATACGGTAAATACTTTTGTTATTCATCAGTAAGAAGTTCATAAATTTTTAAAATTTTCTCAAAAAATTCGTCTTCATGTAACGAAAAATGCGTAATTTTTTTATGAAATCAGAGTTCTAATACATATAAAACTTTTCGAAATATTTCTCGTATTCAGGATTAGAAGTAGAGCCATTTTCTTAAAAAGTGTTTGCATGATATGGCTAAAAAGCTCGGAATGTACGTGTAAAATGTAATTTTGTATTATATAAAGTATGTTTTTTTTAGATATCTCTACTGTTTTCCGATGCAATGCGTAATTTTGACGAAACCCTTAGCATAAAGTTTACAAATAGCTGAATCGCAACTTACTTGCAGAATCTGTACTTTATTTGCGAGTTTTCAGTTAGATTTCTTAACAGTGTTCAAGATATCGATATATTTATAATCACTTAAACTTACACGGAACATAACGGTAAACATTTTTGTTATTCATCAGTTAGACGTTAAAAAATATTTTAAATTGTCTCAAAAAAATCCTACTAATGTAGCGAAATTAAGCAAATTTTTTATGTAATCAGAATTCTGTTACGAATATAATTTTTCCAAATATTTTTCTTTATCGGAAATAGAAGTACAACCATTTCCTTAAAAAGTATTCGTATGATGTGGCTAAATTGCTCGGAATATTTGTTTAAAATGTAATTTTTAACAAAATAAAGTATGTTTTTTTAGATATATTTACTGGTTTGCGATGTAATGCGTAATTATGACGATACCCTAAGCATAGAGGTAACAAATAGCCGAATCGCAATGTGTATGCAGAATCTGTACTTTATTAGCGAGATATCTGTTAGACAGCTTAACAGTGTACAAGATATCGATATTTTTATAATCACATAAATTTACACGGAACAATACAGTAAATATTTTTGTAATTCATCTGTAAGAAGTTCAAAAATATTTAAAATTTTTACAAAAAATTTGTCTGAATGTAATGAAATTGCGTTAATTTTTTATGGAATCAGAATTCTAATACGGATAAAACTTTTCGAAATATTTCTCGTTTTCAGGATTAGAAGTAGAGCCATTTTCTTAAAAAGTATTTGTATGATGTGGCTGAAAAACTCGGAATGTACGTGTAAAATGTAATTTTGTATTAAATAAAGTATGTTTTTTTTAGATATCTCTACTGTTTTCCGATGCAATGCGTAATTTTGACGAAACCCAAAGCATAAAGGTTACAAATAGCCGAATCGCAAATTACTTGCAGAATCTGTACTTTATTAGCGAGTTTTCAGTTAGATTGCTTAACATTGTTCAAGATATCGATAAATTTATAATCACTTAAACTTACACGGAACATTACGGTAAACATTTTTGTTATTCATTAGTTAGACGTTGAAAAATATTTAAAATGTCTCAAAAAAATCGTCCTATTGTAGCGAAATTGAGTAAATTTTTTATGAAATCAGAATTCTGATACGAATAAAACTTTTCAAAATATTTTTCTTTATCGGAAATTGAAGTACAGCCTTTTTCTTAAAAAGTATATGTTGGATGTAGCTAAAGAGCTCGGAATGTTCGTTTAAAATGTAATTTTGAATAAAATAAAGTATGTTTTTTTTAGATATCGCTGCTGTTTTGCGATGCAATTCGTAATTTTGACGATACCCTAAGCATAGAGGTTACAAATAGCCGAATCGCAATGTGTATGCAGAATCTGTACTTTATTCGCGAGTTTTTTGTTATATATCTTAACAGTGTTCAAGATATCGATATATTTATAATTACTTAAACTTACACGGAACAATACGGTAAACATTTTTGTTTTCATCAGTTAGACGTTGAAAAATATTTTAAATTGTCTCAAAAAAATCTTCCTAATGTAGCGAAATTGAGCAAATTATTTATGTAATCAGAATTCTGATACGAATAAATATTTTCAAAATATTTTTCTTTATCGGAAATAGAAGTACAACCATTTCCTTAAAAAGTATTCGTATGATGTGGCTAAATTGCTCGGAATATTTGTTTAAAATGTAATTTTTAACAAAATAAAGTATGTTTTTTTAGATATATTTACTGGTTTGCGATGTAATGCGTAATTATGACGATACCCTAAGCATAGAGGTAACAAATAGCCGAATCGCAATGTGTATGCAGAATCTGTACTTTATTAGCGAGATATCTGTTAGACAGCTTAACAGTGTACAAGATGTCGATATTTTTATAATCACATAAATTTACACGGAACAATACAGTAAATATTTTTGTAATTCATCTGTAAGAAGTTCAAAAATATTTAAAATTTTTACAAAAAATTTGTCTGAATGTAATGAAATTGCGTTAATTTTTTATGGAATCAGAATTCTAATACGGATAAAACTTTTCGAAATATTTCTCGTTTTCAGGATTAGAAGTAGAGCCATTTTCTTAAAAAGTATTTGTATGATGTGGCTGAAAAACTCGGAATGTACGTGTAAAATGTAATTTTGTATTAAATAAAGTATGTTTTTTTTAGATATCTCTACTGTTTTCCGATGCAATGCGTAATTTTGACGAAACCCAAAGCATAAAGGTTACAAATAGCCGAATCGCAAATTACTTGCAGAATCTGTACTTTATTAGCGAGTTTTCAGTTAGATTGCTTAACATTGTTCAAGATATCGATAAATTTATAATCACTTAAACTTACACGGAACATTACGGTAAACATTTTTGTTATTCATTAGTTAGACGTTGAAAAATATTTAAAATGTCTCAAAAAAATCGTCCTATTGTAGCGAAATTGAGTAAATTTTTTATGAAATCAGAATTCTGATACGAATAAAACTTTTCAAAATATTTTTCTTTATCGGAAATTGAAGTACAGCCATTTTCTTAAAAAGTATTTGTATGATGTGGCTAAAAAGCTCAGAATGTTTGTTTAAAATGTAATTTTGAATAAAATAAAGTATGTTTTTTTTAGATATCTCTACAGATTTGCGACGCAATGCATAATTTTGACAATACCCTAAGCATCGAGGTTACAAATAGCCGAATCGCAATGTGTATGCAGAATCTCTACTTTACTAGCGAGATATCTGTTAGATAGCTTAACAGTGTATAAGATATCAATATTTTTATAATCACATAAATTTACACGGAACAATACGGTAAATACTTTTGTTATTCATCAGTAAGAAGTTCAAAAGTATTTAAAATTTTCACAAAAAAATTGTCTTAATGTAATGAAAATGAGTTAATTTTTTATGGAATCAGAATTTAATACGGATAAAACTTTTCGAAATATTTCTCGTTTTCAGGATTAGAAGTAGAGCCATTTTCTTAAAAAGTATTTGTATGATGTGGCTAAAATGCTCGGAATGTACGTGTAAAATGTAATTTTGTATTAAATAAAGTATGTTTTTTTTAGGTATCTCTACTCTTTTGCGATGCAATGCATAATTTTGACCATACCCTAAGCATAGAGGTTACAAATAGCCCAATCGCAATGTGTATGCAGAATCTGTAATTTATTCGCGAGTTTTTAGTTATATATCTTAACTGTGTTCAAGATATCGATATATTTATAATCACTTAAACTTACACGGAACATTACGGTAAACATTTTTGTTATTCATCAGTTAGACGTTGAAAAATATTTTAAATTGTCTCAAAAAAATCTTCCTAATGTAGCGAAATTGAGCAAATTTTTTATGTTATCAGAATTCTGATACGAATAAGTTATTCCTAATATTTTTCTTTATCGGAAATAGAAGTACAGCAATTTCCTTAAAAAGTATTCGTATGATGTGGCTAAAATGCTCGGAATGTTTGTTTAAAATGTAATTTTAAACCAAATAAAGTATGTTTTTTTTAGATATCGCTGCTGTTTTGCGATGCAATTCGTAATTTTGACGATACCCTAAGCATAGAGGTTACAAATAGCCGAATCGCAATGTGTATGTAGAATCTGTACTTTATTAGCGAGATATCTGTTAGATAGCTTAACAGTGTATAAGATATTAATATTTTTATAATCACATAAATTTACACGGAACAATACGGTAAATACTTTTGTTATTCATCGGTAAGAAGTTCATAAATTTTTAAAATTTTCTCAAAAAATTCGTCTTCATGTAACGAAAAATGCGTAATTTTTTTATGAAACCAGAGTTCTAATACATATAAAACTTTTCGAAATATATTTTCGTATTCAGGATTACAAGTAGAGCCATTTTCTTAAAAAGTGTTTGCATGATATGGCTAAAAAGCTCGGAATGTACGTGTAAAATGTAATTTTGTATTATATAAAGTATGTTTTTTTTTAGATATCTCTACTGTTTTCCGATGCAATGCGTAATTTTGACGAAACCCTAAGCATAAAGTTTACAAATAGCTGAATCGCAACTTACTTGCAGAATCTGTACTTTATTAGCGAGTTTTCTGTTAGATTTTTTTAACAGTGTTCAAGATATCGATATATTTATAATCACTTAAACTTACACGGAACATAACGGTAAACATTTTTGTTATTTATCAGTTAGACGTTAAAAAATATTTTAAATTGTCTCAAAAAAATCCTACTAATATAGCGAAATTAAGCAAATTTTTTATGTAATCAGAATTCTGTTACGAATATAATTTTTCCAAATATTTTTCTTTATCGGAAATAGAAGTACAGCCATTTCCTTAAAAAGTATTCGTATGATGTGGCTAAAATGCTCAGAATATTTGTTTAAAATGTAATTTTAAACGAAATAAAGTATGTTTTTTTAGATATATTTACTGCTTTGCGATGTAATGCGTAATTATGACGATACCCTAAGCATAGAGGTTACAAATAGCCGAATCGCAATGTGTATACAATCTGTACTTTATTAGCGAGATATCTGTTAGATAGGTTAACAGTGTGCAAGATATCGATATTTTTATAATAACATAAATTTAAACGGAACTATACGGTAAATATTTTTGTTATTCATCTGTAAGAAGTTCAAAAGTATTTCAAATTTTCACAAAAAATTTGTATTAATGTAATGAAATTGCGTTAATTTTTAATGGAATCAGAATTCTAATACGGATAAAACTTTTCGATAATTTCTCGTTTTCAGGATTAGAAGTAGAGCCATTTTCATAAAAAGTATTTGTATGATGTGGCAAAAAAGCTCGGAATGTACGTGTATAATGTAATTTTGTATTAAATAAAGTATGTTTTTTTTAGATATCTCTACTGTTTTCTGGTGCAATGCGTAATTCTGACGAAACCCTAAGCATAAAGGTTACAAATAGCCGAATCGCAATGTGTATGTACAATCTGTACTTTATTAGCGAGATATCTGTTAGATAGCTTAACAGTGTACAAGATATTTGATATTTTTATAATCACATAAATTTACACGGAACTATACGGTAAATATTTTTGTTATTCATCTGTAAAAAGTTCAAAAGTATTTAAAATTTTTAAAAAAAAATGGCTCAATGTAATGAAATTGCGTTAATTTTTAATGGAATCAGAATTCTAATACAGATAAAACTTTTCGAAATATTTCTCGTTTTCAGGATTAGAAGTAGAGTTATTTTCTTAAAAAGTATTTGTATGATGTGGCAAAAAAGCTCGGAATGTACGTGTCAAATGTAATTTTGTATTAAATAAAGAATGTTTTTTTAGATTTCTCTACTGTTTTCCGATGCAATGCGTAATTCTGAAAAAAAACCCTAAGCATAAAGGTTACAAATAGCCGAATCGCAACTTACTTGCAGAATCTGTACTTTATTAGCGAGTTTTCAGTAAGATTTCTCAACAGTGTTCAAGATAACGATATATTTATAATCACTTAAATTTACACGGAACAATACGGTAAACATTTTTGTTATTCATTAGTTAGACGTTGAAAAATATTTTAAATTGTCTCAAAAAAATCGTCCTATTGTAGCGAAATTGAGTAAATTTTTTAATAAATCAGAATTCTGATACGAATAAAACTTTTCAAAATATTTTTCTTTATCGGAAATAGAAGTACATCCATTTTCTTAAAAAGTATTTGTAAGATGTGGCTAAAGAGCTCGGAATGTTTGTTTAAAATGTAATTTTGAATAAAATAAAGTATGTTTTTTTTAGATATCTCTACTGTTTTGCGATGCACTGCGTAATTTTGACGATATCCTAAGCATAGAGGTTACAAATAGCCAAATCGCAATGTGTATGTAGAATCTGTACTTTATTAGCGAGATATCTGTTAGATAGCTTAACAGTGTATAAGATATCAATATTTTTATAATCACATAAATTTACACGGAACAATACGGTAAATACTTTTGTTATTCATCAGTAAGAAGTTCATAAATTTTTAAAATTTTCTCAAAAAATTCGTCTTCATGTAACGAAAAATGCGTAATTTTTTTATGAAATCAGAGTTCTAATACATATAAAACTTTTCGAAATATTTCTCGTATTCAGGATTAGAAGTAGAGCCATTTTCTTAAAAAGTGTTTGCATGATATGGCTAAAAAGCTCGGAATGTACGTGTAAAATGTAATTTTGTATTATATAAAGTATGTTTTTTTTAGATATCTCTACTGTTTTCCGATGCAATGCGTAATTTTGACGAAACCCTTAGCATAAAGTTTACAAATAGCTGAATCGCAACTTACTTGCAGAATCTGTACTTTATTTGCGAGTTTTCAGTTAGATTTCTTAACAGTGTTCAAGATATCGATATATTTATAATCACTTAAACTTACACGGAACATAACGGTAAACATTTTTGTTATTCATCAGTTAGACGTTAAAAAATATTTTAAATTGTCTCAAAAAAATCCTACTAATGTAGCGAAATTAAGCAAATTTTTTATGTAATCAGAATTCTGTTACGAATATAATTTTTCCAAATATTTTTCTTTATCGGAAATAGAAGTACAGCCATTTCCTTAAAAAGTATTCGTATGATGTTTCTAAAATGCTCAGAATATTTGTTTAAAATGTAATTTTAAACGAAATAAAGTATGTTTTTTTAGATATATTTACTGCTTTGCGATGTAATGCGTAATTATGACGATACCTTAAGCATAGAGGTTACAAATAGCCGAATCGCAATGTGTATACAATCTGTACTTTATTAGCGAGATATCTGTTAGATAGCTTAACAGTGTGCAAGATATCGATATTTTTATCATAACATAAATTTAAACGGAACTATACGGTAAATATTTTTGTTATTCATCTGTAAGAAGTTCAAAAGTATTTCAAATTTTCACAAAAAATTTGTATTAATGTAATGAAATTGCGTTAATTTTTAATGGAATCAGAATTCTAATACGGATAAAACTTTTCGATAATTTCTCGTTTTCAGGATTAGAAGTAGAGCCATTTTCATAAAAAGTATTTGTATGATGTGGCAAAAAAGCTCGGAATGTACGTGTATAATGTAATTTTGTATTAAATAAAGTATGTTTTTTTTAGATATCTCTACTGTTTTCTGGTGCAATGCGTAATTCTGACGAAACCCTAAGCATAAAGGTTACAAATAGCCGAATCGCAATGTGTATGTACAATCTGTACTTTATTAGCGAGATATCTGTTAGATAGCTTAACAGTGTACAAGATATTTGATATTTTTATAATCACATAAATTTACACGGAACTATACGGTAAATATTTTTGTTATTCATCTGTAAAAAGTTCAAAAGTATTTAAAATTTTTAAAAAAAAATTGTCTTAATGTAATGAAATTGCGTTAATTTTTAATGGAATCAGAATTCTAATACGGATAAAACTTTTCGAAATATTTCTCGTTTTCAGGATTAGAAGTAGAGCCATTTTCTTAAAAAGTATATGTATGATGTGGCTAAAAACCTCGGAATGTACATGTAAAATATAATTTTGTATTATATAAAGTTTTTTTTTTAGATATCTCTACTGTTTTCTGATGCAATGCGTAATTCTGACGAAACCCTAAGCATAAAGGTTACAACTAGCCAAATAGCAAATTACTTGCAGAATCTGTACTTTATAAGCGAGTTTTCAGTAAGATTTCTCAACAGTGTTCAAGATATCGATATATTTATAATCACTTAAATTCACACGGAACAATACGGTAAACATTTTTGTTATTTATTAGTTAGACGTTGAAAAATATTTTAAATTGTCTCATAAAAATCGTCCTATTGTAGCGAAATTGAGTAAATTTTTTAATAAATCAGAATTCTGATACAAATAAAACTTTTCAAAATATTTTTCTTTATCGGAAATAGAAGTACAGCCATTTTCTTAAAAAGTATTTGTAAGATGTGACTAAAGAGCTCGGAATGTTTGTTTAAAATGTAATTTTGAATAAAATAAAGTATGTTTTTTTTAGATATCTCTATTGTTTTGCGATGCAATGCGTAATTTTGACAATACCCTAAGCATCGAGGTTACAAATAGCCGAATCGCAATGTGTATGCAGAATCTCTACTTTACTAGCGAGATATCTGTTAGATAGCTTAACAGTGTATAAGATATCAATATTTTTATAATCACATAAATTTACACGGAACAATACGGTAAATACTTTTGTTATTCATCAGTAAGAAGTTCAAAAGTATTTAAAATTTTCACAAAAAAATTGTCTTAATGTAATGAAAATGAGTTAATTTTTTATGGAATCAGAATTTAATACGGATAAAACTTTTCGAAATATTTCTCGTTTTCAGGATTAGAAGTAGAGCCATTTTCTTAAAAAGTATTTGTATGATGTGGCTAAAATGCTCGGAATGTACGTGTAAAATGTAATTTTGTATTAAATAAAGTATGTTTTTTTTAGGTATCTCTACTCTTTTGCGATGCAATGCATAATTTTGACCATACCCTAAGCATAGAGGTTACAAATAGCCCGATCGCAATGTGTATGCAGAATCTGTAATTTATTCGCGAGTTTTTAGTTATATATCTTAACTGTGTTCAAGATATCGATATATTTATAATCACTTAAATTTACACGGAACATTACGGTAAACATTTTTGTTATTCATCAGTTAGACGTTGAAAAATATTTTAAATTTTTCAAAAAAATCTTCCTAATGTAGCGAAATTGAGCAAATTTTTTATGTTATCAGAATTCTGATACGAATAAATTATTCCTAATATTTTTCTTTATCGGAAATAGAAGTACAGCAATTTCCTTAAAAAGTATTCGTATGATGTGGCTAAAATGCTCGGAATGTTTGTTTTAAATGTAATTTTAAACAAAATAAAGTATGTTTTTTTTAGATATCTCTACTGTTTTTCGATGCAATGCGTAATTCTGACGAAACTCTAAGCATAAAGGTAACAAATAGCCGAATCGCAACTTACTTGCAGAATCCGTACTTTATTCGCGAGTTTTTAGTTATATATCTTAACATAGTTCAAGATATCGATATATTTATAATCACTTAAATTTACACGGAACACTACGGTAAACATTTTTGTTATTCATTAGTTAGACGTTGAAAAATATTTTAAATTGTCTCATAAAAATCGTCCTATTGTAGCGAAATTGAGTAAATGTTTTAATAAATCAGAATTCTAATACGAATAAAACTTTTCAAAATTTTTTTCTTTATCGGAAATAGAAGTACAGCCATTTTCTTAAAAAGTATTTGTAAGATGTGACTAAAGAGCTCGGAATGTTTCTTTAAAATGTAATTTTGAATAAAATGAAGTATGTTTTTTTTAGATATCTCTGCTGTTTTGCGATGCACTGCGTAATTTTGACGATATCCTAAGCATAGAGGTTACAAATAGCCGAATCGCAATGTGTATGTAGAATCTGTACTTTATTAGCGAGATATCTGTTAGATAGCTTAACAGTGTATAAGATATTAATATTTTTATAATCACATAAATTTACACGGAACAATACGGTAAATACTTTTGTTATTCATCTGTAAGAAGTTCAAAAGTATTTCAAATTTTCACAAAAAATTCGTCTTCATGTAACGAAAAATGCGTAATTTTTTTATGAAATCAGAGTTCTAATACATATAAAACTTTTCGAAATATTTCTCGTATTCAGGATTAGAAGTAGAGCCATTTTCTTAAAAAGTGTTTGCATGATATGGCTAAAAAGCTCGGAATGTACGTGTAAAATGTAATTTTGTATTATATAAAGTATGTTTTTTTTAGATATCTCTACTGTTTTCCGATGCAATGCGTAATTTTGACGAAACCCTAAGCATAAAGTTTACAAATAGCTGAATCGCAACTTACTTGCAGAATCTGTACTTTATTAGCGAGTTTTCAGTTAGATTTCTTAACAGTGTTCAAGATATCGATATATTTATAATCACTTAAACTTACACGGAACATAACGGTAAACATTTTTGTTATTCATCAGTTAGACGTTAAAAAATATTTTAAATTGTCTCAAAAAAATCCTACTAATGTAGCGAAATTAAGCAAATTTTTTATGTAATCAGAATTCTGTTACGAATATAATTTTTCCAAATATTTTTCTTTATCGGAAATAGAAGTACAGCCATTTCCTTAAAAAGTATTCGTATGATGTGGCTAAAATGCTCAGAATATTTGTTTAAAATGTAATTTTAAACGAAATAAAGTATGTTTTTTTAGATATATTTACTGCTTTGCGATGTAATGCGTAATTATGACGATACCCTAAGCATAGAGGTTACAAATAGCCGAATCGCAATGTGTATACAATCTGTACTTTATTAGCGAGATATCTGTTAGATAGCTTAACAGTGTGCAAGATATCGATATTTTTATAATAACATAAATTTAAACGGAACTATACGGTAAATATTTTTGTTATTCATCTGTAAGAAGTTCAAAAGTATTTCAAATTTTCACAAAAAATTTGTATTAATGTAATGAAATTGCGTTAATTTTTAATGGAATCAGAATTCTAATACGGATAAAACTTTTCGATAATTTCTCGTTTTCAGGATTAGAAGTAGAGCCATTTTCATAAAAAGTATTAGTATGATGTGGCAAAAAAGCTCGGAATGTACGTGTATAATGTAACTTTGTATTAAATAAAGTATGTTTTTTTTAGATATCTCTACTGTTTTCTGGTGCAATGCGTAATTCTGACGAAACCCTAAGCATAAAGGTTACAAATAGCCGAATCGCAATGTGTATGTACAATCTGTACTTTATTAGCGAGATATCTGTTAGATAGCTTAACAGTGTACAAGATATTTGATATTTTTATAATCACATAAATTTACACGGAACTATACGGTAAATATTTTTGTTATTCATCTGTAAAAAGTTCAAAAGTATTTAAAATTTTTTAAAAAAAATTGTCTTCATGTAACGAAAATGCGTAATTTTTTTATGAAATCAGAGTTCTAATACATATAAAACTTTTCGAAATATTTCTCGTATTCAGGATTAGAAGTAGAGCCATTTTCTTAAAAAGTGTTTGCATGATATGGCTAAAAAGCTCGGAATGTACGTGTAAAATGTAATTTTGTATTATATAAAGTATGTTTTTTTTAGATATCTCTACTGTTTTCCGATGCAATGCGTAATTTTGACGAAACCCTAAGCATAAAGTTTACAAATAGCTGAATCGCAACTTACTTGCAGAATCTGTACTTTATTAGCGAGTTTTCAGTTAGATTTCTTAACAGTGTTCAAGATACCGATATATTTATAATCACTTAAACTTACACGGAACATAACGGTAAACATTTTTGTTATTCATCAGTTAGACGTTAAAAAATATTTTAAATTGTCTCAAAAAAATCCTACAAATGTAGCGAAATTAAGCAAATTTTTTATGTAATCCGAATTCTGTTACGAATATAATTTTTCCAAATATTTTTCTTTATCGGAAATAGAAGTACAGCCATTTCCTTAAAAAGTATTCGTATGATGTGGCTAAAATGCTGAGAATATTTGTTTAAAATGTAATTTTAAACGAAATAAAGTATGTTTTTTAGATATATTTACTGCTTTGCGATGTAATGCGTAATTATGACGATACCCTAAGCATAGAGGTTACAAATAGCCGAATCGCAATGTGTATACAATCTGTACTTTATTAGCGAGATATCTGTTAGATAGCTTAACAGTGTGCAAGATATCGATATTTTTATAATAACATAAATTTAAACGGAACTATACGGTAAATATTTTTGTTATTCATCTGTAAGAAGTTCAAAAGTATTTCAAATTTTCACAAAAAATTTGTATTAATGTAATGAAATTGCGTTAATTTTTAATGGAATCAGAATTCTAATACGGATAAAACTTTTCGATAATTTCTCGTTTTCAGGATTAGAAGTAGAGCCATTTTCATAAAAAGTATTTGTATGATGTGGCAAAAAAGCTCGGAATGTACGTGTATAATGTAATTTTGTATTAAATAAAGTATGTTTTTTTTAGATATCTCTACTGTTTTCTGGTGCAATGCGTAATTCTGACGAAACCCTAAGCATAAAGGTTACAAATAGCCGAATCGCAATGTGTATGTACAATCTGTACTTTATTAGCGAGATATCTGTTAGATAGCTTAACAGTGTACAAGATATTTGATATTTTTATAATCACATAAATTTACACGGAACTATACGGTAAATATTTTTGTTATTCATCTGTAAAAAGTTCAAAAGTATTTAAAATTTTTTAAAAAAAATTGTCTTAATGTAATGAAATTGCGTTAATTTTTAATGGAATCAGAATTCTAATACGGATAAAACTTTTCGAAATATTTCTCGTTTTCAGGATTAGAAGTAGAGCCCTTTTTTTTAAAAAGTATTTGTATGATGTGGCTAAAAACCTCGGAATGTACATGTAAAATATAATTTTGTATTATATAAAGTTTTTTTTTTAGATATCTCTACTGTTTTCTGATGCAATGCGTAATTCTGACGAAACCCTAAGCATAAAGGTTACAAATAGCCAAATAGCAAATTACTTGCAGAATCTGTACTTTATAAGCGAGTTTTCAGTAAGATTTCTCAACAGTGTTCAAGATATCGATATATTTATAATCACTTAATCTTACACGGAACATAACGGTAAACATTTTTGTTATTCATCAGTTAGACGTTAAAAAATATTTTAAATTGTCTCAAAAAAATCCTACTAATGTAGCGAAATTAAGCAAATTTTTTATGTAATCAGAATTCTGTTACGAATATAATTTTTCCAAATATTTTTCTTTATCGGAAATAGAAGTACAGCCATTTCCTTAAAAAGTATTCGTATGATGTGGCGAAAATGCTCAGAATATTTGTTTAAAATGTAATTTTAAACGAAATAAAGTATGTTTTTTTAGATATATTTACTGCTTTGCGATGTAATGCGTAATTATGACGATACCCTAAGCATAGAAGTTACAAATAGCCGAATCGCAATGTGTATACAATCTGTACTTTATTAGCGAGATATCTGTTAGATAGCTTAACAGTGTGCAAGATATCGATATTTTTATAATAACATAAATTTAAACGGAACTATACGGTAAATATTTTTGTTATTCATCTGTAAGAAGTTCAAAAGTATTTCAAATTTTCACAAAAAATTTGTATTAATGTAATGAAATTGCGTTAATTTTTAATGGAATCAGAATTCTAATACGGATAAAACTTTTCGATAATTTCTCGTTTTCAGGATTAGAAGTAGAGCCATTTTCATAAAAAGTATTTGTAAGATGTGGCAAAAAAGCTCGGAATGTACGTGTATAATGTAATTTTGTATTAAATAAAGTATGTTTTTTTTAGATATCTCTACTGTTTTCTGGTGCAATGCGAAATTCTGACGAAACCCTAAGCATAAAGGTTACAAATAGCCGAGTCGCAATGTGTATGTACAATCTGTACTTTATTAGCGAGATATCTGTTAGATAGCTTAACAGTGTACAAGATATCGATATTTTTATAATCACATAAATTTCCACGGAACTATACGGTAAATATTTTTGTTATTCATCTGTAAAAAGTTCAAAAGTATTTAAAATTTAAAAAAAAAAATTGTCTTAATGTAATGAAATTTCGTTAATTTTTAATGATATCAGAATTCTAATACGGATAAATTTTTTCGAAATATTTCTCGTTTTCAGGATTAGAAGTAGAGTTATTTTCTTAAAAAGTATTTGTATGATGTGGCAAAAAGCTCAGAATGTACGTGTCAAATGTAATTTTGTAATAAATAAAGAATGTTTTTTTAGATTTCTCTACTGTTTTCCGATGCAATGAGTAATTCTGAAAAAAAAACCCTAAGCATAAAGGTTACAAATAGCCGAATCGCAACTTACTTGCAGAATCTGTACTTTATTGGCGAGTTTTCAGTAAGACTTCTCAACAGTGTTCAAGATATCGATATATTTATAATCACTTAAATTTACACGGAACAATACGGTAAACATTTTTGTTATTCATCAGTTAGACGTCGAAAAATATTTTAAAGTGTCTCAAAAAATCCTACTAATGTAGCGAAATTGAGCAAATTTTTTATGTAATCAGAATTCTGTTACGAATATAATTTTTCCAAATATTTTTCTTTATCGGAAATAGAAGTACAGCCATTTTCTATAAAAGTATTTGTATGATGTGGCAAAAAAGGTCGGAATGTACGTGTAAAATTTAATTTTGTATTAAATAAAGTATGTTTTTGTAGATATCTCTACTGTTTTCCGATGCAATGCGTAATTCTGACGAAACCCTAAGCATAAAGGTTACAAATAGCCGAATCGCAACTTACTTGCAGAATCTGTACTTTATTAGCGAGTTTTCAGTAAGATTTTTAAACAGTGTTCAAGATATCGATATATTTATAATCACTTAAATTTACACGGAACAATACGGTAAACATTTTTGTTAATCATTAGTTAGACGTTGAAAAATATTTCAAATTGTCTCAAAAAAATCGTCCAATTGTAGCGAAATTGAGTAAATTTTTTATGAAATCAGAATTCTGATACGAATAAAACTTTTCAAAATATTTTTCTTTATCGGAAATAGAAGTACAGCCATTTTCTTAAAAAGTATTTGTATGATGTGGCTAAAGAGCTCGGAATGTTTGTTTAAAATGTAATTTTGAATAAAATAAAGTATGTTTTTTTTAGATATCTCTACTGTTTTCTGATGCAATGCGTAATTCTGATGAAACCCTAAGCATAAAGGTTACAAATAGCCAAATAGCAAATTACTTGCAGAATCTGTACTTTATAAGCGAGTTTTCAGTAAGATTTCTCAACAGTGTTCAAGATATCGATATATTTATAATCACTTAAACTTACACGGAACATAACGGTAAACATTTTTGTTATTCATCAGTTAGACGTTAAAAAATATTTTAAATTGTCTCAAAAAAATCCTACTAATGTAGCGAAATTAAGCAAATTTTTTATGTAATCAGAATTCTGTTACGAATATAATTTTTCCAAATATATTTCTTTATCGGAAATAGAAGTACAGCCATTTCCTTAAAAAGTATTCGTATGATGTGGCTAAAATGATCAGAATATTTGTTTAAAATGTAATTTTAAACGAAATAAAGTATGTTTTTTTAGATATATTTACTGCTTTGCGATGTAATGCGTAATTATGACGATACCCTAAGCATAGAAGTTACAAATAGCCGAATCGCTATGTGTATACAATCTGTACTTTATTAGCGAGATATCTGTTAGATAGCTTAACAGTGTACAAGATATCGATATTTTTATAATCACATAAATTTACACGGAACTATACGGTAAATATTTTTGTTATTCATCTGTAAAAAGTTCAAAAGTATTTAAAATTTAAAAAAAAAATTGTCTTAATGTAATGAAATTGCGTTAATTTTTAATGATATCAGAATTCTAATACGGATAAATTTTTTCGAAATATTTCTCGTTTTCAGGATTAGAAGTAGAGTTATTTTCTTAAAAAGTATTTGTATGATGTGGCAAAAAAGCTCAGAATGTACGTGTCAAATGTAATTTTGTATTAAATAAAGAATGTTTTTTTAGATTTCTCTACTGTTTTCCGATGCAATGAGTAATTCTGAAAAAAAAACCCTAAGCATAAAGGTTACAAATAGCCGAATCGCAACTTACTTGCAGAATCTGTACTTTATTAGCGAGTTTTCAGTAAGATTTCTCAACAGTGTTCAAGATATCGATAAATTTATAATCTCTTAAATTTACACGGAACAATACGGTAAACATTTTTGTTATTCATCAGTTAGACGTCGAAAAATATTTTAAAGTGTCTCAAAAAATCCTACTAATGTAGCGAAATTGAGCAAATTTTTTATGTAATCAGAATTCTGTTACGAATATAATTTTTCCAAATATTTTTCTTTATCGGAAATAGAAGTACAGCCATTTTCTATAAAAGTATTTGTATGATGTGGCAAAAAAGGTCGGAATGTACGTGTAAAATTTAATTTTGTATTAAATAAAGTATGTTTTTGTAGATATCTCTACTGTTTTCCGATGCAATGCGTAATTCTGACGAAACCCTAAGCATAAAGGTTACAAATAGCCGAATCGCAACTTACTTGCAGAATCTGTACTTTATTAGCGAGTTTTCAGTAAGATTTCTCAACAGTGTTCAAGATATCGATATATTTATAATCACTTAAATTTACACGGAACAATACGGTAAACATTTTTGTTATTCATAAGTTAGACGTTGAAAAATATTTCAAATTGTCTCAAAAAAATCGTCCAATTGTAGCGAAATTGAGTAAATTTTTTATGAAATCAGAATTCTGATACGAATAAAACTTTTCAAAATATTTTTCTTTATCGGAAATAGAAGTACAGCCATTTTCTTAAAAAGTATTTGTATGATGTGGCTAAAGATCTCGGAATGTTTGTTTAAAATGTAATTTTGAATAAAATAAAGTATGTTTTTTTAGATATCTCTACTGTTTTGCGATGCACTGCGTATTTTTGACGATATCCTAAGCATAGAGGATACAAATAGCCGAATCGCAATGTGTATGTACAATCTGTACTTTATTAGCGAGATATCTGTTAGATAGCTTAACAGTGTATAAGATATCAATATTTTTATAATCACATAAATTTACACGGAACAATACAGTAAATACTTTTGTTATTCATCAGTAAGAAGTTCATAAATTTTTAAAATTTTCTCAAAAAATTCGTCTTCATGTAACGAAAAATGCGTAATTTTTTTATGAAATCAGAATTCTAATACATATAAAACTTTTCGAAATATTTCTCGTATTCAGGATTAGAAGTAGAGCCATTTTCTTAAAAAGTGTTTGTCTGATGTGGCTAAAAAGCTCGAAATGTACGTGTAAAATGTAATTTTGTATTATATAAAGTATGTTTTTTTTAGATATCTCTACTGTTTTCCGATGCAATGCGTAATTTTGACGAAACCCTAAGCATAAAGTTTACAAATAGCTGAATCAGAACCTCCTTGCAGTATCTGTACTTTATTAGCGAGTTTTCAGTTAGATTTCTTAACAGTGTTCAAGATATCGATACATTTATAATCACTTAAACTTACACGGAACATAACAGTAAACATTTTTGTTATTCATCAGTTAGACGTTGAAAAATATTTTAAATTGTCTCAAAAAAATCCTACTAATGTAGCGAAATTGAGAAAATTTTTTATGTAATCAGAATTCTGTTACGAATAAAATTTTTCCAAATATTTTTCTTTATCGGAAATAGAAGTACAGCCATTTTCTTAAAAATTATTTGTATGTTGTGGCTAATGAGTTCGGAATGTTTGTTTAAAATGTAATTTTAAATAAAATAAAGTATGTTTTATTTAGATATCTCTACTGTTTTGCGATGCAATGCGTAATTTTGACGATACCCTAAGCATAGAGGTTACAAATAGCCGAATCGCAATGTGTTTGCAGAATCTGTACTTTATTCGCAAATTTTTGGTTATATATCTTAACAGTGTTCAAGATATCGATATATTTATAATCACTTAAATTTACACGGAACAATACGGTAAACATTTTTGTTATTCATCAGTTAGACGTTGAAAAATATTTTAAATTGTCTCAAAAAAATCCTACTAATGTAGCGAAATTGAGCAAATTTTTTATGTAATCAGAATTCTGTTGCGAATAAAATTTTTCCAAATATTTTTCTTTATCGGAAATAGAAGTACAGCCATTTCCTTAAAAAGTATTCGTATGATGTGGCTAAAATTCTTAGAATATTTGTTTAAAATGTAATTTTAAACGAAATAAAGTATTTTTTTAGATATATTTACTGCTTTGCGATGTAATGCGTAATTATGACGGTACCCTAAGCATAGAGGTTACAAATAGCCGAATCGCAATGTGTATACAATCTGTACCTTATTAGCGAGATATCTGTTAAATAGCTTAACAGTGTACAAGATATCGATATTTTTATAATCACATAAATTTACACGGAACAATACGGTAAATATTTTTGTTATTCATCAGTAAGAAGTTCATAAATAGTTAAAAATTTTCTCAATGAATTCGTCTTAATGTAATGAAAATGCGTAAATTTTTTATGAAATCAGAATTCTAATACAAATAAAACTTTTCGAAATATTTCACATTTTAAGGATTAGAAGTAAAGCCATTTTCTTAAAAATTATTCGTATGATAAGTCTAAAAAGCTCGAAATATTTCTCATT
This sequence comes from Zhengitettix transpicula, assembly GCA_037074705.1. Taxonomy (NCBI): domain Eukaryota; kingdom Metazoa; phylum Arthropoda; class Insecta; order Orthoptera; family Tetrigidae; genus Zhengitettix; species Zhengitettix transpicula. Next base: position 664,161 of record JAYJMR010000009.1, on the reverse strand, counting down.
TTCAGGATTAGAAGTAAAGCCATTTTCTTAAAAAGTATTCGTATGATAAGTCTAAAAAGCTCGAAATGTTCGTTTAAAATGTAACTTTGAATAAAATAAAGTATGTTTTTTTTAGATATCGCAACTGTTTCCCGATGTAATGCGTAATTTTGACGAAAGCCTAAGCATAAAGGTTACAAATAGCCGAATCGCAACGTACATGCAGAATCTGTACTTTATTCGGTAGTTTTCAGTTAGATATCTTAACAGTGTTCAAGATATCGATATATTTACTATCACTTAAACATACACGGAACATTACGGTAAACATTTTTGTTATTTATCAGTTAGACGTTGAAAAATATTAAAATTGTCTCAAAAAAGTCGTCCTAATGTAGCGAAATTGAGTAAATTAATTATGTAATCAGAATTCTGATACGATAAAAGTTTTCAAAATATTTTTCATTATCGGAAATAGAAGTAGAGCCATTTTCTTAAAAAGTATTCGTATGATGTGGATAACATGCTCGGAATGTTTGTTTAAAATGTATTTTGTAATAAAATAAAGTTTGTTATTTAGATATCTCTACTGTTTTGCGATGTAATGCGTACTTATGACGATACCCGAAGCATAGAGGTTACAAATAGCCGAGTCGCAATGAATGTGCAGAATCTCTACATTATTAGCGAGATATCTGTAAGATAGCTTAACTGTGTACAAGATATCGATATATTTATAATCACATAAATTTACTCGGAACAATACGGTAAATATTTTTGTTATTCATCAGAAAGAAGTTTAAAAATAATTAAAATGGTCACAAAAAATTCGTTTTAATGTAATGAAAATGCGTCAATTTTTTATGAAATCAGAATTCTAATACGAATAAAACTTCTCCAAATATTTCTCTTTTTCAGGATTAGAAGTAGAGCCATTTTCTTAAAAAGTATTTGTATGAAGTTGCTAAAAAGCTCGGAATGTTAGTTTAAAATGTAATTTTGAATAAAATAAAGTATGTTTTTTTAGATATCTCTACTGTTTTGCGATGCAATGCGTAATTTTGACGAAACCCTAAGCTTTAAGGTTACAAATAGCCGAATCGCAACGTACATGCAGAATCTGTACTTTATTAGCGAGTTTTCATTCAGATTTCTTAATAGTGTTCAATATAACGATATATTTATAATCACTTAAATTTACACGGAACAAAACGGTAAACATTTTTGTTATTCATTAATTAGACGTTGAAAAATATTTTAAATAGTCTCAAAAAAATCATCCTATTGTAGCGAAATTGAGTAAATTTTTTATGAAATCAGAATTCTGATACGAATAAACCTTTTCGAAATATTTTTCTTTATCGGAAATAGAAGTACATCCATTTTCTTAAAAAGTATTTGTAAGATGTGGCTAAAGAGCTCGGAATGTTCGTTTAAAATGTAACTTTGAATAAAATAAAGTATGTTTTTTTTAGATATGGCAACTGTTTTGCGATGCAATGCGCAATTTTGACGAAACCCTAATCATAAAGGTTACAAATAGCCGAATCGCAATGTATATGCAGAATCTGTACTTTATTAACGAGATATCTGTTAGATAGCTTAACAGTGTACAATATATCGATATATTTATAATCACATATATTTACACGTTACAATACGGTAAATATTTTTGTTATTCATCAGTAAGAAGTTCATAAATATTTAAAATCTTCTCAAAAAATGTGTCTGAATGTAATGAAAATGCGTAAATTTTTTATGAAATCAGAATTCTAATACGAATAAAACTTTTCGAAATATTTCTCTTTTTCAGGATTAGAAGTGGAGCCATTTTCTTAAAAAGAATTTGTATGTAGTTGCTAAAAAGCTCGGAATGTTAGTTTAAAATGTAATTTTGAATTAATTAAAGTATGTTAATTTTAGATATCTCTACTGTTTTGCGATGCAATGCGTAATTTTGACTAAACCCTAAGCATAAAGGTTACAAATAGCCGAATCGCAACGTACATGCAGAATCTGTACTTTATTAGCGAGTTTTCAGTTAGATTTCTTAATAGTGTTCAAGATAACGATATATTTATAATCACTTAAATTTACACGGAACAATACGGTAAACATTTTTGTTATTCATTAGTTAGGCGTTGAAAAATATTTTAAATTGACTCAAATAAATCGTCCTATTGTAGCGAAATTGAGTACATTTTTTATGGAATCAGAATTCTGATACGAATAAAACTTTTCGAAATATTTTTCTTTATCGGAAATAGAAGTACAGCCATTTTCTTAAAAGTATTTGTATGATGTGGCTAAAGAGCTCGGAATGTTCGTTTAAAATGTAATTTTGAATAAAATAAAGTATGTTTTTTTTAGATATCTCTTCTGTTTTGCGATGCAATGCGTAATTTTGACGAAACCCTAAGCATAAAGGTTACAAATAGCCGAATCGCAATGTATATTCAGAATCTGTACTTTATTAGCGAGATATCTGTTAGATAGCTTAACAGTGTACCAGATAACGTTATTTTTATAATTACATAAATTTACTCGGATGAATACGGTAAATATTTCTGTTATTCATCAGAAAGAGGTTCAAAAATTATTAAAATTGTCAAAAAAATACGTTTTAATGTAATGAAAATACGTCAATTTTTTATGAAATCAGAATTCTAATACGAATAAAACTTTTCCAAATATTTCTCTTTTTCAGGATTTACTTAAAAATATTTGAATGATGTGGCTTAAATGCTCGGAATGTTCGTTTAAAATATATTTCATAATTAAATAAAGTATGTTTTTTTAGATATCTATACTGTTTTGCGATGCATGGCTTAATTTTGACGAAACCCTAATCATAAAGGTTACAAATAGCCGAATCGCAATGTACATGCAGAATCAGTACTTTGTTAGCGAGATATCTGTTAGATAGCTTAAGAGTGTACAAGATATCGATATATTTATAATCACATAAATTTACACGGAACAATACGGTAAATGTTTTTGTTATTCATCAGTAAGAAGTTCATAAATAGTTAAAAATTTTCTCAAAAAATTCGACTTAATGTAAAGAAAATGCGTAAATTTTTTATGAAATCAGAATTCTAATACGAATAAAACTTTTCGAAATATTTCTCATTTCAAGATTAGAAGAAAAGCCATTTTCTTAAAAAGTATTCGTATGATAAGGCTAAAAAGCTCAAAATGTTCGTTTAAAATGTAACTTTGAATAAAATAAAGTATGTTTTTTTAGATATCGCAACTGTTTCGCGATGTAATGCGTAATTTTGACAAAACCTTAAGCATAAAGGTTACAAAAGCCGAATCGCAACGTTAATGCCGAATCTGTACTTTATTCGGGAGTTTACAGTTAGATATCTTAAAAATGTTCAAGATATCGATATATTTATAATCACTTAAACTTACACGGAACATTACGGTAAACATTTTTGTTATTTATCAGTTTGACGTTAAAAAATATTTTAAATTGTCTTAAAAAAATCGACCTAATGTAGCGAAATTGAGTAAATTTTTTATGTAATCAGAATTCTGATACAAATAAAGTTTTTAAAATATTTTTCTTTATCGGAAATAAAAGTAGAGCCATTTTCTTAAAAAGTATTCGTATGATGTGGATAACATGCTCGGAATGTTTGTTTAAAATGTATTTTGTAATAAATAAAGTTTGTTTTTTAGATATCTCTACTGTTTTCGATGTAATGCGTAATTATGACGATACCCTAAGCATAGAGATTACAAATAGCCGAATCGCAATGTATATGCAGAATCTGTACTTTATTAACGAGATATCTGTTAGATAGCTTTACAGTGTACAATATATCGATATATTTATAATCACATATATTTACACGGAACAATACGGTAAATATTTTTGTTATTCATCAGTAAGAAGTTCATAAATATTTAAAATCTTCTCAAAAAATTCGTCTTAATGTAATGAAAATGCGTAAATTTTTTATGATATCAGAATTCTAATACGAATAAAACTTTTCGAAATATTTCCCTTTTTCAGGATTAGAAGAAGAGCCATTTTCTTACCAAGTATTTGTATGATGTTTCTAAAAAGCTCGGATTGCTTGTTAAAAATGTAATTTTGATTAAATGAAGTATGTTTTTTTAGATATCTTTACTGTTTTGCAATGCAATGCGTAATTTTGACGAACCCTAAGCATAAAGGTTACAAATAGCCGAATCGCAACGTACATGCAGAATCTGTACTTTATTAGCGAGTTTTCAGTCAGATTTCTTAATGGTGTTCAAGATAACGATATATATATAATCACTTAAATTTACACGGAAAAATACGGTAAACATTTTTGTTATTAATTAGTTAGACGTGGAAAAAAAATTTAAATTGTCTCAAAAAAATCGTCCTATTGTAGCGAAATTGAGTAAATTTTTTATGAAATCAGAATTCTGATACGAATAAAACTTTTCGAAATATTTTTCTTTATCGGAAATAAAAGTAGAGCCATTTTCTTAAAAAGTATTCGTATGATGTGGATAACATGCTCGAAATGTTTGTTAAAATGTAATTTTGAATAAAATAAAGTATCTTTTTTTAAAAATCGCAACTGTTTAGCGATGTAATGCGTAATTTTGACGAAACCCTAAGCATAAAGGTTACAAATAGCCGAATCGCAACGTACATGAAGAATCTGTACTTTATTCGGGAGTTTTCAGTTAGATATCTTAACAGTGTTCAAGATAACGATATATTTATAATCACTTAAATTTACACGGAACAATACGGTAAACATTTTTGTTATTCATTAATTAGACGTTGAAAAATATTTTAAATTGCCTCAAAAAAATCGTCCTATTGTAGCGAAATTGAGTAAATTTTTTATGAAATCAGAATTCTGATACGAAAAAAACTTTTCGAAATATTTTTCTTTATCGGAAATAGAAGTACAGCCATTTTCTTAAAAAGTATTTGTATGATGTGGCTAAAGAGCTCGGAATGTTTGTTTAAAATGTAATTTTGAATAAAATAAAGTATGTTTTTTTAGATATCTCTACTGTTTTGCGATGCAATGCGTAATTTTGACGAAACCCTAAGCATAAAGTTTACAAATAGCCGAATCGCAACGTACATGCAGAATCTGTACTTTATTCGGTAGTTTTCAGTTAGATTTCTTAACAGTGTTCAAGATATCGATATATTTACAATCACTTAAACTTACATGGAACATTACGGTAAACATTTTTGTTATTTCTCAAAAAGAAGTTCAAAAATATTTAAAATTGTCAAAAAAAATTCGTCTTAATGTAATGAAAATGCGTCAATTTTTTATGAAATCAGAATTCTAATACGAATAAAACTTTTCCAAATATTTCTCTTTTTCATGATTAGAATTAGAGCCATTTTCTTAAAAAGTATTTGAATGATGTGGCTAAAAAGCTCGAAATGTTCGTTTAAAATGTATCTTTGAATAAAATAAAGTATGTTTTTATTAGATATCGCAACTGTTTCGCGATGTAATGCGTCCTTTTGACGAAACCCTAAGCATAAAGGTTACAAATAGCCGAATCGCATTGTATATGCAGAATCTGTACTTCATTAACGAGATATCTGTTAGATAGCTTAACAGTGTTCAATATATCGATATATTTATAATCACATAAATTAACACGGAACAATACGGTAAATATTTTTGTTATTCATCAGTAAGAAGTTCATAAATATTTAAAATCTTCTCAAAAAATTCGTCTTAATGTAATGAAAATGCGTAAATTTTTTTTAATATCAGAATTCTGATGCGAATAATACTTTTCGAAATATTTTTCTTTATCGGAAATAGAAGTACAGCCATTTTTTTAAAAGTATTTGTATGATGTGGCTAAAGAGCTCGGAATGTTTAAATGTAATTTTGAATAAATTAAAGTATGTTTTTTTAGATATCTCTACAGTTTTGCGATGTAATGCGTAATTATGACGATACCCGAAGCATAGAGGTTACAAATAGCCGAGTCGCAATGAATATGCAGAATCTCTACATTATTGGCGAGATGTCTGTAAGATAGCTTAACAGTGTACAAGATATCGATATATTTATAATTACATAAATTTACACGTAACAATACGGTAAATATTTTTGTTATTCATCAGAAAGAAGTTCAAAAATATTTAAAATTGTCACAAAAAATTCGTCTTAATGTAATGAAAATGCGTAAATTTTTTATGAAATCAGAATTCTGATACGAATAATACTTTTCGAAATATTTTTCTTTATCGGAAATAGAAGTACAGCCATTTTCTTAAAAGTATTTGTATGATGTGGCTAAAGAGCTCGGAATGTTTAAATGTAATTTTGAATAAATTAAAGTATGTTTTTTTTAGATATCTCTACAGTTTTGCGATGCAATGCGTAATTTTGACGAAACCCTAAGCATAAAGGTAACAAATAGCCGAATCGCAATGTATATGCAGAATCTGTACTTTATTAGCGAGATATCTGTTAGATAGCTTACCAGTGTACAAGATATCGATATATTTATAATCACATAAATTTACACGGAACAATACGGTAAAGATTTTTGTTATTAATCAGTAAGAAGTTCATAAATAGTTAAAATCTTCTCAAAAAATTCGTCTCAATGTAATGAAAATGCTTAAATTTTTTATGTAATCAGAATTCAAATACGAATAAAACTTTTCGAAATATTTCTTTTACTCAGGTTTAGAAAAAAGACATTTTCTTAAAAAGTATTCTTATGATGTGGCTAAAATGCTCGAAATGTTTGTTAAAATGTATATTTGAATAAAATAAAGTATCTTTTTTAAAAATCGCAACTGTTAAGCGATAAAATGCGTAAATTTAACGAAACCCTAAGCATAAAGTTTGCAAATAGCCGAATCGCAACGTACATGCAGAATCTGTACTTTATTCGGTAGTTTTCAGTTAGATATCTTAACAGTGTTCAAGATATTGATATATTTACAATCACTTAAACTTACACGGAACATTACGGTAAACATTTTTGTTATTTATCAGT
>JAYJMR010000008.1:1335000-1501200 GCA_037074705.1 Zhengitettix transpicula | reverse complement strand
ATATCGATATCATGAACACTGTTTTTATTAGCGAGTTTTCAGTTAGATTTCTTAACAGATTCGGCATGTACGTTGCGATTCGGCTATTTGTAACCTTTATGCTTAGGGTTTAGTCATATTACGCATTGCTTCGCAAAAAAGTAAAGATATCTAAAAAAACATACTTTATTTTATTCAAATTACATTTTAAACAAACATTTCGAGCATTTTAGCCACATCATACGTATACTTTTTAAGAAAATGGCTCTACTTCTATTTCCGATAAAGAAAAATAAATTGAAAAGTTTTTTTCGTATCAGAATTCTGATTTCATAACAAATTTATACAGTTCCGCTACATTAGGACGATTTTTTTGAGAGAATTTGAAATATTTTTTAACGTCTAACTGATGACTAACAAAAATGTTTACCGTAGTTTTCCGTGTAATTTTAAGTGATTATAAATATATCGATATCATGAACACTGTTAAGATATCTAACTAAAAACTCGCTAATAAAGTACAGATTCTGCAATACATTGCGATTCGGTTATTTGTAACCTCTATGCTTAGGGTTTCGTCAAAATTACGCATTGCATCGCATAACAGTAGAGATATCTAAAAAAAACATACTTTATTTTATTCAAAATTACGTTTTTAAACCAGCATTCCGAGCTTTTTAACCACATCATACACATACCTTTTAAGAAAATGGCTCGAGTCTTCTATTTCCGATCATGAAAAATAATTTTAAAAGTTTTATTCGTATCAGAATTCTGATTTCATGACAAATTTAAACAGGTTCGCTACATTAGGACGATTTTTTTGAGACAATTTAAAATATTTTTTAACGTCTAACTGATGAATAACAAAAATGTTTACCGTATTGTTCTGTGTAATTTTAAGTGATTATATATATATCAAAATCATGAACACTGTTAAGATATCTAACTGAAAACTCGCTAATAAAGTACAGATTCTGCATATACATTGCGACTCGGTTATTTGTAACCTCTATGCTTAGGGTTTCGTCAAAATTGCGCATTGCATCGCAAAACAGTAGAGATATCTAATAAAAACATACTTTTATTTTATTCAAAATTACATTTTAAACCAACATTTCGAGCTTTTTAGCCATATCATACAAATACTTTTTAAGAAAATGGATCTACTTCTATTTCCGATAAAAAAAAAATATTGAAAAGTTTTTTTCGTATCAGAATTCTGATTTCATAACAAATTTATACAGTTCCGCTACATTAGGACGATTTTTTTGAGAGAATTTGAATATTTTTTAACGTCTAACTGATGACTAACAAAAATGTTTACCGTAGTTTTCCGTGTAATTTTAAGTGATTATAAATATATCGATATCATGAACACTGTTAAGATATCTAACTTATAACTCGCTAATAAAGTACAGATTCTGCAATACATTGCGATTCGGTTATTTGTAACCTCTATGCTTAGGGTTTCGTCAAAATTACGCATTGCATCGCAAAACAGTAGAGATATCTAAAAAAAACATACTTTATTTTATTCAAAATTACGTTTTAAACGAGCATTCCGAGCTTTTTAACCACATCATACACATACTTTTTAAGAAAATGGCTCGACTTCTATTTCCGATAATGAAAAATAATTTTAAAAGTTTTATTCGTATCAGAATTCTGATTTCATAACAAATTTAAACAGTTTCGCTACATTAGGACGATTTTTTGAGACAATTTAAAATATTTTTCAACGTCTAACTGATCAATAACAAACATTTTAACCGTAATGTTCCGTGTAAGTTTAAGTGATTATAAAAATTATCGATATCTTGAACACTGTTAAGATATCTAACTGAAAACTCGCGAATAAAGTACAAATATGGCATGTACGTTGCGATTCGGCTATTTGTAACCTTTATGCTTAGGGATTCGTCATAATTACGCGTTGCATCGCAAACAAGTAGAGATATCTAAAAAAAACTTACTTTATTTTATTAGAAATTACATTTGAAACAAATATTTTGAGCTTTTTAGCCACATCATTTGAATACTTTAAAAAAATGGCTACACTTCTTATGTTGCAAAAGTGAAATATTTCGTAAAGTTTTATTCCTATTTGAATTCTAATTTCATAAAAAATTTACGCATTTTCAATACATTAAGACGAGTTGTTTGTGAAAATTTTAAATATTTTTGAACTTCTTACTGATAAATAACAAAAATATTTAGCATATTTTTCTGTGTAAATTTATGTGATTATAAATATATCGATATCTTGAAAACAGTTACGAAATCTAACTGAAAACTCGCTAATAAAGTACACATTTTGAATGTTCGTTGCGATTTGGCTATTTGTAACCTCTATGCTTAGGGTATCGTCATAATTACGAATTACATCGCAAAACAGTAGAGATTTCTTATAAAAACATACTTTATTTCATTCAAAATTACATTTTAAACAAACATTCAGAGCTTATTAGCTACATCATACAAATACTTTTTATGAAAATGGCTCTACTTTTATTTCCGATAAAAAAAAATTCGAAATTTTTATTCGTAATCAGAATTCTGATTTCATAAAAAATTTACTCAATTTTTCCACATTAGGACGATTTTTTTTGGGAAAATTTAAATTATTTTTCAACGTCTAACTGATGAATAACAAAAACGTTTAACGTATTGTTCCGTGTAAATATAAGTTGTTATAAATATATCGATATCTTGAACACTGTTAAGAAATCTATCTGAAAACTCGCTTATAAAGTACAGATTCCGAATGTTCGTTGCGATTCGGCTATTTGTAACCTTTATGCTTAGGGTATCGTCAAAATTTCGCATTACATCGCAAACAGATAGAGATATCTAAAAAAAACATCCTTTATTTTATTTAAAATTACGTTTTAAACAACCATTCCGAGCTTATCAGAAACATCATACGAATACTTTTTTACAAAAATGGCTCCACTTCTAATGTTGAAAAAGTGAATATTTCGAAACATTTTAATCCAATTAGAATTCTGATTTCATAATAAATTTCCGCATTTTCATTACATTACGACGAGTTTTTTGTGAAAGTTTTAAATATTTTTCAACTTCTTACTGATGAATAACAAAAATATTAACCGTATTGTTCCGTGTAAATTTATGTGATTATAAATATATCGATATCTTGTACACTGTTAAGATATCTAACTGAAAACTCGCAAATAAAGTACAGATCTGCATATACGTTGCGTTTCGGCTATTATGCTTAGGGTTTCGTCAAAATTACGCATTGCATCGCAAACAAGTAGAGATATCTAAAAAAACATACTTTAATTTATTCAAAATTACATTTTAAACAAATATTTCGAGCTTTTTAGCCACATCATTTGAATACTTTAAAAAAAAATGGCTACACTTCTTATGTTGAAAAAGTGAAATATTTCGTAAAGTTTTATTCCTATTTGAATTCTAATTTCATAAAAAATTTACGCATTTTCAATACATTAAGACGAGTTTTTTGTGAAAATTTTAAATATTTTTGAACTTCTTACTGATAAATAACAAAAATATTTAGCATATTTTTCTGTGTAAATTTATGTGATTATAAATATATCGATATCTTGAACACAGTTAAGAAATCTAACTGAAAACTCGCTAATAAAGTACACATTTTGAATGTCCGTTGCGATTCGGCTATTTGTAACTTTTATGCTTAGGGTTTCGTCAAAATTACGCATTACATCGCTTAACAGTTGCGATTTCTAAAAAAGAACATACTTTATTTTATTCAAAATTATATTTTAAACAACATTTCTATATTTCTAGCCACATCAAACGAATACATTTTAGGAAAATGGCTCTACTTCTATTTCCGATAATGAAAAAAATTTTGAAAAGTTTAATTCGTATCAGAATTCTGATTTCATAACGAATTTACTCAATTTCGCTACTTAAGTTCGATTTTTTTAAAACAATTTTAAATATTTTTCAACGTCACACTGATGACTAACAAAAATGTTTACCGTAATGTTCCGTGTTAGTTTAAGTGATTATAAATATATCGATATCTTGAACACTGTTAAGATATCTATCTGAAAACTCGCGAATAAACTACAGAATCCTTATATACGTTGCGATTCGGCTATTTGTAACCTTTATGCTTCGGGTTTCGTGAAAATTATGCATTGCATCGCACACCAGTAGAGATATCTAAAAAAAACATACTTTATTTTATTCAAAATTACGTTTTTAAACGAACATTCTGAGCTTTTAAGCCACATCATACACGTACTTTTTAATAAAATGGCTCCACTTCTATTTCCGATAATGAAAAATATTTCAAAAAGTTTTATTCGTATTAGAATTCTGATTTCATAACACATTTACTCAATTTTGCTACATTAGGACGATTTTTTTGAGACAATTTAAAATATTTTTCCACGTCTAACTGATGACTAACAAAAATGTTTACGGTAATGTTCGGTGTAACTTTAAGTGATTATAAATATATCGATATGTTGAAAACTGTTAAGATATCTAACTGAAAACTAGCGAATAAAGTACAGATTCTGCATATACGCACGATTCGGCTATTGTAACTTTTATGTTTAGGGTTTCGTCAAAATTACGCATTACATCGCTAAACAGTTGCAAAATCTAAAAATAACATACTTTATTATATTCAAAATTAAATTTTAAACGTACATTTCGAGCTTTTTAGCCACATCATATGAATACTATTTAAGAAAATGGCTCTTTTTCTATTTCCGATGAAGAAAAATAATTCGAAAAATTTTATTCGTATCAAAATTCTGATTTAAAAAAAAAAATACTCAATTTCGCTACATTAGGACGATTTTTTTGAGACAATATAAAATATGTATCAACGTCTAACTGATGAATAACAAAAATATTTACCGTATTGTTCCCTGTAAGTTTAAGTGATTATAAATATATCGATATATTGAACACTGTTAAGAAATCTAACTGAAAACTCGCTAATAAAGTACAGATTCTGAATTTTCGTTGCGATTCGGCTATTTGTAACCTTTATGCTTAGGGTTTCGTTAAAATTACGCCTTGCACCGCAAAACAGTAAAGATATCTAAAAAAACATACTTTATTTTAATCAAAATTACAATTTAAACGAAGATTCTGAACTTTTTAACTACATCATACAAATAATATACTATAAAATTGTTGTTTCTAATCCTGATAAAGAAAATTATTTCGAAAAGTTCTCTTCTTATCAACATTCTGAATTCGTATATTATTTACTCAATTTTAGTACATTCGGACCGTTTTTTGAGAAAATTTAAATATTTTTAAAGTTTTTTTCAAATAAGTAACTGAAATGTTAACTGTATTGTTCCGTGTAAATTATGATAATTATAAAAATAGTGACTTATAGAACACTGTTAAAATATCTATCGGAAAATTTGCAAATAACGTTCTTCTCTGCAATTACATTGCAATTCGACTACTTGAAACCTTAGTACCTAGGTTAGATCGCAAACCAGTAGAGATATTTAAAAAAACTTACTTTATTTTAATCATAATTACATTTTAAACGAAGTTTTTGAGCTTCTTAACTATATCATACGAATATTTTTTTAAAAAATTGCTTTTACTAATCCCAATAAAGAAAAAATTTCAAAAAGTTTTCATGGTATCAAATTTCTAAATTCATAATAAATTTATTAATTTTACGAAATTATGAAGTTTAATGAGAAAATTTATAAAATTTAGAACTTCTTACTGATGAATAACTAAAATGTGTACCGTATAGTTACGTTTTAATTTTGGTGATTATAAAATTATCGATATCTTGAACACTGTTAAGATATTTATCTGAAAACTCGCAAATAAAGTTCTTTCACTGCATTTACATTGCAATTAGACTACTTTAACATGTATACCTAGGTTTTACTCAAAACTACGGATTATATCGCAAACCAGTAGAGATATCTAAAATGAAATTACTTTATTTTTATCAAAGTTACATTTTAAACCAAGATTCTGAACTTTTTAACTACATCAAACGAATATTTTTTTTAAAAAATTGCTCTATTTCTAAACCTGATACAGAAAACGATTTTGAAAAGTTTTCTTCGTATCAGCATTACGATTTCATAACAAGTTTTCTCATTTTCAGTACTCTTAGAGGTATTTATGAAAAAATTTAAAAATTGTTGAACTTCTAACTGATGAATATCTAAAATGTCTACGAATTTGTTCCTGGTAAATTTTTAGTTATTATAAATTTATCGATATCTTTAACATTGTTAAGATATCTTTCTGGAAAATCCCTAATAAAGTTCTTTCTCTCCATTTACATTGAAATTAGACCACTTTTAACCTCTATACCTAGGTTATACTCAAAACTACGCATTATATCGCAAACCTTTAGAGATATCTACAAAAATTTACTTTATTTTAATCAAAATTACATTATAAACCAAGATTCTGTGCTTTTTTACTACATCATACGAATATTTTTTTTAAAAATTGGTTTATTTCTAAACCTGATAAAGAAATGTATTTCGAAAAGTTTTCTTCGTATCAGCGTTCAGAATTCGTAAACAATTTACTTATTTTATTGTACATTAAGACGTTTGTTTGAGAATATTTTAGATGTTATACGTAAAATACCAACGTCAGGATTGTGATATACATTTATAAATAATGTTTTCAATATACTTTTATATTTTACATCTTATTACAAGTTTATACCACGCGATTCTGCAAGGAAAAATGCTCGAGATCGCCTGAACCTGCAATCCCACAAAATTAAATAGAAAACAACAACTGCTATCGCATTAATTCGAGAAAAGGAAACCTCCACTTGACTTATGAAATGCAAACAAACTTCCCAACAAGAAAAAAAGTAATGCTTAAACCTCACGTGTCAAAATTTCTGCTATTGCTGATGAAACTGCTTGGTTAACTGCGTTTCGCCGCACACGAGGCAAGTTTCCAATCGAACAACGGCGTGACGAAGGAAAACAACACACTGGTGGTGAAACATCAAACGACCCCCCCCCATCCCTACCTCAGCCCCATTACGTGCAAAAATACATCAACGACGTCACGTTTACGCTTATTTTTAATTGAATGAGTTCAAACGTGTATTGACTTTTGTCCCTTGCTGTTCTCCTCGTAAATATTCTGAGTCCTCTACTCCTGAGGACTTTAAAAAATTTTGGAAAGTGATGGGATTCGAACCCAAAAATTATTGATTTGAAACTCAGTGTCTAAGTGCGTGAGCCATCTAGACCACCACGACGAGATGGAAGAAATATTTGGAACCTCAGTCCCCAAAAACAAAAGGAGAAATAAAAGAAAACCTGAGTTTGCCCAACGTACATTATTATTTAAATGTGCTGTTTGCCTTCTGCCTTTTATGTTCTCTTCATATATTTTCGAAGTGTCCACTGCTCTTCAAGAGTTTGCAGAATGTTGGTATAAGTCATGCCACATATTCACCACATCCGATTTCGTGCCCTATACCCGATATATATATATATATATATATAATATATATATATATTGTTCTCATTACTCAGTTTTACATTTTTTTTAAAGTTGTTTTAAATTTTAAAAAAAAATATTTTTCGTGTTCACATCATCTTTATAAACTTAATTTCGCATTGTAAGATTTGTTTGTATTGACTTTAATGCTATTGTTAACTTTTCACATCAATTTATTTTAGATGGAATGTGCAATCACTGATCTGTATTATTCATCTACACCTAGGTGGTAAAGGAAGGATCTGTTGGAAATACAGGTGCATTTATTTCCATTGTATCTAAACCCCTCCTGCACCAATGCATTTTCATCAATTTAAATGTTAAATGCCGTAACAAATTTTTAGAAGGATGCATCTTCTTTAAATAGATGTAATCCTCAGCATCAACCGTTTCAAAACATCGAGGACCTGGATTGGATCACCACTTGTCGAGAAAGTTTTGATTTTTCCCTAGCCATAAAATTCGAGAGATATTGTAGAACAAACCTGTTTGTGGGAAAATAATTAATTCAACAGGGATGATATCCTGTTAAACTGTCAATCCATAAAGGAGTTATTAGACCAATACTTTAATACCAATCCGAAAAACAATTAATTATTTTTTTAAAACTTTATTTTATCCAACTTTTAAAATTATGTACAGTATTTTGTGGGTGGAAACTGAGATATATTTCAATATAAATCAAATTCTATAACTTCAATAATCAATTCAAAAGAGTGGTATAAAAAAACTCAGTTCATTCTCTTGTTTAATTTCCTTGCATTTGTTTAACGTTTTCTGGAAGCTTGCATAAATTGATATATCAAGCAGTTTTTGTTTCTTGTTTTATAATTGTGGACATTTTAACACTGAATGTCGTTTACTTCAGATCGATAACTGCAGCTGTTTAGGAGATATAGTTGTATTTCTGTTTTTTTTTAAAAATTTTCTCTTAATCTTCCAAATAATCATTTATCTTTTAAAAACTTCTTATTTTCGCATCAATTAGGTATTTATCCTCATAGAAGGCGCCACTCTGAACTCAATGCCGTTGACTGCAGGTCATTAACTGAAGCCAGAAGTGAACCTTCCGGGAGTAAGTTTTAAGTTCATAAAAAAATAAAATTCGTTCCTGGAAAAGTTGAAATAAAGTGGCGTTTTTCATAGGCGTCCGTGGTAATGGTACCAATACGTGATGATTTTATATTAAAATTAAATTAACTTTTTTTTCGAATTTTTTCTTGATTGCATAAATGAAGCTCTCGAGGGAAAATTTTAAAATTATAAAAAAAAATTATATGCGGGCTGCGGAATGTTGAAAAATCGAGGAGTTTTCATAAGCGTCCGTGGTAATGGTACCAATAAGTGATGATTTTGCACTAAAATATAATTTTTATTTTTTCGAATATATTCACAAGTAAATACATCTTGATGGCAGGAATGAATCTCCAGAACGAAAATTCAAAGTTTATGAAAAAAAGTTAACCGCGCGCTAGTTAAACTTAAAATAAAGTGGCGTTTTTATAAACGTTCATTTTAATGGTACCAATAAGTGATGATTTTGTATTAAAATTTACTTTATTTTTCCGTATTTTTTCACAAAAGTTAACCTCTTGATGGCGGAAATAAACCTCTCAAGCGGAATATTTAAAAAATTAAAAAAAATTAAATGCTCGCTATTGAAAAAAATTGGCGTTTTCATAAGCATCCGTGATATTGGTAACAATACGTGATGATTTTATACTAAAATTTAAATATTTTTTTCGAATTTTTTCTCAAAGTTATACGTCTTGATCACCGAAATGAACCTCCCGAGGGAAAATCTTAAGATTGTAATAGAAATGCACGCTAGGGTATGTTAAATATTCGGAAAAAAATGAATATTTGGAACAATGAATGCAAAAGTTGAAAAAAAAAACAGCTATATCTCTTAAACGGTGGCCTTATCGATCTGCGGTCAACGTTATTGTGTTCAGCGTGGCGGCTTCATTGGGGACAGTTACCTAATTCTCGCCATAAGGCGAAGCCTTGGAGGAAAAAAAATTGAAATAACAGCTGCATTAATGGATCTGCGGTCAACGACATTTTGTTCAGCGTAGACGTTTCTTTGGGGATAGTGCCTAGTTGTCGCGAAAAGTACAGAATCCGGATGATGATTGAATATTTAGAAGAATAAGAGCAAGATTTAATAAATAACTGAAAAAGAGCTATATCCCCTAAACGGTCTACAGATTTGTAATAAACATGGCCGCTTCTATGGGGATAGATACCTAATTCTCGCGAAAAGACGAAGATTCGGTTTAATAAGGGCAATTTTTGAAAATAAAACAAAAATACAACTATAAATCTTAAACTGCAGCAGTTATCGATCTGCCAAAAACTACTTTGTATTCGGGGAGGCCGCTTCTGTTGAGATAAATACATAATTCTCACTGAAAGACGATGATTCGAAAGAAAATAAACATTTGGAAGAATAAGAGCAAAATTTTATTAAGAAAACAGAAAAAATACTATATCTCCTAAACGACTGCAGTTACCGATGTGCGGTCAACGGCTTTGTGTTCAGCGTTGCCGCTTCTATTGGGATAGATACGTATGTGTCGCGAAAATAAAAAATTTGGAATAATATTTAAAATACAGAAAAACAACTATATTTCATAAACTGCTGTAGTTATCGATCCGCCATCAACTACAATGTAATCGGTGAGGCCGCTTCTATAGGTAAAATATATAATTCTCACTAAAACACGCAGATTCGAAAAAAATGAACATTTGGAACAATAAGTGCAGAATTTGAAAATCAAACCTTCTAAAGGGCGGCTGTTTTATTTCTGCGGTCTACTAAATTGTGTTCAGCTAGGTCGCTTCTGTGGGGATAGATACCTAATTTTATGCGAGAAGAATAATTTATGGGAAAAAATTGAATATTAAGGAAAATAAAACAAGATTTAAAGAATAACATAAAAACAGATATATCCCTTAAACGGCTGCAGTTATCAATATGCAGTCAACAGATATTTGTTCAGCGTGGTCGATTGTAATGGAATAGATAACTAACTATCGCGAAAAGATTATGATTTGGAAGAATAAAATCAATATTTAAAAATAACAGAAAAAGAACTATATCACATTAACTGCTGCAGTTATCCATCTGCAAACATCAACATTGTAATCGGCGTGGCAGCTTCTAGTAGGATAAATACATAATTCTCGTGAGAAGAAGAAGTTACGGAACATAATTGAATATTTAGAAGAATAAGAGCAAGATTTAAAAAAATATCAGAAAAAAAGCTATATCCCCTAAACGGCTGCAGGTATTGATCTACTGTCAACAAAATCGTGTTAAGCGTGGCCGCTTCAATGGGGATAAATACCGAATTTTCGCGAAAAAACCTATATTTTGAAGTATAAAAGCAATAATGAAAAAAACCAGAGAAATAGCTATATCCACTAACCGGCTGCAGTTATTGATTTGCAGTCAACAGAATTGTGTTCGGTGTTGCCGACTGTATGGGGATAGATACCTAATTCTCGAGAAAAGTCGAAGATTTGGAAGAATAAGTGCAAAATTTTAAAAAACATAAAACCAGCTATATTACCTTAAAGGCTGCAGTTATCGTCGTGCCAACAACGAATTTTTCTTAAGAAAGCCCCTTGTATCAGCAAAGATACCAAATTCTCGCGAAATAAGGAAGATTTAGAAAAAAATTAAAATTTAGAAGAATAATAAATAAAAATATATACTTCTAAAAACAGGTATGTGTCCTAAACGGCTGCTATTATCGATCTGCTGTCAACGGAATTGTTTTCAGCGTGGCGCCTTATATCAGAATAGATACCTAATTGACGCGAAAAGACGTAGATTCCGAAGAAAAATGAATATTTGCAAGAATAAGGGCAAAAGTTTTAAAAAAGCTATATTTCCAAAACGTATGCAGTTTTAGATCTGCGGTCCTTTTCTTTGTGTTCAGCGTGGCAGCTTATATCCGGACAACTACCTCTTTTCGCAAAATAACGAAGATTTAGACGAAAACTGAAATTCAGACGAGTAAGAAAAATTAAATTTAAAAAAATTTAAATAATTTTTAATCTTCTTACTGATAAATAACTAAAATGTTTACCGTATTGTTCCGTGTAAATAATAATGATTATAAAATTATCGTTTTCTTGAACACTGTTAAAATATCTATCAGAAAACTCGCAAATAACGTTCTTTCTCTGCATTTCCATTGCAATTCGACTATTTGTTACCTCTATACCTAGGTTACACTCAAAACTACGCATTATAACGCAAAGAAGTAGAGATATCTAAAAAACTTACTTTATTTTAATCAAAATTACATTTTAAACAAAGTTTCTGAGCTTCTTAACTACAACATACGATTTTTTTTATAAAAAATTGCTCTATTTCTAATCCCAATAAAGAAAAAGATTTCGAAAAGTTTTCATCGTGTCAAAATTCTATATTCATAATAAATTTATTAATTTCACGAAATTAAGAAGTTTTATTGAGAAAATTTATAAAATTTAGAACTTCTTACTGATAAATAACTAAAATGTGTACCGTATAGTTACGTGTAAATTTGGGTGATTATAAAATTATCGATATCTTAAACACTGTTAAGATATTTATCTGAAAACTCCCAAAAATAGTCCTTTCACTGCATTTACATTGCAGTTAGTCTATTTTAACATGTATACCTAGGTTATACTCCAAACTTCGCATTATATCGCAAACCAGTAGAGATATCTAAAATGAAATTACTTTATTTTTATCAAAATTACATTTTAAACCAAGATTCTGACCTTTATAACTACATCATACGAATATTTTTTTAAAAAATTGCTCTATTTCTAAACCTAATACAGATAACGATTTTGAAAAGTTTATTCCTATCAGCATTACGATTTCATAACAAGTTTTCCAATTTTCAGTACTTTTACATGTTGTTATGAGAAATATAAGTATTTTTGAACTTCTAACTGATAAATAACTAAAATGTCAACGAAGCTGTTCCTGGTTAATCTTGGTGATTATAAATTTATCGATATCTTTAATATTGTTAAGATATATTTCTGAAAACTCCCTAATAAAGTACTTTCTCTCTATTTACATTATAATTCAACTACTTGAATCATATTTACCTAAGTTATACTCAAATCTACGCATTTTATCGCTAACCAGTACTGATATCTAAAAGATCTTTATATTTATAAAAATTACAATTTAAAAGAAGATTGTGAACTTTTAAACTATATCATACGAATATATTTTCTTAAAAATTGCCCAATTTAAAACCCGATACAGAAAAAGACTTCGAAAAGTTTTCTTCGTATCAGAATTCTGATTACATAAATAATATACTCAATTTCGCTACATTAGGACGATTTTTTTTGAGACAATTTAAAATATTTTTCAACGTATAACTGATGAATAACAAAAATGTTTACCGTAATGTTCCGTGTAAGTATGAGTGATTATAAATATATCGATATCTTTAACACTGTTAAGATATCTAACTGAAATCTCGTGAATAAAGTACAGATTCTGCATATACGTTGCGATTCGGCTATTTGTAACCTTTATGCTTAGGGTTTCGTCAAAATTACGCTTAAAGGTTGGGGATGAATTATTCTAACATCCAACGACAACCGATATTTGATTCGGATATTTTTAGTGGTCAAAGAGTTGATAATGTTTCTAGCAATTTGTATAATTTTAACCCCTTAGAGCATGGTAAAGGAGAACACTTAGGGTGGGTATGGAAGGGCGTTACAAGGAAATAACGGGAAGACAACCGAGATTGGAGTCAAAACCAAGGTTATGGATGTCGTCGAGTTTAATTATGACAACCAATTTGCTCATTTAACCCCCAGCATTTGGGTGGTTAGGGGTGGATATTTTGAACATGCAACCACGGCGGTTATTAGCGTAGAATATTTTCAAGGGTTAATTAGATTGATTGTATTTCTACTGATGTTGTGTGTGTAAAATTTCAACCTTTATCAGCATAATAAGGAGCACGCTTAGGGTGGGTGTGGACGGGTGTGGGAATACTAAAACATGTCAAAACATCTGATATATGAGTCGGATAAATATTTGTAGGCGGGGGCGGATAGGGTGGTAAATTTGGAACATGCAAACACTGCAGATATTTGTGTTGAATAGATATTTTTCATGGTTAATTATAATATATGTATTTCTATTGATGTTATTTGTGTATGATTTCAACCCTTTTCGTCATGGGAAGCGGTGGACCTTTAGGAGTGAAGGGGCGTTTTATAAAATTAACGCAAAAACAACCGATATTAGAGTCAAATCTGGGTTACGGATGTCGCGGAGTTAAATTATGACAATCTGGTCATAGCGCGGGGTGTCAAAATTACGCATTGCATCGCAAAACAAAAGAGATTTCTAAAAAAAACATACTTTATTTAATTCAAAATTACATTTTGAACCAACATTCCGAGTTGTTTAGCCACATCAACCGAATAATTTTTAAGAAAATGGCTCTATTTCTAATCTGGAAAAAAAGAAATAATTCGAAAAGTTTTAATCGTATAAGAATTCTGATTTTATAAAAAATTAACGCATTTTCATTACATTAAAGCGAATTTTTTGCGAAAATTTTAAATATTTTTGAACTTCTTACTGATGAATAAAAAAATTATTAACGTATTGTTCCGTGTAAATTTATGTTATTATAAAAATATCGATATCTTGTACACTGCTAAGCTATCTAACAGATATCTCGCTAATAAAGTACAGATTCTGCATATACGTTGCGATTCGGCTATTTGTAACCTTTATGCTTAGGGTTTCGTCAAAATTACGCATTACATCGTTAAACAGTAGAGATATCTTAAAAACACATACTTTATTTATTTCAAAATTACATTTTGAACAAAGATTCCGAGTTTTTTAGCCACATCATACGAATAATTTTTACGAAAAATGGCTCTATTTCTAATCTGGAAAAAGAGAAATACTTCGAAAAGTTTTAATCGTATTAGAATTCTGATTTTATAAAAAATTAACGCATTTTCATTACATTAAGGCGAATTTTTTGTGAAAATTTTAAATATTTTTGAACTTCTTACTGATGAATAACAAAAATTATTAACGTATTGTTCCGTGTAAATTTATGTTATTATAAAAATATAAATATCTTGTACACTGTTAAGCTATCTAACAGATATCTCGCTAATAAAGTAGAGATTCTGCATATTTATTGTGATTCGGCTATTTGTAACCTCTATGCTTCGGGTATCGTCATAATTACGCATTACATCGCAAAACAGTAGAGATATCGAAAAAACAAACATTATTTTATTCATAATTACATTTTAAACAAACATTTCGAGGATTTTACCAACATCATACGTATACTTTTTAAGAAAATGGCTCTACGTCTATTTCCGATAAAGAAAAATATTTCGAAAATTTTTTTTCGTATCAGAATTCGGATTTTATAAAAAATTCACTCAATTTCGCTACATTAGGTCGATTTTTTGAGACAATTTAAAATATTTTGCAACGTCTAACTGATGAATAACAAATATGTTTACCATAATAATCCGTGTAAATTTAAGTGATTACAAATATATCGATATCTTGAACACTGTTAAGAAATGTAACTTAATACTAGCTAATAATGTAAAGATTCTGCATGTACGTTGCGATTCGGCTATTTGTAACCTTTATGCTTTGGGGTTTCGTAAAAATTACGCATTGCATCGCAAAACACTAGAGATTTCTTAAAAAAACATCCTTTTATTAAATTCAAAATTACGTTTTGAACAAACATTCCGAGTTTTTTTAGCCACATCATACGAATAATTATTAAGAAAAATGGCTACCCTTCTTATGTTGAAAAAGTGAAATATTTCGAAACGTTTTATTCGTATTAGAATTCTGATTTCATAAAAAATTTACGCATTTTCATTACATTAAGACGAGTGTTTTGAAGATTTTAAATATATTTGAACTTCTTACTGATGAATAACAATCATATTTAGCGTATTTTTCTGTGTAAATTTATGTGATTATAAATATATCGATATCTTAAACACTGTTAAGAAATCTAACTGAAAACTCGCGAATAAAGTACAGATTCTGAATGTTCGTTGCGATTCGGCTATTTGTAACCTTTATGCTTAGGGTTTCGTCAAAATTACGCATTACATCGCTAAACAGTTGCGATATCTAAAAAAGAACATACTTTATTTTATTAAAAATTACGTTTTAAACCAACATTTCTAGCTTTTTAGCCTCATCATACGTATACTTTCTAAGAAAATGGCTCTACTTCTATTTCTGATAAGGAAAAATATTTCTAAAATATTATTCGTATCAGAATTCTGATTTCATAACAAATTTACTCAATTTCGCTACATTAGGACGTTTTTTTTAGACAATTTTAAATATTTTTCAACGTCTAACTGATGACTAACAAAAATGTTTACAGTAATGTTCCCTGTAAGTTTAAGTGATTATAAATAAATCGATATCTTGGACACTGTTAAGATATCTAACTGAAAACTCACGAATAAAGAACAGATTCTGCATATACGTTGCGATTCGGCTATTTGTAACTTTTATGCTTAGGGTTTCATCAAAATTACGCATTACATCGCTAAACTGTAGCGATATCTAGGAAAAACATACTTAATTTTATTCAAAATTACATTTTAAACAAATATTTCAAACTTTTTAGCCACATCATACGAATACTTTTTAAAAAAAATTGCAACACTTCTTATGTTGAAAAAGTGAAATATTTCTAAAAGTTTTCTTCGTATTAGAATTCTGATTTTTTAAAAAATTTACGTATTTTCATTACATTAAGACGAGAGTTTTGTGAAGATTATAAATATTTTTGAACATCTTACTGATGAATAACAAAAATATTTAGCGTATTTTTCTGTGTAAATTTATGTGATTATAAATCTATCGATATCTTGAACACTGTTAAGATATCTAAATGAAAACTCGCGAATAAAGTACAGATTCTGTATATACGTTGCGATTCGGCTATTTGTAACATTTATGCTTAGGGTTTCGTCAAAATTACGCATTACATCGCTAAACAGTTGCGATATCTAAAACAAACATACTATATTTTATTCAAAATTATATTTTTTGTGAAAATTTTAAATATTTTTAACTTATTGGTGACGAATAACAAACATATTTAGCGTATTATTCTGTGTAAATTTATGTGATTATAAATATATCGATATCTTGAACACTGATAAGATATCTAACTGAAAACTCGCTAATAAAGTACAGATTCTGCATATACGTTGCGATTCGGCTATTTGTAACCTTTATGCTTTGGGTTTCGTCACAATTACGCATTGCATCGCAAATCACTAGAGATTTCTAAAAAAAACATACTTTATTACATTCAAAATGTAATTTTGAACGAACATTCCGAGTTTTTTAGCCACATCATACGAATAATTTTAAGAAAATGGCTCTATTTCTAATCTGGAAAAAGAGAAATATTTCGAAAAGTTTTAATGGTATTAGAATTCAGAATTTATAAAAAATTAACGCATTTTCATTACATTAAGGCGAATTTTTTGTGAAAATTTTAAATATTGTTGAACTTCTTACTGATAAATAAGAAAAATTATTAACGTATTGTTCCGTGTAAATTTATGTTATTATAAAAATATCGATATCTTGAACACTGTTAAGCTATCTAACAGATATCTCGCTAATAAAGTACAGATTCTGCATGTACGTTGCGATTCGGCTATTTGTAACCTTTATGCTTAGGGTTTCGTCAAAATTACGCATTACATCGTTAAACAGTAGAGATATCTAAAAAAACATACTTTATTTAATTCAAAATTACATTTTAAACGAACATTCCGAGTTTTTTAGCCACATCATACGATAACGTTTTAAGAAAATAGCTCTACGTCTTTTTCCGATAAAGAAAAAAATTTCGAAAAGTTTTATTCGTATCAGAATTCTGATTTTAAAAAAAATTTACTCAATTTCGCTACATTAGGACGATTTTTTTGAAACAATTTAAAATATTTTGCAACGTCTAACTGATGAATAACAAAAATGTTTAGCGTATTAATCCGTGTAAATTTAAGTGATTACAAATATATCGATATATTGATTACTGTTAAGATATCTAACTGAAAACGCGCTAATAAAGTACAGATTCTGAATGTTCGTTGCGATTCGGCTATTTGTAATCTTTATGCTTAGGGTTTCGTCAAAATTACGCATTACATTACTAAACAGTATCGATATTTAAAAAAACATACTTTTTTATTCAAAATTACATATTAAACCAACATTTCTAGCATTTTAGCCACATCATACGGATACTTTTTAAGAAAATGGCTCTTCTTCTATTTCCGATAAAAAAAAATATTTCTAAAAGTTTTATTCGTATCAGAATTCTGATTTCATAACAAATTTAAACAGTTTCGTTACATTAGGACGATTTTTTTGAGACAATTTAAAATATTTTTCAACGTCTAACTGATGAATAACAAAAATGTTTACAGTAATGTTCGCTGTAAGTTTAAGTGATTATAAATAAATCGATATCTTGGACACTGTTAAGATATCTAACTAAAACTCGCGAATAAAGAACAGATTCTGCATATACGTTGCGATTCGGTTATTTGTAACATTTATGCTTAGGGTTTTATCAAAATTAGGCATTACATCGCTAAACAGTTGCGATATCTAAAAAAACATACTTTATTTTATTCAAAATTATATTTTAAACCAACAATTCGAGCTTTTTACCCACATCAAAAGAATACTTTTTAAGAAAATGGCTCTACTTCTATTTCCGATAATAAAAAATATTTCGAAAAGATTTATTCGAATCAGAATTCTGATTTCATAAAAAATTTACGGATTATCATTACATTAAGACGAGTTTTTTGTGAAAATTTTAAATATTTTTGAACTTATTAGTGGCGAATAACAAACATATTTAGCGTATTTTTCTGTGTAAATTTATGTGATTATAAATATATCGATATCTTAAACACTATTAAGAAATCTAACTGAAAACTCGCGAATAAAGAACAGATTCTGCATATACGTTGCGATTCGGCTATTTGTAACCTTTATGCTTAGGGTTTCGTCAAAATTACGCATTACATCGTTAAACAGTAGAGATATCTAAAAAAACATACTTTATTTAATTCAAAATTACATTTTAAACGAACATTCCGAGTTTTTTAGCCACATCATACGATAACGTTTTAAGAAAATAGCTCTACGTCTTTTTCCGATAAAGAAAAAAATTTCGAAAAGTTTTATTCGTATCAGAATTCTGATTTAAAAAAAATTTACTCAATTTCGCTACATTAGGACGATTTTTTTGAAACAATTTAAAATATTTTGCAACGTCTAACTGATGAATAACAAAAATGTTTAGCGTATTAATCCGTGTAAATTTAAGTGATTACAAATATATCGATATATTGATTACTGTTAAGATATCTAACTGAAAACGCGCTAATAAAGTACAGATTCTGAATGTTCGTTGCGATTCGGCTATTTGTAATCTTTATGCTTAGGGTTTCGTCAAAATTACGCATTACATTACTAAACAGTATCGATATTTAAAAAAACATACTTTTTTATTCAAAATTACATATTAAACCAACATTTCTAGCATTTTAGCCACATCATACGGATACTTTTTAAGAAAATGGCTCTTCTTCTATTTCCGATAAAAAAATATTTCTAAAAGTTTTATTCGTATCAGAATTCTGATTTCATAACAAATTTAAACAGTTTCGTTACATTAGGACGATTTTTTTGAGACAATTTAAAATATTTTTCAACGTCTAACTGATGAATAACAAAAATGTTTACAGTAATGTTCGCTGTAAGTTTAAGTGATTATAAATAAATCGATATCTTGGACACTGTTAAGATATCTAACTAAAAACTCGCGAATAAAGAACAGATTCTGAATGTTCGTTGCGATTCGGCTATTTGTAACCTTTATGCTTAGGGTTTCGTCAAAATTACGTATTACATCGCTAAACAGTTGCGATATCAAAAAAGAACATACTTTATTTATTCAAAATTATATTTTAAACCAACATTTCTAGCTTTTTAGCCACATCATACGAATACTTTTTAAGAAAATGACTCTACTTCTATTTCCGATAAAGAAAAATATTTCTAAAAGTTTTATTCGTATGGAATTCTGATTTCATAACAAATTTACTCAATTTCGCTACATTAGGACGTTTTTTTTTATAATTTTAAATATTTTCAACGTCTAACTGATGACTAACAAAATTGTTTACAGTAACGTTCCCTGTAAGTTTAAGTGATTATAAATAAATCGATATCTAGGACACTGTTAAGATATCTAACTAAAAACTCGCGAATAAAGAACAGATTCTGCATATACGTTGCGATTCGGTTATTTGTAACATTTATGCTTAGGGTTTTATCAAAATTACGCATTACATCGCTAAACAGTTGCGATATCTAAAAAAACATACTTTATTTTATTCAAAATTATATTTTAAACCAACAATTCGAGCTTTTTACCCACATCAAAAGAATACTTTTAAGAAAATGGCTCTACTTCTATTTCCGATAATAAAAAATATTTCGAAAAGATTTATTCGAATCAGAATTCTGATTTCATAAAAAATTTACGGATTATCATTACATTAAGACGAGTTTTTTGTGAAAATTTTAAATATTTTTGAACTTATTAGTGGCGAATAACAAACATATTTAGCGTATTTTTCTGTGTAAATTTATGTGATTATAAATATATCGATATCTTAAACACTATTAAGAAATCTAACTGAAAACTCGCGAATAAAGAACAGATTCTGCATATACGTTGCGATTCGGCAATTTGTAACTTTTATGCTTAGGGTTTCGTCAAAATTACGCATTACATCGCTAAACAGTAGCGATATCTAAGAAAAACATACTAAATTTTATTCAAAATTACATTTTAAAAAAATATTTCGAGATTTTTAGCAACATCATACATATACTATTTTAAAAAATGGCTTCACTTCTTATGTTGAAAAAGTGAAATATTACGAAGAGTTTTTTTCGTATTAGAATTCTGATTTCATAACAAATTTACGCATTTTCATTAAATTAAGACGAGTTTTTTGTCAAAATTTTAAAATATTTTGAACTTCTTACTGATGCATAACAAAAATATTTAGCGTATTTTTCTGTGTAAATTTATGTGATTATAAATATATCGATATCTTGAACACTGTTAAGATATCTAATTGAAAACTCGCGAATAAAGTACAGATTCTGCAATACGTTGCGATTCGATTATTTGTAACATTTTTGCTTAGGGTTTCATCAAAAATACGCATTACATCGCTAAACAGTTGCGATATAAAAAAAAAACATACTTTATGTTATTCAAAATTATATTTTAAACCAACATTTCTAGCTTTTTAGCCACATCATACGGATACTTTTTAAAAAAATGGCTCTACTTCTATTTCCGATAAAGAAAAATATTTCTAAAAGTTTTATTCGTATAAGAATTCTGATTTCATAACAAATTTACTCAATTTCGCTACATTAGGACGTTTTTTTAGACAATTTTAAATATTTTTCAACGTCTAACTGATGACTAACAAAATTGTTTACAGTAATGTTCCCTGTAAGTTTAAGTGATTATAAATAAATCGATATCTTGGACACTGATAAGATATCTAACTAAAAACTCGCGAATAAACAACAGATTCTGCATATACGTTGTGATTCGGTTATTTGTAACATTTATGCTTAGGGTTTTATCAAAATTACTCATTACATCGCTAAACAGTTGCGATATCTAAAAAAACATACTTTATTTTATTCAAAATTATATTTTAAACCAACAATTCGAGCGTTTTACCCACATCAAAGAATACTTTTTAAGAAAATGGCTCTACTTCTATTTCCGATAAAGATAAATATTTCGAAAAGATTTATTCGTATCAGAATTCTGATTTCATAAAAAATTTACGGATTATCATTACATTAAGACGAGTTTTTTGTGAAAATTTTAAATATTTTTGAACTTATTAGTGGCGAATAGCAAACATATTTAGCGTATTTTTCTGTGTAAATTTATTTGATTATAAATATATCGATATCTTGAACACTGTTAAGAAATCTAACTGAAAACTCGCGAATAATGTACAGATTCTGAATGTTCGTTGCGATTCGGCTATTTGTAACCTTTATGCTTAGGGTTTCGTCAAAATTACGCATTACATCGCTAAACAGTTGCGATATCTAAGAAAAACAGACTTTTTTTTATTCAAAATTACATTTTAAACTAACATTCTGAGCATTTTAGCCACATCATACGAATACTTTTTTAGAAAATGGGTCTACTTCTATTTCCGATAAAGAAAAATATTACGAAAAGTTTTATTCGTATCAGAATTCTGATTCCATAACAAATTTACTCAATTTCGCTACATTAGGTCGATTTTTTGAGACAATTTAAAATATTTTTTAACGTCTAACTGATGACTAACAAAAATGTTTACCGTAATATTCCGTGTAAATTTAAGTGATTATAAATATATCGATATCTTGAACACTAATAAGAAATCTAACTGAAAACTCGCTAATAAAGTACACATTCGGCATGTACGTTGCGATTCGGCTATTTGTAATCTTTATGCTTAAGGTTTCGTCATAGTTACGCATTGCATCGCAAACAATTAGAGATATCTAAAAAAACATACCTTATTTAATTCAAAATTACATTTTAAACAAACATTTCGAGCTTCTTAGCCACATCATACGAATACTTTTTAAGAAAATGGCTCTACTTCTATAACCGATAAAGAAAAATATTTTGAAAAACTTATTCGTATTAGAATTCAGATTTTATAACAAATTTAAACAGTTTCGCTACATTAGGACGATTTTTTTGAGACAATTTAAAATATTTTTTAACGTTTAACTGATGAAAAACAAAAATTTTTACCGTATTGTTCCGTGTAAATTTAGGTGATTATAAATATATTGATATCTTGAACACTGTTAAAAAATCTACCTGAAAACTCGCTAATAAATTACAGCTTCTGCATGTTGCGATTCGGCTAGTTGTAACCTTTATGCTTAGGGTTTCGTCAAAATTAAGCATTGCAACGCAAAACAGTAGAGATATCTAAAAAAACAGATTTTACTTTATTCAAAATTACATTTTAAACCAACATTCCGAGAATTTTAGCCACATCATACGAAAACTTTTTAAGAAAATGGCTCTACTTCTATTTCCGATAAAGAAAAATATTTCTAAAAATTTTATTCGTATCAGAATTCTGATTTCAAAACAAATTTACTCAATTTCGCTATATTAGGTCGTTTTTTAGATAATTTTAAATATTTTCAACGTCTAACTGATGACTAACAAAAATGTTTACAGTAACGTTCCCTGTAAGTTTAAGTGATTATAAATAAATCGATATCTAGGACACTGTTAAGATATCTAACTGAAAACTCGCGAATAAAGAACAGATTCAGCATATACGTTGCGATTCGGCTATTTGTAACTTTTATGCTTAGGGTTTCGTCAAAATTACGCATTACATCGCTAAACAGTAGCGATATCTAAGAAAAACATACTCAATTTTATTCAAAATTACATTTTAAAAAATATTTCGAGCTTTTTAGCCACATCATACGAATACTATTTTAAAAAAATGGCTTCACTTCTTATGTTGAAAAAGTGAAATATTACGAAGAGTTTTTTTCGTATTAGAATTCTGATTTCATAACAAATTTACGCATTTTCATTAAATTAAGACGAGTTTTTTGTCAAAGTTTTAAATAATTTTGAACTTCTTACTGATGAATAACAAAAATATTTAGCGTATTTTTCTGTGTAAATTTATGTGATTATAAATATATCGATATCTTGAACACTGTTAAGAAATCTAACTGAAAACTCGCGAATAAAGTACAGATTCTGAATGTTCGTTGCGATTCGGCTATTTGTAACTTTTATGCTTAGGGTTTCGTCAAAATTACGCATTACATCGCTAAACAGTAGCGATATCTAAGAAAAACATACTCAATTTTATTAAAAATTACATTTTAAAAAAATATTTCGAGCTTTTTAGCCACATCATACGAATACTATTTTAAAAAATTGGCTTCACTTCTTATGTTGAAAAAGTGAAATATTACGAAGAGTTTTTTTCGTATTAGAATTCTGATTTCATAACAAATTTACGCATTTTCATTAAATTAAGACGAGTTTTTTGTCAAAATTTTAAATAATTTTGAACTTCTTAATGATGAATAACAAAAATATTTAGCGTATTTTTCTGTGTAAATTTATGTGATTATAAATATATCGATATCTTGAACACTGTTAAGAAATCTAACTGAAAACTCGCGAATAAAGTACAGATTCTGAATGTTCGTTGCGATTCGGCTATTTGTAACCTTAAGCTTAGGGTTTCGTCAAAATTACGCATTACATCGCTAAACAGTATCGATATCTAAAAAAAACATACTTTATTTTATTCAAAATTACATTTTAAACCAACATTTCTAACTTTTTAGCCACATCATACGGATACTTTTTAAGAAAATGGCTCTAATTCTATTTCCGACAAAGAAAAATATTTCTAATAGTTTTATTCGTATCAGAATTTTGATTTCATAGCATATTTACTCAATTTCGCTACATTAGGATGTTTTTTTTAGACGTTTTTAAATACTTTTTAACGTCTAACTGATGACTAACAAAAATGTTTACAGTAATGTTCCCTGTAAGTTTAAGTGATTATAAATAAATCGATATCTTGGACACTATAAGGATATCTAACTGAAAACTCGCGAATAAAGAACAGATTCTGCATATACGTTGCGATTCGGTTATTTGTAACTTATATGCTTAGGGTTTCATCAAAATTACGCATTCCATCGCTAAACAGTAGCGATTTCTAAGAAAAACATTCTTAAATTTATTCAAAATTACATTTTAAACAAATATTTCGAGCTTTTTAGCCACATCATACGAATACTTTTTAAGAAAATGGCTCTACTTCTATTTCCGATAAAAAAAATATTTCGAAAAGTTTTATTCGTATCAGATTTCTGATTTCATAACAAATTTAAACAGTTTCGCTACATTAAGACGATTTTTTTGAGACAATTTATAATATTTTTTAACGTCTAACTGGTGACTAACAAAATGTTTAATGTAATGTTCCGTGTAATTTAAAGTGATTATATATATATATCGATATCATGAACACTGTTAAGATATCTAACTGAAAACTCGCGTATAAAAAACAGATTCAGCATATACGTTGCGATTCGGCTATTTGTAACCTTTATGCTTAGGGTTTCGTAAAAATTACGCATTGCATCGCAAAACAAGTAGAGATATCTAAAAATAACATACTTTATTTTTTCAAAATTACGTTTTAAACGATCATTTAGAGCTTTTTAGCCACATCATACACAAATTTTTAAGAAAATGGCTCTACTTCTATTTCCGATAAAGAAAAATATTTTGAAAAGTTTTATTCGTATTAGAATTCTGATTTCATAACAAATTTAAACAGTTTCGCTACATTAGGACGATTTTTTTGAGACAATTTAAAATATTTTTTAACGTGTAACTGATGATTAACAAAATTTTTTACCGTATTGTTCCGTGTAAATTTAAGTGATTATAAATATATTGATATCTTGAACACTGTTAAGAAATCTAACTGAAAACTCGCTAATAAAATACAGATTCGGCATATACGTTGCGATTCGGCTATTTGTAACATTTATGCTTAGGCTAGCGTCACAATTACGCATTACATCGCAAAACATTAGAGATATCTAAAAAAAACATACTTTATTTTATTCAAAATTACATTTTAAACAAATATTTAGAGCTTTTTAGCCACATCATACGAATACTTTTTAAATAAAATGGCTCCACTTCTAATGTTTAAAAGTGAAATTTTTCGAAAAGTTTTATTCCTATTACAATTCTGATTTCATCAAAAATTTACGCATTTTCATTACATTAAGACGATTTTTTGAGAAATTTCTAAATATTTTTGAACTTCTTACTGATGAATAACATAATTATTTAGCGTATTGTTCTGTGTAAATTTATGTGATTATAAATATATTGATATCTAGTACACTTTTAAGATATCTAACAGATATCTTGCTAATAAAGTACAGATTCTGCATATACATTGCGATTCGGCTATTTGTAACCTCTATGCTTAGGCTAGCGTCACAATTACGCATTACATCGCAAAACATTAGAGATATCTAAAAAAAACATACTTTATTTTATTCAAAATTACATTTTAAAGTAACATTCTGAGCATTTGAGCCACATCATACGAATACTTTTTTAGAAAATGGCTCTACTTCTATTTCGGATACAGAAAAATATTACGAAAAGTTTTATTCGTATCAGAATTCTGATTTCATAACAAATTTACTTAATTTCGCTACATTAGGTCGATTTTTTTGAGACAATTTAAAATAATATACAACGTCTAACTGATGACTAACAAAAATGTTTACCGTAATATTCCGTGTTAATGTAAGTGATTATAAATATATCGATATTTTGAACACTGTTAAGAAATCTAACTGAAACCTCGCTAATAAAGTACAGATTCGGCATGTACGTTGCGATTCGGCTATTTGTAACCTTTATGCTTAGGGTTTCGTCATAATTACGCATTACGTCGCAAAACAGTAGAGATATCTAAAAAACCTACTTTATTTTATTGAAAATTACATTTTAACCAAACATTTCAAACTTTTAAGCCACATCATACGAATATTTTTTAGAAAATGGCTCTACTTCTATTTGCGATAAAGAAAAATATTTTGTAAAGTTGTATTCGTATCAGAATTCTGATTTCATAACAAATTTAAACAGTTTCGCTACATTAGGACGATTTTTTTGAGACAATTTAAAATATTTTTCAACGTCTAACTGATGAATAACAAAAATGTTTACCGTATTGTACCGTGTAAATTTAAGTGATTTTAAATATATCGATATCTTGTACACTGTTAAGAAAACTAACTAAAAACTCTCTATAAAAGTACAGATTCGGCATGTTGCGATTCGGTTATTTGTAACCTTTATGCTTAAGGTTTCGTCATAATTACGCATTGCGTCGCAAACAAGTAGAGATATCTAAAAAAACATACTTTATTTTATTACCCATTATATTTTAAACAAATATTTCGAGCTTTTTAGCCACATCATACGAATACTTTTTAAAAAAATGGCTCTACTTCTATTTGCGATAAAGAAAAATATTTTGAAAAGTTTTATTCGTATCAGAATTCAGATTTCATAACAAATTTAAACAGTTTCGCTACATTAGGACGATTTTTTTGAGACAATTTAAAATAATATACAACGTCTAACTGATGAATAACAAAATTGTTTACCGTATTGTTCCGTGTAAATATAAGTAATTATAAATATATCGATATCTTGTACACTGTTAAGAAAACTAACTGAAAACTCGCTAATAAAGTACACATTCGGCATGTACGTTGCGATTCGGCTATTTGTAATCTTTATGCTTAAGGTTTCGTCATATTTACGCATTGCATCGCAAACAATTAGAGATGTCTAAAAAATCATACTTTATTTAATTCAAAATTACATTTTAAACAAACATTTCGAGCTTCTTAGCCACATCATACGAATACTTTTTAAGAATATGGCTCTACTTCTATATCCGATAACGAAAAATATTTTGAAAAAGTTTATTCGTATTAAAATTCAGATTTTATAACAAATTTAAACAGTTTCGCTTCATTAGGACGATTTTTTTGAGACAATTTAAAATATTTTTCAACGTTTACCTGATGAAAAACAAAAATTTTTACCGTATTGTTCCGTGTAAATTTAGGTGATTATAAATATATTGATATCTTGAACACTGTTAAAAAATCTACCTGAAAACTCGCTAATAAATTACAGCTTCTGCATGTTGCGATTCGGCTAGTTGTAACCTTTATGCTTAGGGTTTCGTCATAATTACGCATAGCATCGCAAACAAGTAGAGATATCTAAAAAAAACAGACTTTATTTTATTCAAAATTACATTTCAAACTAACTTTCCGACCTTTTTAACCACTTTATACACATTCTTTTTAAGAAAATGGCTCTACTTCTATTTCAGATAAAGAAAAATATTTTGAAAAGTTTTATTCATATCATAATTCTGGTTTCATAACAAATTTACTCAAATTCGCTACATTAGGACGATTTTTTCAGACAATTTAAAATATTTTTCAACGTCTAACTGATGACTAACAAAAATGTTTACCGTAATGTTCCGTGTAAGTTTAAGTGATTATAAATATATCGATATCTTGAACACTGTTCAGATATCTAATTGAAAACTCGCGAATACACTACAGATTCTGTATATACATTGCGATTCGGCTATTTGTAACTTCTATGCTTAGGGTAGCGTCACATTTACGCATTACATCGCAAAACAGTAGAGATATCTAAAAAAAACATACATTATTTTATTCAAAATTACATTTTAAACTAACATTCTGAGCATTTTAGCCACATCATACGAATACTTTTTTAGAAAAAGATTCTACTTCTACTTCCGATAAAGAAAAATATTTCGAATAGTTTTATTCATTTCAGAATTCTGATTTCATAACAAATTTACTCAATTTCGCTACATTAGGACGATTTTTTTCAGACAATCTAAAATATTTTTCAATGTCTAACTGATGACTAACAAAAATGTTTACCGTAATAATCCGTGTAATTTAAAGTGATTATAAATATATCGATATAATGAACACTGTTAAGATATCTAACTAAAAACTCGCGAATAAAGTACAGATTCTGCATAAACGTTGCGATTCGGCTATTTGTAACCTTTATGCTTAGGGTTTCGTCAAAATTACGCATTACATCGCTAAACAGTTGCGATATCTATGAAAAACATACTTTATTTTATTCAAAATTAAATTTTAAACAAATATTTCGAGCTTTTTAGCCACATCATACGAATTCTTTTCTAAAAAAATGGCTCCACTACTAATGTTGAAACAGTGAAATATTTCAAAAAGTTTTATTCGTATTAGAATTCTGATTTCATAAAAAATTTACGCATTTTAAATAGATTAGGACGAGTTTTTAGTGAAACTTTTAAATATTTTTGAACTTCTTACTGATGAATAACAAAAATATTTAGCGTATTTTTCTGTGTCAATTTATGTGATTATAAATATATCGATATCTTGAACACTGTTAAGAAATCTAACTGAAAACTCGCTAATAAAGTACAGATTCTGAATGTTCGTTGCGATTCGACTATTTGTAACCTTTATGCTTAGGGTTTCGTCAAAACTACGCATTGCATCGCAAAACAGTAGAGATATCTAAAAAAACATACTTTATCTTATTCAAAATTACATTTTAAACCAACATTTCTAACTTTTTAGCCACATCATACGGATACTTTTTAAGAAAATGGCTCTAATTCTATTTCCGACAAAGAAAAATATTTCTAATAGTTTTATTCGTATCAGAATTTTGATTTCATAGCATATTTACTCAATTTCGCTACATTAGGATGTTTTTTTTAGACGATTTTAAATACTTTTTAACGTCTAACTGATGACTAACAAAAATGTTTACAGTAATGTTCCCTGTAAGTTTAAGTGATTATAAATAAATCGATATCTTGGACACTATAAGGATATCTAACTGAAAACTCGCGAATAAAGAACAGATTCTGCATATACGTTGCGATTCGGTTATTTGTAACTTATATGCTTAGGGTTTCATCAAAATTACGCATTCCATCGCTAAACAGTAGCGATTTCTAAGAAAAACATTCTTAAATTTATTCAAAATTACATTTTAAACAAATATTTCGAGCTTTTTAGCCACATCATACGAATACTTTTTAAGAAAATGGCTCTACTTCTATTTCCGATAAAAAAAATATTTCGAAAAGTTTTATTCGTATCAGATTTCTGATTTCATAACAAATTTAAACAGTTTCGCTACATTAAGACGATTTTTTTGAGACAATTTATAATATTTTTTAACGTCTAACTGGTGACTAACAAAATGTTTAATGTAATGTTCCGTGTAATTTAAAGTGATTATATATATATATCGATATCATGAACACTGTTAAGATATCTAACTGAAAACTCGCGTATAAAAAACAGATTCAGCATATACGTTGCGATTCGGCTATTTGTAACCTTTATGCTTAGGGTTTCGTAAAAATTACGCATTGCATCGCAAAACAAGTAGAGATATCTAAAAATAACACACTTTATTTTTTCAAAATTACGTTTTAAACGATCATTTAGAGCTTTTTAGCCACATCATACACTAATTTTTAAGAAAATGGCTCTACTTCTATTTCCGATAAAGAAAAATATTTTGAAAAGTTTTATTCGTATTAGAATTCTGATTTCATAACAAATTTAAACAGTTTCGCTACATTAGGACGATTTTTTTGAGACAATTTAAAATATTTTTTAACGTGTAACTGATGATTAACAAAATTTTTTACCGTATTGTTCCGTGTAAATTTAAGTGATTATAAATATATTGATATCTTGAACACTGTTAAGAAATCTAACTGAAAACTCGCTAATAAAATACAGATTCGGCATGTACGTTGCGATTCGGCTATTTGTAACATTTATGCTTAGTGTTTCGTCATAATTACGCATTGCATCGCAAACAAGTAGAGATAGCTAAAATAACAGACTTTATTTTATTCCCAATTACATTTTAAACAAATATTTAGAGCTTTTTAGCCACATCATACGAATACTTTTTAAATAAAATGGCTCCACTTCTAATGTTTAAAAGTGAAATTTTTCGAAAAGTTTTATTCCTATTACAATTCTGATTTCATCAAAAATTTACGCATTTTCATTACATTAAGACGAATTTTTGAGAAATTTATAAATATTTTTGAACTTCTTACTGATGAATAACATAATTATTTAGCGTATTGTTCTGTGTAAATTTATGTGATTATAAATATATTG
Organism: Zhengitettix transpicula; assembly: GCA_037074705.1. Lineage (NCBI taxonomy): Eukaryota > Metazoa > Arthropoda > Insecta > Orthoptera > Tetrigidae > Zhengitettix > Zhengitettix transpicula. Next base: position 1,470,668 of record JAYJMR010000008.1, on the reverse strand, counting down.
ATATCTAGTACACTTTTAAGATATCTAACAGATATCTTGCTAATAAAGTACAGATTCTGCATATACATTGCGATTCGGCTATTTGTAACCTCTATGCTTAGGCTAGCGTCACAATTACGCATTACACCGCAAAACATTAGAGATATCTAAAAAAAACATACTTTATTTTATTCAAAATTACATTTTAAAGTAACATTCTGAGCATTTGAGCCACATCATACGAATACTTTTTTAGAAAATGGCTCTACTTCTATTTCTGATACAGAAAAATATTACGAAAAGTTTTATTCGTATCAGAATTCTGATTTCATAACAAATTTACTTAATTTCGCTACATTAGGTCGATTTTTTTGAGACAATTTAAAATATATTTTAACGCCTAACTGATGACTAACAAAATTGTTTACCGTAATATTCCGTGTTAATGTAAGTGATTATAAATATATCGATATTTTGAACACTGTTAAGAAATCTAACTGAAACCTCGCTAATAAAGTACAGATTCGGCATGTACGTTGCGATTCGGCTATTTGTAACCTTTATGCTTAGGGTTTCGTCATAATTACGCATTACGTCGCAAAACAGTAGAGATATCTAAAAAACCTACTTTATTTTATTGAAAATTACATTTTAACCAAACATTTCAAACTTTTAAGCCACATCATACGAATATTTTTTAGAAAATGGCTCTACTTCTATTTGCGATAAAGAAAAATATTTTGTAAAGTTTTATTCGTATCAGAATTCTGATTTCATAACAAATTTAAACAGTTTCGCTACATTAGGACGATTTTTTTGAGACAATTTAAAATATTTTTCAACGTCTAACTGATGAATAACAAAAATGTTTACCGTATTGTACCGTGTAAATTTAAGTGATTTTAAATATATCGATATCTTGTACACTGTTAAGAAAACTAACTAAAAACTCTCTATAAAAGTACAGATTCGGCATGTTGCGATTCGGTTATTTGTAACCTTTATGCTTAAGGTTTCGTCATAATTACGCATTGCGTCGCAAACAAGTAGAGATATCTAAAAAAACATACTTTATTTTATTCCCAATTATATTTTAAACAAATATTTCGAGCTTTTTAGCCACATCATACGAATACTTTTTAAAAAAATGGCTCTACTTCTATTTGCGATAAAGAAAAATATTTTGAAAAGTTTTATTCGTATCAGAATTCAGATTTCATAACAAATTTAAACAGTTTCGCTACATTAGGACGATTTTTTTGAGACAATTTAAAATAATATACAACGTCTAACTGATGAATAACAAAATTGTTTACCGTATTGTTCCGTGTAAATATAAGTAATTATAAATATATCGATATCTTGTACACTGTTAAGAAAACTAACTGAAAACTCGCTAATAAAGTACACATTCGGCATGTACGTTGCGATTCGGCTATTTGTAATCTTTATGCTTAAGGTTTCGTCATATTTACGCATTGCATCGCAAACAATTAGAGATGTCTAAAAAATCATACTTTATTTAATTCAAAATTACATTTTAAACAAACATTTCGAGCTTCTTAGCCACATCATACGAATACTTTTTAAGAATATGGCTCTACTTCTATATCCGATAACGAAAAATATTTTGAAAAGTTTTATTCGTATTAAAATTCAGATTTTATAACAAATTTAAACAGTTTCGCTTCATTAGGACGATTTTTTTGAGACAATTTAAAATATTTTTCAACGTTTACCTGATGAAAAACAAAAATTTTTACCGTATTGTTCCGTGTAAATTTAGGTGATTATAAATATATTGATATCTTAAACACTGTTAAAAAATCTACCTGAAAACTCGCTAATAAATTACAGCTTCTGCATGTTGCGATTCGGCTAGTTGTAACCTTTATGCTTAGGGTTTCGTCATAATTACGCATAGCATCGCAAACAAGTAGAGATATCTAAAAAAAACAGACTTTATTTTATTCAAAATTACATTTCAAACTAACTTTCCGACCTTTTTAACCACTTTATACACATTCTTTTTAAGAAAATGGCTCTACTTCTATTTCAGATAAAGAAAAATATTTTGAAAATTTTATTCATATCATAATTCTGGTTTCATAACAAATTTACTCAATTTCGCTACATTAGGACGATTTTTTTCAGACAATCTAAAATATTTTTCAATGTCTAACTGATGACTAACAAAAATGTTTACCGTAATAATCCGTGTAATTTAAAGTGATTATAAATATATCGATATAATGAACACTGTTAAGATATCTAACTAAAAACTCGCGAATAAAGTACAGATTCTGCATAAACGTTGCGATTCGGCTATTTGTAACCTTTATGCTTAGGGTTTCGTCAAAATTACGCATTACATCGCTAAACAGTTGCGATATCTATGAAAAACATACTTTATTTTATTCAAAATTAAATTTTAAACAAATATTTCGAGCTTTTTAGCCACATCATACGAATACTTTTCTAAAAAAATGGCTCCACTACTAATGTTGAAACAGTGAAATATTTCAAAAAGTTTTATTCGTATTAGAATTCTGATTTCATAAAAAATTTACGCATTTTAAATAGATTAGGACGAGTTTTTAGTGAAACTTTTAAATATTTTTGAACTTCTTACTGATGAATAACAAAAATATTTAGCGTATTTTTCTGTGTCAATTTATGTGATTATAAATATATCGATATCTTGAACACTGTTAAGAAATCTAACTGAAAACTCGCTAATAAAGTACAGATTCTGAATGTTCGTTGCGATTCGACTATTTGTAACCTTTATGCTTAGGGTTTCGTCAAAACTACGCATTGCATCGCAAAACAGTAGAGATATCTAAAAACACATACTTTATCTTATTCAAAATTACGTTTTAAACGAGCATTTCGAGCTTTATAACCACATCATACAAATACTTTTTAAGAAAATAACTCTACTTCTATTTCCGATAAAGAAAAATAATTTAAAAAGTTTTATTCGTATCAGAATTCTGATTTCATGACAAATTTAAACAGTTTCGCTACATTAGGACGATTTTTTTGAGACAATTTAAAATATTTATCAACGTCTAACTGATGTATAACAAAAATGTTTACCGTATTGTTCCGTGTAAATTTAAATGATTATAAATATATCGATATCTTGAACACTGTTAAGATATCTAACTGAAAACTCGCGAATAAAGTACAGATTATTCATATACGTTGCGATTCGGTTATTTGTAACTTATATGCTTAGGGTTTCATCAAAATTACGCATTCCATCGCTAAACAGTAGCGATTTCTAAGAAAAACATTCTTAAATTTATTCAAAATTACATTTTAAACAAATATTTCGAGCTTTTTAGCCACATCATACGAATACTTTTTAAGAAAATGGCTCTACTTCTATTTCCGATAAAAAAAATATTTCGAAAAGTTTTATTCGTATCAGATTTCTGATTTCATAACAAATTTAAACAGTTTCGCTACATTAAGACGATTTTTTTGAGACAATTTATAATATTTTTTAACGTCTAACTGGTGACTAACAAAATGTTTAATGTAATGTTCCGTGTAATTTAAAGTGATTATATATATATATCGATATCATTAACACTGTTAAGATATCTAACTGAAAACTCGCGTATAAAAAACAGATTCAGCATATACGTTGCGATTCGGCTATTTGTAACCTTTATGCTTAGGGTTTCGTAAAAATTACGCATTGCATCGCAAAACAAGTAGAGATATCTAAAAATAACATACTTTATTTTTTCAAAATTACGTTTTAAACGATCATTTAGAGCTTTTTAGCCACATCATACACAAATTTTTAAGAAAATGGCTCTACTTCTATTTCCGATAAAGAAAAATATTTTGAAAAGTTTTATTCGTATTAGAATTCTGATTTCATAACAAATTTAAACAGTTTCGCTACATTAGGACGATTTTTTTGAGACAATTTAAAATATTTTTTAACGTGTAACTGATGATTAACAAAATTTTTTACCGTATTGTTCCGTGTAAATTTAAGTGATTATAAATATATTGATATCTTGAACACTGTTAAGAAATCTAACTGAAAACTCGCTAATAAAATACAGATTCGGCATGTACGTTGCGATTCGGCTATTTGTAACATTTATGCTTAGTGTTTCGTCATAATTACGCATTGCATCGCAAACAAGTAGAGATAGCTAAAATAACAGACTTTATTTTATTCCCAATTACATTTTAAACAAATATTTAGAGCTTTTTAGCCACATCATACGAATACTTTTTAAATAAAATGGCTCCACTTCTAATGTTTAAAAGTGAAATTTTTCGAAAAGTTTTATTCCTATTACAATTCTGATTTCATCAAAAATTTACGCATTTTCATTACATTAAGACGAATTTTTGAGAAATTTATAAATATTTTTGAACTTCTTACTGATGAATAACATAATTATTTAGCGTATTGTTCTGTGTAAATTTATGTGATTATAAATATATTGATATCTAGTACACTTTTAAGATATCTAACAGATATCTTGCTAATAAAGTACAGATTCTGCATATACATTGCGATTCGGCTATTTGTAACCTCTATGCTTAGGCTAGCGTCACAATTACGCATTACATCGCAAAACATTAGAGATATCTAAAAAAAACATACTTTATTTTATTCAAAATTACATTTTAAAGTAACATTCTGAGCATTTGAGCCACATCATACGAATACTTTTTTAGAAAATGGCTCTACTTCTATTTCTGATACAGAAAAATATTACGAAAAGTTTTATTCGTATCAGAATTCTGATTTCATAACAAATTTACTTAATTTCGCTACATTAGGTCGATTTTTTTGAGACAATTTAAAATATATTTTAACGCCTAACTGATGACTAACAAAAATGTTTACCGTAATATTCCGTGTTAATGTAAGTGATTATAAATATATCGATATTTTGAACACTGTTAAGAAATCTAACTGAAACCTCGCTAATAAAGTACAGATTCGGCATGTACGTTGCGATTCGGCTATTTGTAACCTTTATGCTTAGGGTTTCGTCATAATTACGCATTACGTCGCAAAACAGTAGAGATATCTAAAAAACCTACTTTATTTTATTGAAAATTACATTTTAACCAAACATTTCAAACTTTTAAGCCACATCATACGAATATTTTTTAGAAAATGGCTCTACTTCTATTTGCGATAAAGAAAAATATTTTGTAAAGTTTTATTCGTATCAGAATTCTGATTTCATAACAAATTTAAACAGTTTCGCTACATTAGGACGATTTTTTTGAGACAATTTAAAATATTTTTCAACGTCTAACTGATGAATAACAAAAATGTTTACCGTATTGTACCGTGTAAATTTAAGTGATTTTAAATATATCGATATCTTGTACACTGTTAAGAAAACTAACTAAAAACTCTCTATAAAAGTACAGATTCGGCATGTTGCGATTCGGTTATTTGTAACCTTTATGCTTAAGGTTTCGTCATAATTACGCATTGCGTCGCAAACAAGTAGAGATATCTAAAAAAACATACTTTATTTTATTCCCAATTATATTTTAAACAAATATTTCGAGCTTTTTAGCCACATCATACGAATACTTTTTAAAAAAATGGCTCTACTTCTATTTGCGATAAAGAAAAATATTTTGAAAAGTTTTATTCGTATCAGAATTCAGATTTCATAACAAATTTAAACAGTTTCGCTACATTAGGACGATTTTTTTGAGACAATTTAAAATAATATACAACGTCTAACTGATGAATAACAAAATTGTTTACCGTATTGTTCCGTGTAAATATAAGTAATTATAAATATATCGATATCTTGTACACTGTTAAGAAAACTAACTGATAACTCGCTAATAAAGTACACATTCGGCATGTACGTTGCGATTCGGCTATTTGTAATCTTTATGCTTAAGGTTTCGTCATATTTACGCATTGCATCGCAAACAATTAGAGATGTCTAAAAAATCATACTTTATTTAATTCAAAATTACATTTTAAACAAACATTTCGAGCTTCTTAGCCACATCATACGAATACTTTTTAAGAATATGGCTCTACTTCTATATCCGATAACGAAAAATATTTTGAAAAGTTTTATTCGTATTAAAATTCAGATTTTATAACAAATTTAAACAGTTTCGCTTCATTAGGACGATTTTTTTGAGACAATTTAAAATATTTTTTCAACGTTTACCTGATGAAAAACAAAAATTTTTACCGTATTGTTCCGTGTAAATTTAGGTGATTATAAATATATTGATATCTTGAACACTGTTAAAAAATCTACCTGAAAACTCGCTAATAAATTACAGCTTCTGCATGTTGCGATTCGGCTAGTTGTAACCTTTATGCTTAGGGTTTCGTCATAATTACGCATAGCATCGCAAACAAGTAGAGATATCTAAAAAAAACAGACTTTATTTTATTCAAAATTACATTTCAAACTAACTTTCCGACCTTTTTAACCACTTTATACACATTCTTTTTAAGAAAATGGCTCTACTTCTATTTCAGATAAAGAAAAATATTTTGAAAATTTTATTCATATCATAATTCTGGTTTCATAACAAATTTACTCAAATTCGCTACATTAGGACGATTTTTTTCAGACAATCTAAAATATTTTTTAATGTCTAACTGATGACTAACAAAAATGTTTACCGTAATAATCCGTGTAATTTAAAGTGATTATAAATATATCGATATAATGAACACTGTTAAGATATCTAACTGAAAACTCGCGAATAAAGTACAGATTCTGCATAAACGTTGCGATTCGACTATTTGTAACCTTTATGCTTAGGGTTTCGTCAAAATTACGCATTACATCGCTAAACAGTTGCGATATCTATGAAAAACATACTTTATTTTATTCAAAATTAAATTTTAAACAAATATTTCGAGCTTTTTAGCCACATCATACGAATACTTTTCTAAAAAAATGGCTCCACTACTAATGTTGAAACAGTGAAATATTTCAAAAAGTTTTATTCGTATTAGAATTCTGATTTCATAAAAAATTTACGCATTTTAAATAGATTAGGACGAGTTTTTAGTGAAACTTTTAAATATTTTTGAACTTCTTACTAATGAATAACAAAAATATTTAGCGTATTTTTCTGTGTCAATTTATGTGATTATAAATATATCGATATCTTGAACACTGTTAAGAAATCTAACTGAAAACTCGCTAATAAAGTACAGATTCTGAATGTTCGTTGCGATTCGACTATTTGTAACCTTTATGCTTAGGGTTTCGTCAAAACTACGCATTGCATCGCAAAACAGTAGAGATATCTAAAAACACATACTTTATCTTATTCAAAATTACGTTTTAAACGAGCATTTCGAGCTTTATAACCACATCATACACATACTTTTTAAGAAAATAACTCTACTTCTATTTCCGATAAAGAAAAATAATTTAAAAAGTTTTATTCGTATCAGAATTCTGATTTCATGACAAATTTAAACAGTTTCGCTACATTAGGACGATTTTTTTGAGACAATTTAAAATATTTATCAACGTCTAACTGATGTATAACAAAAATGTTTACCGTATTGTTCCGTGTAAATTTAATTGATTATAAATATATCGATATCTTGAACACTGTTAAGATATCTAACTGAAAACTCGCGAATACAGTACAGATTCTGCATATACGTTGCGATTCGGTTATTTGTAACTTTTTTGCTTAGGGTTTCGTCAAAATTACGCATTACTACGCTAAACAGTTGCGATATCTAAGAAAAAAATACTTTATTTTATTCAAAATTACATTTTAAACAAATATTTCGAGCTTTTTAGCCACATCATACGAATAATTTTTAGGAAAAAGGCTCTACTTCTATTTCCGATAAGAAATACATTTCAAAAAGTTTTATTCGTATCTGAATTCTCATTTCATAACAAATTTAAACAGTTTCGCTACATTAGGACGATTTTTTTGAAACAATTTAAAATATTTTTCAACGTCTAATTGATGAATAACAAAAATGTTTACCGTATTGTTCCGTGTAAATTTAAGTGATTATAAATATATCGATATCTTGAACACTGTTAAGAAATGTAACTGAAAACTCGCTAATAAAGTACAGATTCAAAATGTTCGTTGCGATTCGGCCCATTTGTAACCTTTATGCTTAGGGTTTCGTCAAAACGCATTACATCGCTAAACGGTTCCGATAACTAAAAAAGAACATACTTTATTTTATTCAAAATTATATTTTAAACCAACATTTCTAGCTTTTTAGCCACATGAAACGAATACATTTTAAGAAAATGGCTCTACTTCTATTTCCGATAAAGAAAATAAATTCGAAAAGTTTAATTCGTATCAGAATTCTGATTTCATAACGAATTTACTAAATTTCGCTACTTTAAATCGATTTTTTTGAGACAATTATAAATAATTTTCAACGTCTAACTGATGACTAACAAAAATGTTTACCGTAATGTTCCGTGTAAGTTTAAGTGATTATAAATATATCGATATCTTGAACACTGTTAAGATATCTAACTGAAAACTCGCGAATAAAGTACAGATTCTGCATATACGTTGCGTTTCGGCTATTATGCTTAGGGTTTCGTCAAAATTACGCATTGCATCGCAAAACAGTAGAGATATCTAAATAAAACATATTTTATTTTATTCAAAATTACGTTTTAAACAAACATTCCGAGCTATTTAACCACATCATACACATACGTTTTAATAAAATGGCTCTACTTCTATTTCCGATAAAGAAAAATATTTCAAAAAGTTTTATTCGTATTAGAATTCTGATTTCATAACACATTTACTCAATTTCGCTACATTAGGACGATTTTTTTGAGACAGATTAAATTATTTTTTAACGTCTTACTGATGAATTACAAAAATGTTTACCGTATTGTTCCGTGTAAATTTAAGTGATTATAAATATATCGATATCTTGAACACTGTAAAGAAATCTAACTGAAAACTTGCTAATTAAGTACAGATTCTGCATATACGTTGCGTTTCGGCTATTATGATTATGGTTTCGTCAAAATTACGCATTGCATCGCAAAACAGTAGAGATATCTAAAAAGAACATACTTTATTTTATTCAAAATTACGTTTCAAACGAACATTCCGAGCTTTTAAGCCACATCATACAAATACTTTTTAATAAAATGGCTCTACTTCTATTTTCGATAAAGAAAAATATTTCAAAAAATTTTATTCGTATCAGAATTCTGATTTCATAACAAATTTACTCAATTTCGCTATATTAGGTCGTTTTTTAGATAATTTTAAATATTTTCAACGTCTAACTGATGACTAACAAAAATGTTTACAGTAACGTTCCCTGTAAGTTTAAGTGATTATAAATAAATCGATATCTAGGACACTGTTAAGATATCTAACTGAAAACTCGCGAATAAAGAACAGATTCTGCATATACGTTGCGATTCGGCCATTTGTAACTTTTATGCTTAGGGTTTCGTCAAAATTACGCATTACATCGCTAAACAGTAGCGATATCTAAGAAAAACATACTCAATTTTATTCAAAATTACATTTTAAAAAAATATTTCGAGCTTTTTAGCCACATCATACGAATACTATTTTAAAAAAATGGCTTCACTTCTTATGTTGAAAAAGTGAAATATTATTACGAAGAGTTTTTTTCGTATTAGAATTCTGATTTCATAACAAATTTACGCATTTTCATTAAATTAAGACGAGTTTTTTGTCAAAGTTTTAAATAATTTTGAACTTATTAGTGAAGAATAACAATCATATTTAGCGTATTTTTCTGTGTCACTTTATGTGATTATAAATTTATCGATATCTTTGAACACTGTTAAGATATCTAATTGAAAACTCGCGAATAAAGTACAGATTCTGCATATACGTTGCGATTCGATTATTTGTAACATTTATGCTTAGGGTTTCATCAAAAATACGCATTACATCGCTAAACAGTTGCGATATCTAAAAAAAACATCCTTTATTTTATTCAAAATTATATTTTAAACCAACATTTCGAGCTTTTTAGCCACATCTGAAGAATACTTTTTAAGAAAATGGCTCTACTTCTATTTCCGATAATGAAAAATATTTCGAAAAGTTTTATTCGTATCAGAATTCTGATTTCATAAAATATTTACGCACTTTTATTACATCAAGACGAGTTTTTTGTGAAAATTTTAAATATTTTTGAACTTATTAGTGAAGAATAACAATCATATTTAGCGTATTTTTCTGTGTAATTTTATGTGATTTTAAATATATCGATATCCTGAACACTGTTAAGAAATCTAACTGAAAACTCGCTAATAAAGTACTGATTCTGAATGTTCGTTGCGATTCGGCTAGTCGTAACCTTTATGCTTAGGGTTTCGTCAAAATTACGCATTACATCGCTAAACAGTTGCGATATTTAAAAAAACATACTTTTTTTATTCAAAATTACATTTTGAACCAACATTTCTAGCTTTTTAGCCACATCATACGGATACTTTTTAAGAAAATGGCTCTACTTCTATTTCCGATAAAGAAAAATATTTCTAAAATTTTATTCGTATCAAAATTCTGATTTCATAACAAATTTACTCAATTTCGCTACATTAGGACGTTTTTTTTAGACAATTTTAAATATTTTTCAACGTCTAACTGATGACTAACAAAATTGTTTACAGTAATGTTTCCTGTAAGTTTAAGTGATTATAAATAAATCGATATCTTGGACACTGTTAAGATATCTAACTAAAAACTCACGAATAAAGAACAGATTCTTCATATACGTTGTGATTCGAATATTTGTAACTTTTATGCTTAGGGTTTCATCAAAATTACGCATTACATCGCTAAACAGTACCGATATCTATGAAAAACATACTTAATTTTATTCAAAATTACATTTTAAACAAATATTTCGAGCTTTTACGCCACATCATACGTATACTTTTTAATAAAAATGGCTACACTTCTTATGTTGAAAAAGTGAAATATATCGAAAAGTTTTATTCTTATTAGAATTCTGATTTCATAATAAATTTACTCAAATTTGCTACATTAGGACGATTTTTTTGATTTAATTTTAAATATTTTTTAACGTCTAACTGATGACTAAAAAAAATGTTTACCTTAATGTTCCGTGTAAGTTTAAGTGATTATAAATATATCGATATCTTGAACACTGTTAAGATATCTAATTGAAAACTCGCGAATAAAGTACAGATTCTGCATATACGTTGCGATTCGGTTATTTGTAACATTTATGCTTAGGGTTTAATCAAAATTACGCATTACATCGCTAAACAGTTGCGATATCTAAAAAAACATACTTTATTTTATTCAAAATTATATTTTAAACCAACAATTCGAGCTTTTTACCCACATCAAAAGAATACTTTTTAAGAAAATGGCTCTACTTCTATTTCCGATAAAGAAAAATATTTCTAAAAGATTTATTCGTATCAGAATTCTGATTTCATAACAAATTTACTCAATTTCGCTATATTAAGTCGTTTTTTTTAGATAATTTTAAATATTTTCAACGTCTAACTGATGACTAACAAAAATGTTTACAGTAACGTTCCCTGTAAGTTTAAGTGATTATAAATAAATCGATATCTTGGACACTATAAGGATATCTAACTGAAAACTCGCTAATAAAATACAGATTCCGCATGTACGTTGCGATTCGGCTATTTGTAACATTTATGCTTAGGGTTTCGTCATAATTACGCATTGCATCGCAAACAAGTAGAGATAGCTAAAATAACAGACTTTATTTTATTCCCAATTACATTTTAAACAAATATTTCGAGCTTTTTATAAACATCATACGAATACTTTTTAAAAAAAATGGCTCCACTTCTAATGTTAAAAAGTGAAATATTTCGAAAAGTTTTATTCCTATTACAATTCTGATTTCATCAAAAATTAACGCATTTTCATTACATTAAGACGAATTTTTTGAGAAATTTATAAATATTTTTGAACTTCTTACTGATGATTAACATAATTATTTAGCGTATTGTTCTGTGTAAATTTATGTGATTATAAATATATTGATATCTAGTACACTTTTAAGATATCTAACAGATATCTTGCTAATAAAGTACAGATTCTGCATATACATTGCGATTCGGCTATTTGTAACCTCTATGCTTAGGCTAGCGTCACAATTACGCATTATATCGCAAAACATTAGAGATATCTAAAAAAAAAATACTTTATTTTATTCAAAATTACATTTTAAAGTAACATTCTGAGCATTTTAGCCACATCATACGAATACTTTTTTAGAAAATGGCTCTACTTCTATTTCTGATACAGAAAAATATTACGAAAAGTTTTATTCGTATCAGAATTCTGATTTCATAACAAATTTACTTAATTTCGCTACATTAGGTCGATTTTTTTGAGACAATTTAAAATATTTTTTAACGCCTAACTGATGACTAACAAAAATGTTTACCGTAATATTCCGTGTTAATGTAAGTGATTATAAATATATCGATATTTTGAACACTGTTAAGAAATCTTACTGAAAACTCGCTAATAAAGTACAGATTCGGCATGTACGTTGCGATTCGGCTATTTGTAACCTTTATGCTTAGGGTTTCGTCATAATTACGTATTACGTCGCAAAACAGTAGAGATATCTAAAAAACCTACTTTATTTTTTTGAAAATTGCATTTTAACCAAACATTTCAAAATTTAAGCCACATCATACGAATATTTTTTAGAAAATGGCTCTACTTCTATTTGCGATAAAGAAAAATATTTTGTAAAGTTTTATTCGTATCTGAATTCTGATTTCATAACAAATTTAAACAGTTTCGCTACATTAGGACGATTTTTTTGAGACAATTTAAAATATTTTTCAACGTCTAACTGATGAATAACAAAAATGTTTACCGTATTGTACCGTGTAAATTTAAGTGATTTTAAATATATCGATATCTTGTACACTGTTAAGAAAACTAACTAAAAACTCTCTATAAAAGTACAGATTCGGCATGTACGTTGCGATTCGGTTATTTGTAACCTTTAGGCTTAAGGTTTCGTCATAATTACGCATTGCGTCGCAAACAAGTAGAGATATCTAAAAAAACATACTTTATTTTATTCACAATTATATTTTAAACAAATATTTCGAGCTTTTTAGCCACATCATACGAATACTTTTTAAAAAATGGCTCTACTTCTATTTGCGATAAAGAAAAATATTTTGAAAAGTTTTATTCGTATCAGAATTCAGATTTCATAACAAATTTAAACAGTTTCGCTACATTAGGACTACTTTTTTGAGACAATTTAAAATAATATACAACGTCTAACTGATGAATAACAAAATTGTTTACCGTATTGTTCCGTGTAAATATAAGTAATTATAAATATATCGATATCTTGTACACTGTTAAGAAAACTAACTGAAAACTCGCTAATGAAGTACACATTCGGCATGTACGTTGCGATTCGGCTATTTGTAATCTTTATGCTTAAGGTTTCGTCATATTTACGCATTGCATCGCAAACAATTAGAGATGTCTAAAAAAACAAACTTTATTTAATTCAAAATTACATTTTAAACAAACAATTCGAGCTTCTTAGCCACATCATACAAATACTTTTTAAGAAAATGGCTCTACTTCTATATCCGATAAAGAAAAATATTTTGAAAAGTTTTATTCGTATTAGAATTCAGATTTTATAACAAATTTAAACAGTTTCGCTTCATTAGGACGATTTTTTTGAGACAATTTAAAATATTTTTTAACGTTTAACTGATGAAAAACAAAAATTTTTACCGTATTGTTCCGTGTAAATTTAGGTGATTATAAATATATTGATATCTTGAACACCGTTAAAAAATCTACCTGAAAACTCGCTAATAAATTACAGCTTCTGCATGTTGCGATTCGGCTAGTTGTAACCTTTATGCTTAGGGTTTCGTCATAATTACGCATTGCATCGCAAACAAGTAGAGATATCTAAAAAAAACAGACTTTATTTTATTCAAAATTACATTTCAAACTAACTTTCCGACCTTTTTAACCACTTCATACACATACTTTTTAAGAAAATGGCTCTACTTCTATTTCAGATAAAGAAAAATATTTCGAAAAGTTTTATTCATTTCAGAATTCTGATTTCATAACAAATTTACTCAATTTCGCTACATTAGGACGATTTTTTTCAGACAATCTAAAATATTTTTCAATGTCTAACTGATGACTAACAAAAATGTTTACCGTAATAATCCGTGTAATTTAAAGTGATTATTAATATATCGATATAATGAACACTGTTAAGATATCTAACTGAAAACTCGCGAATAAAGTACAGATTCTGCATAAACGTTGCGATTCGGCTATTTGTAACCTTTATGCTTAGGGTTTCGTCAAAATTACGCATTACATCGCTAAACAGTTGCGATATCTATGAAAAACATACTTTATTTTATTCAAAATTAAATTTTAAACAAATTTTCGAGATTTTAGCCACATCATACGAATACTTTTCTAAAAATATGGCTCCACTACTAATGTTGAAACAGTGAAATATTTCAAAAAGTTTTATTCGTATTAGAATTCTGATTTCATAAAAAATTTACGTATTTTAATTAGATTAGGACGAGTTTTTAGTGAAACTTTTAAATATTTTTGAACTTCTTACTGATGAATAACAAAAATATTTAGCGTATTTTTCTGTGTCAATTTATGTGATTATAAATATATCGATATCTTGAACACTGTTAAGAAATCTAACTGAAAACTCGCTAATAAAGTACAGATTCTGAATGTTCGTTGCGATTCGGCTATTTGTAACCTTTATGCTTAGGGTTTCGTCAAAACTACGCATTGCATCGCAAAACAGTAGAGATATCTAAAAAAACATACTTTATTTTATTCCCAAATACATTTTAAACAAATATTTCGAGCTTTTTAGCCACATCATACGAATACTTTTTAAAAAAAATGGCTCCACTTCTAATGTTAAAAAGTGAAATTTTTCGAAAAGTTTTATTCCTATTACAATTCTGATTTCATCAAAAATTTACGCATTTTCATTACATTAACACGAATTTTTTGAGAAATTTATAACTATTTTTGAACTTCTTACTGATGAATAACATAATTATTTAGCGTATTGTTCTGTGTAAATTTATGTAATTATAAATATATTGATATCTAGTACACTTTTAAGATATCTAACAGATATCTTGCTAATAAAGTACAGATTCTGCATATACATTGCGATTCGGCTATTTGTAACTTCTATGCTTAGGCTAGCGTCACAATTACGCATTACATCGCAAAACATTAGAGATATCTAAAAAAAACATACTTTATTTTATTCAAAATTACATTTTAAGTAACATTCTGAGCATTTTAGCCACATCATACGAATACTTTTTTAGAAAATGGCTCTACTTCTATTTCTGATACAGAAAAATATTACGAAAAGTTTTATTCGTATCAGAATTCTGATTTCATAACAAATTTACTTAATTTCGCTACATTAGGTCGATTTTTTTGAGACAATTTATAATATTTTTTAACGCCTAACTGATGACTAACAAAAATGTTTACCGTAATATTCCGTGTTAATGTAAGTGATTATAAATATATCGATATTTTGAACACTGTTAAGAAATCTAACTGAAAACTCGCTAATAAAGTACAGATTCGGCATGTACGTTGCGATTCGGCTATTTGTAACCTTTATGCTTAGGGTTTCGTCATAATTACGCATTACGTCGCAAAACAGTAGAGATATCTAAAAAACCTACTTTATTTTATTGAAAATTACATTTTAACCAAACATTTCAAACTTTTAAGCCACATCATACGAATATTTTTTAGAAAATGGCTCTACTTCTATTTGCGATAAAGAAAAATATTTTGTAAAGTTTTATTCGTATCAAAATTCTGATTTCATAACAAATTTAAACAGTTTCGCTACATTAGGACGATTTTTTTGAGACAATTTAAAATATTTTTCAACGTCTAACTGATGAATAACAAAAATGTTTACCGTATTGTACCGTGTAAATTTAAGTGATTTTAAATATATCGATATCTTGTACACTGTTAAGAAAACTAACTAAAAACTCTCTATAAAATTACAGATTCGGCATGTACGTTGCGATTAGGTTATTTGTAACCTTTATGCTTAAGGTTTCGTCATAATTACGCATTGCGTCGCAAACAAGTAGAGATATCTAAAAAAACATACTTTATTTTATTCCCAATTATATTTTAAACAAATATTTCGAGCTTTTTGGCCACATCATACGAATACTTTTTAAAAAAATGGCTCTACTTCTATTTGCGATAAAGAAAAATATTTTGAAAAGTTTTATTCGTATCAGAATTCAGATTTCATAACAAATTTAAACAGTTTCGCTACATTAGGACGATTTTTTTGAGACAATTAAAAATATTTTTAACGCCTAACTGATGACTAACAAAAATGTTTACCGTAATATTCCGTGTTAATGTAAGTGATTATAAATATATCGATATTTTGAACACTGTTAAGAAATCTAACTGAAAACTCGCTAATAAAGTACAGATTCGGCATGTACGTTGCGATTCGGCTATTTGTAACCTTTATGCTTAGGGTTTCGTCATAATTATGCATTACGTCGCAAAACAGTAGAGATATCTAAAAAACCTACTTTATTTTATTGAAAATTACATTTTAACCAAACATTTCAAACTTTTAAGCCACATCATACGAATATTTTTTAGAAAATGGCTCTACTTCTATTTGCGATAAAGAAAAATATTTTGTAAAGTTTTATTCGTATCAGAATGCTGATTTCATAACAAATTTAAACAGTTTCGCTACATTAGGACGATTTTTTTGAGACAATTTAAAATATTTTTCAACGTATAACTGATGAATAACAAAAATGTTTACCGTATTGTACCGTGTAAATATAAATGATTATAAATATATCGTTATCTTGAACACTGTAAAGAAATCTAACTGAAAATTTGCTAATAAAGTACAGATTCGGCATGTACGTTGCGATTCGGCTATTTGTAACATTTTTGCTTAGGGTTTCGTCATAATTACGCATTACATCGCAAAACATTAGAGATATCTAAAAAAACATACTTTATTTTATTCAAAATTACATTTTAAGTAACATTCTGAGCATTTTAGCCACATCATACGAATACTTTTTTAGAAAATGGCTCTACTTCTATTTCTGATACAGAAAAATATTACGAAAAGTTTTATTCGTATCAGAATTCTGATTTCATAACAAATTTACTTAATTTCGCTACATTAGGTCGATTTTTTTGAGACAATTTATAATATTTTTTAACGCCTAACTGATGACTAACAAAAATGTTTACCGTAATATTCCGTGTTAATGTAAGTGATTATAAATATATCGATATTTTGAACACTGTTAAGAAATCTAACTGAAAACTCGCTAATAAAGTACAGATTCGGCATGTACGTTGCGATTCGGCTATTTGTAACCTTTATGCTTAGGGTTTCGTCATAATTACGCATTACGTCGCAAAACAGTAGAGATATCTAAAAAACCTACTTTATTTTATTGAAAATTACATTTTAACCAAACATTTCAAACTTTTAAGCCACATCATACGAATATTTTTTAGAAAATGGCTCTACTTCTATTTGCGATAAAGAAAAATATTTTGTAAAGTTTTATTCGTATCAAAATTCTGATTTCATAACAAATTTAAACAGTTTCGCTACATTAGGACGATTTTTTTGAGACAATTTAAAATATTTTTCAACGTCTAACTGATGAATAACAAAAATGTTTACCGTATTGTACCGTGTAAATTTAAGTGATTTTAAATATATCGATATCTTGTACACTGTTAAGAAAACTAACTAAAAACTCTCTATAAAATTACAGATTCGGCATGTACGTTGCGATTAGGTTATTTGTAACCTTTATGCTTAAGGTTTCGTCATAATTACGCATTGCGTCGCAAACAAGTAGAGATATCTAAAAAAACATACTTTATTTTATTCCCAATTATATTTTAAACAAATATTTCGAGCTTTTTGGCCACATCATACGAATACTTTTTAAAAAAATGGCTCTACTTCTATTTGCGATAAAGAAAAATATTTTGAAAAGTTTTATTCGTATCAGAATTCAGATTTCATAACAAATTTAAACAGTTTCGCTACATTAGGACGATTTTTTTGAGACAATTAAAAATATTTTTAACGCCTAACTGATGACTAACAAAAATGTTTACCGTAATATTCCGTGTTAATGTAAGTGATTATAAATATATCGATATTTTGAACACTGTTAAGAAATCTAACTGAAAACTCGCTAATAAAGTACAGATTCGGCATGTACGTTGCGATTCGGCTATTTGTAACCTTTATGCTTAGGGTTTCGTCATAATTATGCATTACGTCGCAAAACAGTAGAGATATCTAAAAAACCTACTTTATTTTATTGAAAATTACATTTTAACCAAACATTTCAAACTTTTAAGCCACATCATACGAATATTTTTTAGAAAATGGCTATACTTCTATTTGCGATAAAGAAAAATATTTTGTAAAGTTTTATTCGTATCAGAATGCTGATTTCATAACAAATTTAAACAGTTTCGCTACATTAGGACGATTTTTTTGAGACAATTTAAAATATTTTTCAACGTATAACTGATGAATAACAAAAATGTTTACCGTATTGTACCGTGTAAATATAAATGATTATAAATATATCGTTATCTTGAACACTGTAAAGAAATCTAACTGAAAATTTGCTAATAAAGTACAGATTCGGCATGTACGTTGCGATTCGGCTATTTGTAACATTTTTGCTTAGGGTTTCGTCATAATTACGCATTACATCGCAAAACATTAGAGATATCTAAAAAAACATACTTTATTTTATTCAAAATTACATTTTAAGTAACATTCTGAGCATTTTAGCCACATCATACGAATACTTTTTTAGAAAATGGCTCTACTTCTATTTCTGATACAGAAAAATATTACGAAAAGTTTTATTCGTATCAGAATTCTGATTTCATAACAAATTTACTTAATTTCGCTACATTAGGTCGATTTTTTTGAGACAATTTATAATATTTTTTAACGCCTAACTGATGACTAACAAAAATGTTTACCGTAATATTCCGTGTTAATGTAAGTGATTATAAATATATCGATATTTTGAACACTGTTAAGAAATCTAACTGAAAACTCGCTAATAAAGTACAGATTCGGCATGTACGTTGCGATTCGGCTATTTGTAACCTTTATGCTTAGGGTTTCGTCATAATTACGCATTACGTCGCAAAACAGTAGAGATATCTAAAAAACCTACTTTATTTTATTGAAAATTACATTTTAACCAAACATTTCAAACTTTTAAGCCACATCATACGAATATTTTTTAGAAAATGGCTCTACTTCTATTTGCGATAAAGAAAAATATTTTGTAAAGTTTTATTCGTATCAAAATTCTGATTTCATAACAAATTTAAACAGTTTCGCTACATTAGGACGATTTTTTTGAGACAATTTAAAATAATATACAACGTCTAACTGATGAATAACAAAATTGTTTACCGTATTGTTCCGTGTAAATATAAGTTATTATAAATATATCGATATCTTGTACACTGTTAAGAAAACTAACTGTAAACTCGCTAATAAAGTACACATTTGGCATGTACGTTGCGATTCGGCTATTTGTAATCTTTATGCTTAAGGTTTCGTCATATTTACGCATTGCATCGCAAACAATTAGAGATGTCTAAAAAACATACTTTATTTAATTCAAAATTACATTTTAAACAAACATTTCGAGCTTCTTAGCCACATCATACAAATACTTTTTAAGAAAATGGCTCTACTTCTATATCCGATAAAGAAAAATATTTTGAAAAGTTTTATTCGTATTAGAATTCAGATTTTATAACAAATTTAAACAGTTTCGCTTCATTAGGACGATTTTTTTGAGACAATTTAAAATATTTTTTAACGTTTATCTGATGAAAAACAAAAATTTTTACCGTATTGTTCCGTGTAAATTTAGGTGATTATAAATATATTGATATCTTGAACACTGTTAAAAAATCTACCTGAAAACTCGCTAATAAATTACAGCTTCTGCATGTTGCGATTCGGCTAGTTGTAACCTTTATGCTTAGGGTTTCGTCATAATTACGCATTGCATCGCAAACAAGTAGAGATATCTAAAAAAAACAGACTTTATTTTATTCAAAATTACATTTCAAACTAACTTTCCGACCTTTTTAACCACTTCATACACATACTTTTTAAGAAAATGGCTCTACTTCTATTTCAGATAAAGAAAAATATTTCGAAAAGTTTTATTCATTTCAGAATTCTGATTTCATAACAAATTTACTCAATTTCGCTACATTAGGACGATTTTTTTCAGACAATCTAAAATATTTTTCAATGTCTAACTGATGACTAACAAAAATGTTTACCGTAATAATCCGTGTAATTTAAAGTGATTATTAATATATCGATATAATGAACACTGTTAAGATATCTAACTGAAAACTCGCGAATAAAGTACAGATTCTGCATAAACGTTGCGATTCGGCTATTTGTAACCTTTATGCTTAGGGTTTCGTCAAAACTACGCATTGCATCGCAAAACAGTAGAGATATCTAAAAAAACATACTTTATCTTATTCAAAATTACGTTTTAAACGAGCATTTCGAGCTTTATAACCACATCATACACATTCTTTTTAAGAAAATAACCCTACTTCTATTTCCGATAAAGAAAAATAATTTAAAAAGTTTTATTCGTATCAGAATTCTGATTTCATGACAAATTTAAACAGTTTCGCTACATTAGGACGATTTTTTTGAGACAATTTAAAATATTTATCAACGTCTAACTGATGTATAACAAAAATTTTTACCGTATTGTTCCGTGTAAATTTAATTGATTATAAATATATCGATATCTTGAACACTGTTAAGAAATGTAACTGAAAACTCGCTAATAAAGTACAAATTCAAAATGTTCGTTGCGATTCGGCCCATTTGTAACCTTTATGCTTAGGGTTTCGTCAAAATTACGCATTACATCGCTAAACGGTTGCGATAACTAAAAAAGAACATACTTTATTTTATTCAAAATTATATTTTAAACCAACATTTCTAGCTTTTTAGCCACATGAAACGAATACATTTTAAGAAAATTGCTCTACTTCTATTTCCGATAAAGAAAATAAATTCGAAAAGTTTAATTCGTATCAGAATTCTAATTTCATAACGAATTTACTAAATTTCGCTACTTTAAGTCGATTTTTTTGAGACAATTTTAAATAATTTTCAACGTCTAACTGATGACTAACAAAAATGTTTACCGTAATGTTCCGTGTAAGTTTAAGTGATTATAAATATATCGATATCTTGAACACTGTTAAGATATCTAACTGAAAACTCGCGAATAAAGTACAGATTCTGCATATACGTTGCGTTTCGGCTATTATGCTTAGTGTTTCGTCAAAATTACGCATTGCATCGCAAAACAGTAGAGATATCTAAATAAAACATATTTTATTTTATTCAAAATTACGTTTTAAACAAACATTCCGAGCTATTTAACCACATCATACACATACGTTTTAATAAAATGGCTCTACTTCTATTTCCGATAAAGAAAAATATTTCAAAAAGTTTTATTCGTATTAGAATTCTGATTTCATAACACATTTACTCAATTTCGCTACATTAGGACGATTTTTTTGAGACAGATTAAATTATTTTTTAACGTCTAACTGATGAATTACAAAAATGTTTACCGTATTGTTCCGTGTAAATTTAAGTGATTACAAATATATCGATATCTTGAACACTGTAAAGAAATCTAACTGAAAACTCGCTAATTAAGTACAGATTCTGCATATACGTTGCGTTTCGGCTATTATGCTTATGGTTTCGTCAAAATTACACATTGCATCGCAAAACAGTAGAGATATCTAAAAAGAACATACTTTATTTTATTCAAAATTACGTTTCAAACGAACATTCCGAGCTTTTAAGCCACATCATACAAATACTTTTTAATAAAATGGCTCTACTTCTATTTTCGATAAAGAAAAATATTTCGAAAAGTTTTATTCGTATCAGAATTCTGATTTCATAACACATTTACTCAATTTCGCTACATTAGGACGATTTTTTTGAGACAGATTAAATTATTTTTCAACGTCTAACTGATGAATAACAAAAACGTTTAACGTATTGTTCCGTGTAAATATAAGTGATTATAAATATATCGTTATCTTGAACACTGTAAAGAAATCTAACTGAAAATTTGCTAATAAAGTACAGATTCTGCATATACGTTGCGTTTCGGCTATTATGCTTATGGTTTCGTCAAAATTACGCATTGCATCGCAAAACAGTAGATATATCTAATATGAACATACTTTATTTTATTCAAAATTACGTTTTAAACGAACATTCCGAGCTTTTAAGCCACATCATCCACATACTTTTAAATAATATGGCTCTACTTCTATTTTCGATAAAGAAAAATATTTCGAAAAGTTTTATTCGTATCAGAATTCTGATTTCATAACAAATTTAAACAGTTTCGCTACATTACGACGATTTTTTGAGACAATTTAAAAGATTTTTCAACGTCTAACTGATGAATAACAAAAATGTTTACCGTATTGTTCCGTGTAAATTTAAGTGATTATAAATATATCGATATCTAGAACACTGTTAAGAAATCTAACTGAATACTCGCTAATAACGTACAGATTCGGCATGTTGCAATTCGGCTATTTGTAACCTTTATGCTTAGGGTTTCGTCATAATTACGCATTGCATCGCAAACAAATAGAGATATCTAAAAACAACATACTTTATTTTATTCAAAATTACGTTTTAAACAAACATTCCGAGCTTTTCAGCCACATCATACGAATAATTTTTTTAAAAAATCGCTCCACTTCTAATGTTGATAAAGTAAAATATTTCGAAAAGTTTTATTCTTATTAGAATTCTGATTTCATAAAAAATTTAAGAAATTTTAATACATTAAGAAGAGTTTTTTGTGAAAATTTTAAATATTTTTGAACTTCTTACAGATAAATAACAAAAATATTTAGCGTATTTTTCTGTGTAAATTTATGTGATTATAAATATATCGATATCTTGAACACTGTTACGAAATCTAACTGAAAACTCGCTAATAAAGTACAGATTCAGAATGTTCGTTGCGATTCGGCTATTTGTAACCTTTATGCTTAGGGTTTCGTCAAAATTACGCATTACATCGCTAAACAGTTGCGATGACTAAAATAGAACTTACTTTATTTTATTCAAAATTATAATTTAAACCATTATTTCTAGCTTTTTAGCCACATGAAACGAATACATTTTAAGAAAATGGCTCTGCTTCAATTTCCGATAAAGAAAAAAATTTCGAAAAGTTTAATTCGTATCAGAATTCAGATTTCATAACGAATGTACTTAATTTCGCTACTTTAAGTCGATTTATTTGAGACAATTTTAAATAACTTTCAACGTCTAACTGATGACTAACAAAAATGTTTACCGTAATGTTCCGTGTAAGTTTAAGTGATTATAAATATATCGATATCTTGAACACTGTTAAGATATCTAAAAAAAACATACTTTATTTTATTCAAAATTACGTTTTAAACGAAAATTCCGAGCTTTTAAGCCACATCATACACATACTTTTTAATAAAATGGTTCTACTTCTATTTCCGATAAAGAAAAATATTTCAAAAAGTTTTATTCGTATTAGAATTCTGGTTTTTTATAACACATTTACTCAATTTCGCTACATTAGGACGATTTTTTTGAGACAATTAGATATAATTTTCCACGTCTAACTGATGACTAACATAAATGTTTACGGTAATGTTCGGTGTAACTTTAAGTGATTATAAATATATCGATATGTTGAAAAGTGTTAAGATATGTAACCGAAAACTCGCGAATAAAGTACAGATTCCTCATATACGTTGCGTTTCGGCTATTATGCTTAGGGTTTCGTCAAAATTACGCATTGCATCGCAAAACAGTAGAGATATTTAAAAAAACATACTTTATTTTATTCAAAATTACGTTTTAAAGAAAAAATTCCGAGCTTTTAAGCCACATCATACACATACTTTTTAATAAAATGGCTCTACTTCTATTTCCGATAAAGAAAAATATTTCAAAAAGTTTTATTCGTATTAGAATTCTGATTTCATAACACATTAACTCAATTTCGCTCTATTAGGACGATTTTTTTGAGACTATTTAAAATATTTTTCCACGTCTAACTGATGAATAACAAAAATGTTTACGGTAATGTTCGGTGTAACTTTATGTGATTATAAATATATCGATATGTTGATAAGTGTTAAGATATCTAACTGAAAACTTGCGAATAAAGTACAGATTCCACATATACGTTGCGATTCGGCTATTTGTAACGTTTATGCTTAGGGTTTCGTCAAAATTACGCATTGCATCGCAAAACAGTAGAGATATCTAAAACAAACATACTTTATTTTATTCAAAACTACGTTTTAAACCAACATTCCGAGCTTTTTAGCCGCATCATACGAATACTTTTTAAGAAAATGGCTCTACTTATATTTCCGATAAAGAAAGCTATTTGGAAAAGTTTTATTCGTATCAGAATTCTGATTTCATAACAAATTTAAACAGTTTTGCTACATTAGGACGATATTTTGAGACAATTTAAAATATTTTTCAACGTCTAACTGATGAATAACAAAAATGTTTAACGTATTGTTCCGTGTAAATTTAAGTGATTATAAATATATCGATATCTTGAACACTGTTAAGAAATCTAACTGAAAACTCACCTATAAAGTACAGATTCGGAATGTTGCGTTTCGGCTTTTTGTAACCTTTATGCTTAGGGTTTCGTCATAACTACGCATTGCATCGCAAACAAATAGAGATATTTAAAACCAACATACTTTATTTTATTCCAAATTACATTTGAAACAAATATTTCGAGCTTTTTAGCCACATCATACGAATACTTTTTTAAAAAAATGGCTACACTTCTTATGTTGAAAAAGTGAATCTGCACTGCCTAGTAGCCTAGACGCGTGAGATTCGAAGGCAGGCGACGTAGCACTGTAGATGAGTCATTTCGGGAAACAGACGACGTAGCACCCTAGATGCGTCTGGGAGATACAGGGTTAGACGACCTAGTACTCTAGATGCGTCTTGGGAAGGTGGTTCTGTACGTAAGCGGATGGAGAAGTCCTAGCGGCCTAGATGCTTTCCCGACAGCTGTGCAGAGAACACTTCTATTCGGAATCTGGAGGGCCTTATATAGCCCTCCGAAGGGTTGTAGTGGGGAGGGGTACCTGGGGGTAGATGGGGTGAGGTTAGGCGGGGGGTGGTATCCACTTGGGGCGCTGCAGGCGCCTATTTTGGGAACTATTCCATCTTGCTGCGATGTGACGTAACACTACCGGAAAAGTTTCGGGAGGCCGTCCAGTCGGAATATATGAGTCACGCTGAAACGCCAGCCATCGCAGTTTCCTCGTACACAGCAGTGCTGCGTCATGTATGTCGTAATAATAAATGCGTAAATATCCGGCCCTTTTTCGGCGTCAAATCTCCGTCGCACTACACGGAACAGAGTACACTTGCATTAATTTGTGCTGCAATTCAATTAATCACGAATTACGTCACACGTTTCGGCTAATCGAGGCGACCGGTACAAACGTCTGCCGGCAACTGACGCCCTTACGTTAGCAGCCTGTGACGTGGCGCTTAGCATCACGTGATCCGTCACCGCTTAGTAGTCATTAACTGATTCTCAACTCTTATGCCGTGCTTACTTCTGGTGCTTGAAATACATATGTAGATATATAGAAAGATAGGTAGATAGATTGGTAGATACATAAATAGATAGATACATAGATCGCTACATACATAGGTACATAGAGAGACAGAGAATGCAATAAATAGAGAGAGGGAGGGAGGGAGGGAGGGAGGGAGGGAGGGAGAGAGAGACAGAGAGAGAGAGAGATAGACAGAGATAGACTGGGGGGAGGGAAAGGGAGAGAGACAGAAAGAGAGAGACAGAGAGAGAGAGAGAGACCGGGGGGAAACATTAGAGAAAGTGAGGGGGGGAGAGATAGAGCCAAGGGGGGGGGCAAAATCGGGCGCCCCACCTTACGCCCGCCGCCGACTAGTGTAGCGTGGAAGTTTTCGGTAGACAACCGATGGTGACATGTTGTAATGTTTATAAGCAAAACAATTATATGGCTCTATGTTTTACAAATTGCCCGGCATCCATCCCCTTCGAACACAATGTACTGAATGGAAAGCGAACCTTACTGGAAGAACCGTAATGTGTGACTGATAGACATACGACAGAACAAGTAGGCCTCTGGACTAAAATCCTGGCAAGATCACTTCATTCTTCTGAGACCGAAGACGAGCACTTACGAATCCGTACATACGAAGTTAACAAATGTAGAGACCGAAATGAAGCCACTACCGATGTCCGGTGATTATGTGACAGGAAGCGGCGCTAGAGAACAAACCTTATGTCCCACATGATATTGCGTACCTGAAAAGGCGCATGTGACAATTTTTATGCATAACCTGTTACCTACATCTATGAAGCGTGTTTCTTCAATACGGAAATCAATTGGAAGCAATTGTCACGAATGGACTACGTACCTTCAGAGAAACAGTCGGGGGCTGCGGCAAGAATTACCGACAATCTCCTGGCACATCACTTCCGTACTCCTATCACACAATGTTATTGTGTGAGGTCTAACCTTCAATCGTCCAGATAATGGTACACGCGAAAGCCGCACGAAAATGCATACATGTGATTTTACTGCCGAAGAGGCGCCGGCCCTACCATAACCGACAGGCTGAAATCTCTTAACTTAAAAAACCGGCGGAGCAATGTAATGTACGCCAGTGTTACGCAACACAAGATGAAACATTCGCGGTAGGTGATATAGTGAAGGATCTCATGTATAACACCGCAATATACGAGCAAAGCCACAGCTCCGCCTCAATCAAAAGGGACGATACGACTGAACGACGGACAAGTGAGGCTCCCAGTCATCAATAAAGAGGCAAATCATCTTACATTGGATGGTACTTGTCGTCGACACAATGACGCCTTCAGCACAATAATTGATTTTGCCTGACCTAACGTCATGTGGTCGTGGCCTCCGACGGTCCTTGACTACCAAGCACACGTGATATTGCGTTTGCGGGCGCTACCCTGCTCAAGCCCGACATCAAGCCAACGTGCACGTGCACGTGCACCAGCAAAAGGTAGACGGGCACAGACCAGAGCGACTGTACTCCAGAACGCTAAGGGCTAATACCGCGACACCAGTCTCTATGATGCAGCAGTGACTTTCAGCTTTTACCCAAGGACCGAACGTCATTCGAAACCTGTATCAGGTAGTCCATTGAGTAACGAGGAGCTTGGACAATGGTGCTGAACTCCGGACACAAGTTCAGCTCGCCACAGCTCCGCGACGCCACACCGCAGCTCGAAAGGCAATACGTAGGAAAGGGACGAGAGCGACTGTACTCCAGAACGCTACAGGCCCCAACCACGACCACCAATCATCGTGCAGTTGTGATAAAATGACGAGCCTTCGCAGGCTCACGCGGAACGGGGAAGTTCGCGACGCCACTCCACAGCTAGAAAGGCAGTGCGTAGGAAAGGGACGAGAGCGACTGTACTCCAGAACGCTACGGGCCCGAACCACGACCGCCATTCATCGTGCAGAAGTGACCAAACGAGGAAGCTACTCAGGAAAACGCGGAACGGGAGGCAGGCGACAGATGCTTTACGGCAGACCCAATCGCCCGTCGCAAGTCTGTTCGCACGAAGCCTCCCATTGCTCCACGACATCACCATGCAGCCCAAAAGGCGAACCGAGGGAGAGGGACGACAGCGACTGTACTCCAGAACGCTAAGGTCCCAAACCACGACCGTCAGTCATCGTGCATTAGTGACAAATTGAGTAGCTTCTCGACATTCACGCGGAACGAGAGGCTGGCGACAGTGTCTTTACAATCAGACCCAATCCTCCCATTGCTCCGCGACATCACCATGCAGCCCGATAGGCAATCCTTTGGAGAGGGACGACAGCGACTGTACTCCAGAACGCTACGAACCCCAACCGCGAACTCCAGTCGTCGTGCATTAGTGACAAAATGAGGAGCCTTCTCGTGATCACGCGGAACGGGCGGAAGGCGACAGAGGCTCTACAGCGAACTGAATCGACTTCCGTAATTAGCTCACAATTCGCTACCCACTGTTCCGCGACGCCACCCTGCAACGCCATAGGCAATACGTAGGAGAGGGACGAGAGCGACTGTACTCCAGAACGCTACGGGCCCTAACCATGACCGCCAGAAATGGTGCAGCAGTGTCAACTCCGACCGACGGACTGCTAACGTGGCAATGCCACTTTTATGTGTCCGCCTTGGCCGTCGTCGGGAGGACTGCGTATACCGTTGACGCGAACCGTGACGGTAGAGACTGTACTCCAGACACTCAGGTCAGTCGTAAACAGCTCGTACTTAGTCCCGGCTGGCTCCACGCAAACGGCTCATAACACTGTAGGAAACAGATTGTTTGAGAACGCAGTCTCCAAGGAACAGAGATGGTTTGAACCATGGTTATTCCCGATTTTGCACTGGTCGGCAAGTGCTGCAGTGACTGCCGGTTCTCGTACACAGTCTTCGCACGAATATAAGGACTACCACTGCCTTCCAACAGCAACCTTTTCATCGGTCTCCAGTCCCTTAACCGGCAGCTGTGGCCCTCACTCCCGGTATCTCACTAGTGCCCCTTGACTATTTCGTCTTTTTGCGATCAGCGGCCCAGGTATTGCGCACAGTCACGTCGTGGCTCTTCCGCACGTTTACAAGTTAACCGAAGAGTATCTCACATTTCCGTGCGTAAGACTCACTACTTTTAAAGCAAGGAAATCGTCGTACGTACATGGACGGCCAATTTCTTTTGCAAGGCCGTCTCCCGTGTACTCAGAATTCGGTAGAGCACAGCACATTATTACTTTCCCTATTTTGCTGCATCGACCACATGCGTTTAACTCAGAGAAAAAGTCACCTACAGAAACCCCTTGGATGAGTTAGCGCCCACAAGCAGTTCCTTGCCTGCAGTAACCTTCGTCGTTGTAGTGCTCACATGTTCTCCCATTGTTCGACATTCTCACCTAAGTTTGCCAGGGACAAACGCATCTGTATTCCGTAGGCAATGCGTTATCGAACGCGCCCCTGTTCACAATTGTCCCTGCATGGGCGGACACTTATGACATCCTCAAGGGACGCTCATGCCCCGTCTCGTACGTAAGGGACACTCGGTCACAACCAGGCCAACTTTGAATGAATTGAAAATCAATCGTGGCGGCTGATGTACTAATGCCCGAGTTATCAGAAGCGAGGACGATTAGGGGGTCACAGAGACCTCCGTACGGAGCTTTCGAATACCTGACGTCGAGTGCCTTGTGAAAGGAAGTCGCTCGGTCACACTGCGGGATGTCCACACCCTCGGCTTCCTGCGATACAAGCGGTGTATCGTCTGGCTGCAGGGAGAGAAGTTTGCGGGCGGTCGAGGTTCACTTATCGTCAAGCCGTGGGGCCCACGTCATTGGGTCGCAGACACTTCATAGTGGTCTACACGGCTGTCCTAACATGTGATGTCCCAGGGGAACACCGGACTTTGGCAGGAAGGGTGACCTGTGTCCGCGGCGAAAAGAGACTACGCGACCCTGCGACCGGAACAGCTGTGCTGATGGGCGCTCAGGCGCATGAGGGGGGGGGGGGTCGGGGGGCGAGCGACGCAGGTACAAAAGTTGGGTCCGCATAGTCATGCGAGAAGTATGTGTATAGGCCGCCAGACAACACTGTGAGATGCATATTGGGTTGGTGGGAAATGGAAGTGCCAGGCGGAATGTGGAAGGAAGGGCGGAAGTAAAGGGCCTTTCGACAAGGGCTCACCCACCCGGCACGTGCGCTGAAGCAGTACGGATCCCATCCTTGGTGGGCTCACGAACAAAGTCGTCACGTCGGGCGGGGGCACATGACAGAGTCGTTTCCCACGAATACGTTAGGGTCGACACAGGTAACATAGAAATTGTCGGGGCCGGCATGTAAAGCACAGGACGGCAAATAGTCCTCCAAAAGCCGGCCGCTGTTGCCTGAATACACGGCGGTAAAAGGAAGTTAGTTACGGGAGCGGAGAACCCTTAGCGGGGTCGCGGATGACGTAAAGTTAGGGGGGGCCAAGCGGTGGAACTGAACGCACAGCCACTAACCAAGGGTCCGCCTGGGGGAACAGGGCATACGGCCAAAGTACTGCGGAATAAGGGCTCGGAGGAGAGCCCCGTTTACAGAAGACCAGTCGCCCACGCAGTTGCGAAGGTCTTCGGACCGACGAGACACGGGCAACATGATCTCAGGACCAAGTGCAAAAGGTCGCGTATGAGTCGCAGTTGGCTAGTGTGCGGAGAGCGGACTCAGTATTAGGCAACGCAAGGCCTATAGGAAACCGGAGGTGGTGCGCGCGGGGACAGGTTGGGGGAGTCAGAGCCCACGGGTGAAGACTGCGGGGCAAGGAACTGGCAATGGATGGCGGAGACGAACCCGAGGCGTGTTGAAGCCGTGTGTCCTTCGGCTCGGTGTCTGTGCCGGGTAAGTAGCGGGTTCTTTCCCGTTGCCGGGAAAGATGCGATCTACTGGCTACGACGCCCTCTGGAGAACGTTTCTTCTGCAAGGTGATCGAAGTTTCAAATGGCAGTCT
Organism: Zhengitettix transpicula; assembly: GCA_037074705.1. NCBI lineage: Eukaryota > Metazoa > Arthropoda > Insecta > Orthoptera > Tetrigidae > Zhengitettix > Zhengitettix transpicula. The sequence goes on along the minus strand of JAYJMR010000008.1, from coordinate 1,439,835 downwards.
CCTCCACGAACCAACACCCCCACCGTCACTGAAGAGGTGCAGTGACAGGCCTCATCGCTAGCACGACGTCAAGGGTTAGACTACCGCAACACACAGCCACGTCCAGTACTACCTCATTTCATGATCTTGAACTGCCATCCGAATACAAGACGGCAGCCACACTTTCCCGGTGATTGGTGCGGTCGGCCGCAAAGTGTATTACTGTCCGTTCCCGTCATCAATGAGAAGGGGCCCGATAACATGCGCGACCCGGGGGGGTTACCGCAAGGTAGTGGTTGCACTTGTACGAATTAGAGTCACCCCATCACTCATGGACTACAAGCAAAGGGGAGAGCCCTGGTCAGCAGGTGCTCGCATACACAGTTTTATACATTCCTTTCATTAAGCGTCATCGGTGGTCGCGAACCATTTATTCGGCCGCCGCAGCAGTTAAGCTACTAGCTACCTCCCTGCAGCGGGTAGGTTCCGCTGCCACCCAGCAAAGAATGGTAACTACGCGGTTCCGTCGTCGGTTAACTGAGGCTGGCCGACGTCAACACCTGCGTCCCAGGACTACACGACCGCCTTCAGTGGACTCGGTTACTACTGAAAGCAGTGGCTGACACAAACCAGCCATTGTCACAATTCCCCAGCTCATATAGGATACTGGGTAATTCTTTCCCACTGCAAGGCTCAACGAGAGGTGCATAAGTTCTGATGACTATGAGTCCGTTGGCCAGGGTCCCGGCTACGGTAGGACTCGTTGCCAGCAGTTAAACGGGTGGGCCGCTGTGTGGGCTCCCTTCGATCGAACGAAACAGATACCCGGAGATCGGCTGCCGGGTCGCTCACAAATCAGGGTCTATCCGCTCGTCCGGAGAATTTGCCGTGACTTGTATGTTGGCTTGATGTCGGGCTTGAGCAGGGAAGCGCCCGCAAACGCAATATCTACGACTTACAAATCACTGCCCTCTTCTCGGCAACGGGAAAGAATCTACAATTCTTAGGGAACGTTTCACTGTAAACAAAAGCTACAGTACACGTTATAACTTCATTGTCCCTGTGAAGCCGAGTAGCCACATACGTGTATGCGCTTTTTTTTGTACCTTATAACTACATAATTGTGTGCTGAACCTTGTACTAACACCATGTCCCTGTCTGCGGAAAGGAGACAATCAACCGCTTACAACAAATGGGAAAATTTACCGCCTGTCTGCGAAGTGTGAGTCAATGTCCAGTCTGTAATGTACAATCTTCCACAGGAAGGCTTCGTTCAGCCCACTTCTGTATCGTGAACATGACTAGTTCGAGAATAGTGCTACTGCAGCTGTAAGTTGCTCGCCTTCAACACAGTTCTGTCACCCCAAGTAGGCCTTTCGAAAATCCGCTTTCAACATATTCGCCCTGTAAGTGAAATATGTACGGAATAGGAAATGCTGCAACCGATGATGATTACTTTCCGCCTAATGCTTCAATATCGGATATATCAACTTGTCGACGTGCAGACGGATTATACTTTGCAATGAAATGTGTCCTTCCCAATGTCACTCGCTCGTCATGAGGTGTATTTGGGAAACAAAGCGAAGGACTTCATGTGCCGTCCCGCCGAGGAAATGCTCTACTTAGGTCGCCAAGGAATGCAACAGTAACGACGGGAAACTGATACTCGAATCAAGTAGGACGCTATCGGTTGCCACCTCGTAGACTGTGATGTCTAAGTAGAAATCACCATCACAACTGGCAATCACTGCGGTAGCCGTATTCACAGCGTCAATTCGAAGTGAGCTCCTCACATTATTCGTATCTAGCGACGAAAACGTTAACCATGTTCGCACCTCTCAGTATATTACGGGCGAGAATGTTGTATGCAGGAATTTCATTGCGGCTCGTTTCATTACGAATGAGCTATTTCTGACGTCATACGCATAGCGTCCTGTTCGTACATTGCGAGATTCCATCCTCATGTGTGCCTGCTAGTTGATGACAGTCCGAGAAGGCGACTACAAGAGGTTTGGTTAAGCGAAATGTAGTGCTGTGCAAGAGGCGCCCGTATCCTGTGGAAGACTAGTGCTATCCTCAGATTAATTGTTTGGCTTGTTTCTGGAATCGCATCTGTGCCTGCTAATTGATGACAATCCGAGCCGGCGACTACACTAGGTTAGGTTAGGTTAAGCGAAATGTTGTGCTGTGCAAGAGGCGCCAGTATCCTGTGGAAGACTAGTGCCATCCTCAGATTAATTGTTTGGCTTGTTTCTGGAATCGCATCTGTGCCTGCTAATTGATGACAGTCCGAGCCGGCGACTACACTAGGTTAGGTTAGGTTAAGCGAAATGTTGTGCTGTGCAAGAGGCGCCAGTATCCTGTGGAAGAGCAGTGCTATGCTGAGATTGATTGGTTGCCTTCTTTCGGAATTCTCACGTGTGCTTGGTAGTCAAGGACCGTCGGAGGCCACGACCACATGACGTTAGGTCAGGCAAAATCAATTATTGTGCTGAAGGCGTCATTGTGTCGACGACAAGTACCATCCAATGTAAGATGATTTGCCTCTTTATTGATGACTGGGAGCCTCACTTGTCCGTCGTTCAGTCGTATCGTCCCTTTTGATTGAGGCGGAGCTGTGGCTTTGCTCGTATATTGCGGTGTTATACATGAGATCCTTCACTATATCACCTACCGCGAATGTTTCATCTTGTGTTGCGTAACACTGGCGTACATTACATTGCTCCGGCGGTTTTTTTAGTTAAGAGATTTCAGCCTGTCGGTTATGGTAGGGCCGGCGCCTCTTCGGCAGTAAAATCACATGTATGCATTTTCGTGCGGCTTTCGCGTGTACCATTATCTGGACGATTGAAGGTTAGACCTCACACAATAACATTGTGTGATAGGAGTACGGAAGTGATGTGCCAGGAGATTGTCGGTAATTCTTGCCGCAGCCCCCGACTGTTTCTCTGAAGGTACGTAGTCCATTCGTGACAATTGCTTCCATCGGATTTCCGTATTGAAGAAACACGCTTCATAGATGTAGGTAACAGGTTATGCATAAAAATTGTCACATGCGCCTTTTCAGGTACGCAATATCATGTGTGACATAAGGTTTGTTCTCTAGCGCCGCTTCCTGTCACATAATCAGCGGACTTCGGTAGTGGCTTCATTTCGGTCTCTACATTTGTTAACTTCGTATGTACGGATTCGTAAGTGCTCGTCTTCCGTCTCAGGAGAATGAAGTGATCTTGCCAGGATTTTAGTCCAGAGGCCTACTTGTTCTGTCGTATGTCTATCAGTCACACATTACGGTTCTTCCAGTAAGGTTCGCTTTCCATTCAGTACATTGTGTTCGAAGGGGATGGATGCCGGGCAACTTGTAAAACATAGAGCCATATAATTGTTTTGCTTATAAACATTACAACATGTCACCATCGGTTGTCTACCGAAAACTTCCACGCTACACTAGTCGGCGGCGGGCGTAAGGTGGGGCGCGCGATTTTGCCCCCCCCCTCCGCTCTATCTTCCCCCCCCTTGGCTCTATCTCTCCCCCCCTCACTTTCTCTAATGTTTCCCCCCCGGTCTCTCTCTCTCTCTCTGTCTCTCTCTTTCTGTCTCTCTCCCTTTCCCTCCCCCCAGTCTATCTCTGTCTATCTCTCTCTCTCTCTGTCTCTCTCTCCCTCCCTCCCTCCCTCCCTCCCTCCCTCCCTCCCTCTCTCTATTTATTGCATTCTCTGTCTCTCTATGTACCTATGTATGTAGCGATCTATGTATCTATCTATTTATGTATCTACCAATCTATCTACCTATCTTTCTATATATCTACATATGTATATCAAGCACCAGAAGTAAGCACGGCATAAGAGTTGAGAATCAGTTAATGACTACTAAGCGGTGACGGATCACGTGATGCTAAGCGCCACGTCACAGGCTGCTAACGTAAGGGCGTCAGTTGCCGGCAGACGTTTGTACCGGTCTTCTCGATTAGCCGAAACGTGTGACGTAATTCGTGATTAATTGAATTGCAGCACAAATTAATGCAAGTGTACTCTGTTCCGTGTAGTGCGACGGAGATTTGACGCCGACAAAGGGCCGGATATTTACGCATTTATTATTACGACATACATGACGCAGCACTGCTGTGTACGAGGAAACTGCGATGGCTGGCGTTTCAGCGTGACTCATATATTCCGACTGGACGGCCTCCCGAAACTTTTCCGGTAGTGTTACGTCACATCGCAGCAAGATGGAATAGTTCCCAAAATAGGCGCCTGCAGCGCCCCAAGTGGATACCACCCGCCGCCTAACCTCACCCCATCTACCCCCAGGTACCCCTCCCCACTACAACCCTTCGGAGGGCTATATAAGGCCCTCCAGAATCCGAATAGAAGATTTGGCACAACGGCCTGATAAGACGGCTCAATGACTGTAGGTTCCCACTCGCACTCATACGGCTGCTCCACTCTTACCTATCACGTAGGACATTCTTCGTGGATGTCAACACATCACAGTCCACAGTAAGGGGAATACATGCAGGAGTGCCTCAAGGAAGTATCATAGGGCCAGTCCTACATAACATCTACATTAACGATGTCCCCACAACACCTGAAACCCAGGTTGCCATATTCGCCGACGACACAGCCATCTTTGCTCAGTCGAGGCAACCATCGGCACTTAATCGTAAATTACAACGCGCACTCAACGCACTCGAACCATGGTTAACACGATGGCGAATTAAGATTAACGTTGGTAAATGCGAGGCACTCCTACTTACACGTAGGGCACGACACGCACGCCTACATAAAGACTGTCGTCCACTTACACTCCACAAGCGCCCGATTCAATTCCGAGACACGGTTAAATACCTTGGAGTCTCATTTGATCCGGCCCTGACATGGAGACTCCATACCACTAACATCGTTCGAAAAGCAACCATTAGACTGATACAGCTCTACCCATTGCTTAACAGAACAAGCACCCTCAACACATCCACAGCCCGCGCTCTATACTTAACACTCATACGGCCAATCCTGACGTATGCTGGACCAGTGTGGGGCTATGCAGCCAAGTCACATCTACGTAGCCTCCAGGTTTTACAAAACAAGGTCCTTAAAATCATCGCCAAGGCACCTTGGAGGGCACGAACTAAAGACGTCCACCGCGAATTGAACATTCTTCCATTAATGGACGTTATCAGAGAACATGCTGAACGCTTGTACAGAAAGACACAATTCTCACACAACACAATCATAAGGCGACTGGGCAATTATGACCACACCCGCGTCACTAAACACCAACGCCCAAAACACCTCCTCCTCCCCCCCAAACCCCCATGATCGGCTCATAACGATTTACTGACCACGCTTGCTTACGGTTTTTACAGGACGTGTGCGGAGATCCGGACTCCTCGACGAGAAGAGGATCGACGTGCATTTTACCCGCAACCAACTACTAACTTATTCCTACCAACAAAACCATGTGCATGTTGCTGTCGCACAAGAGCAGTATTCTAGCTCATTGTGCCCTTCAACCCATCTAACTATCGCTGAGGTTTTTTTCCCGGTAAGGAGACCCTTCAGGTTGAATTATTGGCACTTTTTTCCCTCAGCCCTACGCTCTTCATTCTGTCTCTCTCACAAACTATCTCCGTGACTGACCGTATTAAAGGGTATTATGCCCTCAGGTGCGGATCAAACACAAGTTCCCAATACTTGTGTTCCAAGTTAGTTTACTAACAGCACGTGCAGAGGGGGTGTAGAAAGTGGTAGACCCCCATGCTTGGCCGTGCGTGCTTTCTAGGGGGCACGGCCTTTAAGGGCCTTTGGCCCATTTTTTTTTTTAAAAAAAAACCGAATAGAAGTGTTCTCTGCACAGCTGTCGGGAAAGCATCAAGGCCGCTAGGACTTCTCCATCCGCTTACGTACAGAACCACCTTCCCAAGACGCATCTAGAGTACTAGGTCGTCTAACCCTGTATCTCCCAGACGCATCTAGGGTGCTACGTCGTCTGTTTCCCGAAATGACTCATCTACAGTGCTACGTCGCCTGCCTTCGAATCTCACGCGTCTAGGATACTAGGCAGTGCAGATTCCTCCATCGTTACTGCTCTTTTCCCATCTCCTTGTCGCCTATAATTGAGACTGTGTGTGTTTGTGAAGAAATCTGTTGGAACTGACAAGCTTCTTGTTTATCTCCTTAATGGAGGAACGCAACCCGTACCTTCACGCTTCAGTAGTGCAATTCCGGTCCGTTGAACATGTGGTGATAACTTGCAAATATTCGTCCGCGTGTCCGCAGACAGACTTCACAACGGCAAATATTAATAGACCCCATTAGGAACTCACCTACGGTGTATGTACGGTGACGTCATTATACCGCAAGGGGGGAGGGGGGGGGTTAAATAATAATTACTTAATATTATGTATTTTGGGGGGGACTCCTACATAGGATTACTACTACTTCTGGCAATTGTGTGGTGTTTCTGCTGAAGCAAGTTTCCTGCCGAACAGTACGCGGCACGAAGTAAATGATATCCGGTTGGGGAACCACGTAACCTATACTGTAATGGGTCTCTGAAACGGTTGTGTATACTTATTAGCAAACACTTTCTTGTAGCTGTTGAAATGGATGTGGGAACATGTGTCTCGTCGCAGGTTAATATCGATCAACGGTTTTCCTCCTCACTGGAAAGAAGGTCTAGTTACGGGATGTAGGCCTGTACCCATGCTGCGAGTAGCGGCTACTGTCATGTAATTGATTGACATGCCGACGCAGTGCACCACTCTTGTATTACCCCATGCGAATCAATGTCATTGTCATGGAATTGCTGAGAAGGAGCGATGAATCAGTGGTTTTCATATTCTGCAATGTTCACCGCATTTCGACACAGCTTTCGCCCCGATAGATTTGCATTACGAACTCTTCAACGTAACAGGATGGTAACTCCCAAATACACATATATACAACATACACTGAACAAGTCGCCTGGTTAGGAAACTGTAAAGTATGTATTTCATGTAGGCAAACGTCAGCGTGGCAGTAATGCGTCCGTGACATTACAATTACCTTAGCGGTTGATGCGTTTGTCCGCTTACTGATGGTTTAGAACGATAACAAAGTGATTGGTACTTCCATTTCGGAGTGTAGACTCAGTTCCACTTGCTTGTACTTGGTGTTGGACATAGGGCGCCTCATCTTCTTTCCCCTATTTGACCATTTCCAATTGATTTTCTGTAAGGCTCATTATTCAGTCTCATAATAATATGCCACGTTCTCCTGAAAATTAGAATATTTTGAGTACATTTCGCAGTCTGCCGTATACATTTTCACATTTAATTTGGAGGTAAACGTTAGGTACGAATAATCCTTGGGAGGAACAGTTTTCGTTACATTTCGTGAAGTGGAAAATGAAACTGTTTCGGCGATAAGGTCTTGCCGTCGTTTGCTCCCTTTCTGAAACGCATGTTGGTAGAAATCAACCTTTTGCAGCAGTAGCAAATTGAAGGAAGGTATTCAGAATGCGGTTTCGTATTCCGCCATCAAACATTATTCCCACAGTTGCATTTCGTAAATGAGCCCTTGCTGCGCTCACTTGTACAATTATTTTGTTTTGTTAGTGGTATGTGTTGAGGTTGTAACGATCAATCGCAGCCCCAACGTTGTGTACCGGCAGCGGCAAGTTGGAAGAAATGTCGAAATATTAATGTGTGGGAACCTTGGTCACCTCGGCGTAGTACGGCCAAACACGTTTTCTTGCATGAACGCTACCATTCATGGTGTGTACGGATTAATTCAGTTGGTATTACCAGAAACATTTGTGGAATGGTGGACACCATGAGGTTCCAAATGAAGATGAACTTCATCCAGACAAACCGCTGAGAGTAAAGGGAGGAAGTGCATTAACTGTCACATATTTCGCAGCTGTCAAGGTATGTCCCGGTACTTGAAATATTGCAAGGAACGGTTACATAATTTTATAGTTGCAGAAACTGTGGAGCCTTAGGGACAAGTGACGTGAACAATGATTCATATCTCCTTACATGGAATATGTTACATTCCATTAACAAGCGGACAATGCATACTGACTTAAGTACATGATCTGTAGTTGTTGAAACGGCCGCATGAAACGGACGAATTTCAAAATGTAAGTACTATGTATGTGTCGTACGTTTGTGTAAAAAATGTTAAGCGGATTCGATGGTGCTGAGGAATATAGAAATCTTGCATGTATACATTCTTATATATTTGAGGATATGGCGAACGGCAGCGATTTGCCGTGAACCTCAACGATGGAATGAATGTGTAGAGTTCATGTTCCCACATAACGGGAGTTCTTCATCGTGATGGAGATTCACGAACACAGCATCTGCATAGTGCACATGTGTTGCCGGCGAAGCTGGTAACTCATTACTACCGGACAATCGGTGGGCATGTAATTGTGCAGATGTCATGAAGTGGGCGCTGTGTTCGTTGTGCAATCAGTAAAGTATTTGTGCTTTTCCAATTCTGCTGGATATGACCAATCGGTTGTTGAATGAAGCGGGGGGAACTTGCAGCATACGCTATCGTCGAAGTAACAATTTCAGTATACGTTAAATCTACAGATTTGTATATATGTAGATTTTCTGCAGTTGCTCCCCATACGAAGCGGACGCTTATGTCAATAATGGGCGGTCGGCCAGCGTAACACGATGTAAACATTTTCAATAACAGGCCACATCACCTTACTGCACGTAGCATAGACGTTTCGTTAATGTAGCGCCCATAGCGACACATACTGAGAAGGAACCGAAAGTTCGAAACATTAAACAATTTGGTGAAAGGTTATGATACACATAATTGAAAGCAATAACATGTCAACCTGTAGCTGTGGAGAAAAAGAGGAAAAAGCACTATCAGCACGGTAATTGGGGACAGTTACATTGTTCTTGTAGTTCATTAGCCCTGTAGGGTCATCACCAAGCACATGTGTTACTCAGCGACAGATGAACCTGCAGTCCCTGGATACTAGTCAAGTAAGGAGTTCTTCATTAAACGTTGTAAGTTAATACACCGAAAGGGAATGTCACTTCAGAGGCCAGAAGGCGATTACATTAGGCAATGCGAATGTACGAAGAAATGTAACGATTTACAGTGGCACGTAAGAAACTGTATTAGAGGCTAGTTGCAGGCCGCAACATATGGTGTGACATGCAACTGCCGGCGTGCCACAACCTTGTGGATGCACCAGTAATTTTCGATGTAACAATTGATGTGAGTGACACAGATATGTTTTTTGTGCAGGATGTGAATCCCATGCGCAACGTCCAAATTGACCCCGTCCGGCAAACAGAAGGCCAGTACGGCACGGTGCCCGTGAGGACAGTCGCACCTAGTAAAGACACGTATTCTCAAGCCTTTCGACTCACGGAACCCCTAAGCGATATCGTTGCATTGACTAGACGGGATTCGGCCTTAGAGGCGTTCAGGCTTAATCCCACGGATGGTAGCTTCGCACCACCGGCCGCTCGGCCGAGTGCATGAACCAAATGTCCGAACCTGCGGTTCCTCTCGTACTGAGCAGGATTACTATCGCAACGACTGTATCATCAGTAGGGTAAAACTAACCTGTCTCACGACGGTCTAAACCCAGCTCACGTTCCCTATTAGTGGGTGAACAATCCAACGCTTGGCGAATTCTGCTTCGCAATGATAGAAAGAGCCGACATCGAAGGATCAAAAAGCGACGTCGCTATGAACGCTTGGACGCCACAAGCCAGTTATCCCTGTGGTAATTTTTCTGACACCTCTTGCTGTAAACTCTACAAGCCAAAAGGATCGAAAGGCCGTGCTTTCGCAGTCCCTATGCGTACTGAACATCGGGATCAAGCCAGCTTTTGCCCTTTTGCTCTACGCGAGGTTTCTGTCCTCGCTGAGCTGGCCTTGGGACACCTGCGTTATTCTTTGACAGATGTTCCGCCCCAGACAAACACCCCGCCTGACAGTGTCCTCGAATCGGATCACGCGAGGGAGTAAACTGCGTTCTGAAACGTGGTCACGCCGTCTCACCCAACAACCCGAACCGCGAAATTTGACTCCCGCGGCCCGGGGCTGCGATCCACAGGCGTTAAACCGCGCCATCCACGCAACTCTACACGCTTGATTCAAGAACACCGTGACGCCTGGGTGATAACCCTCGACGCACGCGCTCCGCCCAACCGAGTAAGTAAAGAAACGATGAAAGTAGTGGTATTTCACCGGCGGTGATAAAATCACCTCCCACTTATGCTACACCTCTCATGTCACCTCACAATGCCAGACTAGAGTCAAACTGAACAGGGTCTTCTTTCCCCGCTATTTTTTCCAAGCCCGTTCCCTTGGCAGTGGTTTCGCTAGATAGTAGATAGGGACATTTTTTTTGTCATTTAGTCTTATAACCCCGTGTATGCCTTGTCGGCTTTACGGGGCGAGTGTGCTTTAATATAGTAGCGTGCTCCTTTCTTCCATGTGCCCATGACCTCTTTCGACTCATTAGGCCATCTATGAAGATACGATGCTACTTGACTAATTTGCTTGGGCACTCCGACCCTCAGAGGAAAAACCCTTACCGCTGGGAATCTCGTTAATCCATTCAATGCGCGTCACTAATTATATGACGAGGCATTTGGCTACTTTAAGAGAGTCATAGTTACTCCCGCCGTTTACCCGCGCTTGCTTGAATTTCTTCACGTTGACATTCAGAGCACTGGGCAGAAATCACATTGCGTCAACACCCGCTAGGGCCATCGCAATGCTTTGTTTTAATTAGACAGTCGGATTCCCCCAGTCCGTGCCAGTTCTGAGTTGATCGTTGAATGGCGGCCGAAGAGAATCCACGTCCCCGCACGCCATTGCAAGCGTGCTAAGGAAAACGCGGCCTCGCAGCAAGGAAGATCCGTGGGAGGCCAAGGCACGGGATCGAGCTCGGATCCTACCGCCGGGTTATAGCGCCGGGGCACAAGAGCCGCGACAGCGGGCGCCTCCAGTCAGCCACCGCAAGGGTTGCCCCCCACGAGGTGACCAGAGAGCAGACCCCACCGCCGCTAAACCACAAGTACTACCCGACACCCCCGAGGCACTCACCTCGCCCAAGCCCGGCACGTTAGCGCTTACCCACTTCCCGACCAAGCCCGACACGCCCCGATCCTCAGAGCCAATTCTTATCCCGAAGTTACGGATCCAATTTGCCGACTTCCCTTACCTACATTAGTCTATCGACTAGAGGCTCTTCACCTCGGAGACCTGCTGCGGATATGGGTACGAACCGGCGCGACACCTCCACGTGGCCCTCTCCCGGATTTTCAAGGTCCGAGGGGAAGATCGGGACACCGCCGCAACTGCGGTGCTCTTCGCGTTCCAAACCCTATCTCCCTGCTAGAGGATTCCAGGGAACTCGAACGCTCATACAGAAAAGAAAACTCTTCCCCGATCTCCCGACGGCGTCTCCGGGTCCTTTTGGGTTACCCCGACGAGCTTCTCTTTCGAGGGGCCCGACTTGTTTCGGTTCCGCTGCCGGGTTCCGGAATAGGAACCGGATTCCCTTTCGCCCGATGGGGACCTACCACAACAGGGTGATAATACGGCCCCCATCGACATCGGATTTCTCCTAGGGCTTAGGATCGACTGACTCGTGTGCAACGGCTGTTCACACGAAACCCTTCTCCACATCAGCCCTCCAGGTCCTCGCTGGAGTATTTGCTACTACCACCAAGATCTGCACCGACGGCGGCTCCAGGCAGGCTCACGCCCAACCCTTCTGCGCTCACCGCCGCGACCCTCCTACTCGTCAGGGCTTCGCGGCCGGCGATCAGGTCGCCGACCAGGACTGCCAGACTGACGGCCGAGTATAGGCACGACGCTTCAGCGCCATCCATTTTCAGGGCTAGTTGCTTCGGCAGGTGAGTTGTTACACACTCCTTAGCGGATTCCGACTTCCATGGCCACCGACCTGCTGTCTTAAGCAACCAACGCCTTTCATGGTTTCCCATAAGCGTCGATTCGGGCGCCTTAACTCGGCGTTTGGTTCATCCCACAGCGCCAGTTCTGCTTACCAAAAGTGACCCACTTGGCACTCCGATCCGAGTTGAAATTTTTCTCGCGGCTTCAATTAAGCAAGCCGGAGATCTCACCCATTTAAAGTTTGAGAATAGGTTGAGGTCGTTTCGGCCCCAAGGCCTCTAATCATTCGCTTTACCGGATGAGACTCGTCTGAGCACCAGCTATCCTGAGGGAAACTTCGGAGGGAACCAGCTACTAGATAGTTCGATGAGTCTTTCGCCGCTATACCCAGCTCCGACGATCGATTTGCACGTCAGAATCGCTACGGACCTCCATCAGGGTTTCCCCTGACTTCGTCCTGGCCAGGCATAGGTCACCATCTTTCGGGTTCTTAACGTGTGCGCTCTAGGTGCGCCTCACCTCGCAATGAGGACGAGACGCCCCGGGAATGCAGAGGGCGCAACCGTGACAAGCACGGTGCTTTATACCCCCGTCTTCCCTCGGTCCGCGCGAGGCGAAACCTTCACTTTCATTGCGCCTATGGGTTTAGTAAAGCCCAATAACTCGCGCACATGTTAGACTCCTTGGTCCGTGTTTCAAGACGGGTCGTGAAATTGTCCAAAGCTAAAGCGCCGCTAACGAGAGCGATTATTCCGCCCGAGGACATAACCGTACCTTCAGCAGCCCTTGTTTGGAGCCGGGCCAATTTGGAACCGTCATCCGAGTAGGACTGCTTTCCGGACGGCCAGGCGCCCTCAAATTTGGCGAATCACCTCTTTCAACATACCGCCGAGCAGCCGGTCAGGGACACCGGGGCTCTGCACGACGTACACCAACCCGTGAAGACTGGCGGAAGTGCAGGCTGCGCACCCAGACCTTGGACCGGCACCCAGCGGGTCGCGACGTCCTACTAGGGGAGAAGTGCGGCCCACCGCACACCGGAACGGCTACACCATACAGCGAGTGGAGATTAACCTAACACGACCCCGACGCGGTTATACACCGTGCGGGCGGTAGGTCCCATCTGCCGCAGATATAGGCCGGTGGCCCGGATGGGCGTGAATCTCGCCGTTCGACCATTCGGACTTCTCACGTTTACCCCAGAACGGTTTCACGTACTTTTGAACTCTGTCTTCAAAGTTCTTTTCAACTTTCCCTCACGGTACTTGTTCGCTATCGGTCTCGTGGTCATATTTAGCCTTAGATGGAGTTTACCACCCACTTTGAGCTGCACTCTCAAGCAACCCGACTCTAAGGAAAGGTCCTCCCGCAACCTGCAACGGTCCTACGGGCCTGGCACCCTCTACGGGCCGTGGCCTCATTCAAGTTGGACTTGGACTCGCCGCGAAGGTCACGGGATGGCGGACCCTCCCAAACACCACATTTCACGACAGGCCCTCGCCTGCGGGATTCGGTGCTGGGCTCTTTCCTGTTCGCTCGCCGCTACTGAGGAAATCCTTGTTAGTTTCTTTTCCTCCGCTTAGTAATATGCTTAAATTCAGCGGGTAGTCTCACCTGCTCCGAGGTCGTTGAAGAAAATGAGAAATTGTTTTCTCAACTTTTCAGGACCGCCAACACATTGTCGTTTCACACCCCAACGCCTAATTTATGGTCATTTCATTTGACCTCATCTCCCCACCTTTCACTTTATTCATTTCATTTCATTTCATTGTTTCCCCGTTTTACGTGTGAAACTATTAATTTTTGGTTTGTGCCACTTTTTCCTCCTTCCACCTTCCTCACTTTCCTCATGTGTCCAATATTCGGGTATTTACCCGTTTCTTTAAACTGCGATCTGGGGGGATAACGAGACGTTATGTTAGGTTAAGGTCTTGCACGAGCAGTCATTACTGACGAACGTGTTCAACCGTTCACCAAACGTTTCTCGTTTCCCCTACGCACAATTTAGGACGTTTGGGGCAGACAAATGTTTTCGTTTGGCGTCAAATATTTAAGACGACGCCGCCTACCCGACCATCGGCCGGATGGCAACGAAGCGTCCAGTTACGCGGATTTGTATCCGTCAGAAATTGGAGCCGACCCTCAGCCAGGCGTGGCCCGGGAACTGAAATCCATGGACCGCAATGTGCGTTCGAAACGTCGATGTTCATGTGTCCTGCAGTTCACATGTCGACGCGCAATTTGCTGCGTTCTTCATCGACCCACGAGCCGAGTGATCCACCGTTCTGGGTAGATTCTTTTAATTAACATTTTTCCAAATCTTGTATCGATCTGGTTTCAACTTTGTAGGGGAGGTTTTCAAGCCTCTGTAACATTCAATTTTTGCACTTTACGAGCACTCTACACGAGAGGTCGCTTGTTCGATGCATGACTCCACGGAGGGGTCGGATAAAGGGCGAAAGTCTTTGATAACCTGTTCTCTTTCAGAGTTTAACATGTAGGTGCCCAATACCAACCAGACAACCGCTTCTGCGTCACACCATTTGCTTCTCATTTCTGCGGAGACATTTTGAGATTAACGCGTGTTCTCCGGAACCACGCGACGCCGGCCGACAATTTTTTTTGTCTGACCCTTATTAATTGTCTTTTCCAATTAATTTCAATTAATTAATTAATCATGTTAATGATCCTTCCGCAGGTTCACCTACGGAAAACCTTGTTACGACTTTTACTTCCTCTAAATAATCAAGTTCGGTCATCTTTCCGGACCCATCGGGAACGAACGGAGTCGAACCCGCGGACCAGTCCGAAGACCTCACTAAATAATTCAATCGGTAGTAGCAACGGGCGGTGTGTACAAAGGGCAGGGACGTAATCAACGCGAGTTTATGACTCGCGCTTACTGGGAATTCCTCGTTCATGGGGAAAAATTGCAAGCCCCAATCCCTAGCACGAAGGAGGTTCAGCGGGTTACCCGGACCTTTCGGCCTAGGAAGACACGCTGATTCCTTCAGTGTAGCGCGCGTGCGGCCCAGAACATCTAAGGGCATCACAGACCTATTATTGCTCAATCTCGTGCGGTTAGAAACCGCCTGTCCCTCTAAGAAGAAGTGTAATCGCTGACAGCACGAAGGATGTCAGACGACTATTTAGCAGGCTAGAGTCTCGATCGTTATCGGAATTAACCAGACAAATCGCTCCACGAACTAAGAACGGCCATGCACCACCACACACCCAATCAAGAAAGAGCTATCAATCTGTCAATCCTTCGGGTGTCCGGGCCTAGTGAGTTTTCCCGTGTTGAGTCAAATTAAGCCGCAGACTCCACTCCTGGTGGTACCCTGATCGCCTTCGAACCTCTAACTATCGTTCTTGATTAATGAAAACATACTTGGCAAATGCTTTCGCTTCAGTTCGTCTTGCGACGATCCAAGAATTTCACCTCTAACGTCGCAATACGAATGCCCCGCCTGTCCCTATTAATCATTACCTCGGGTTCCGAAAACCAACAAAATAGAACCGAGGTCCTATTCCATTATTCCATGCACACAATATTCAGGCGGGCTTGCCTGCTTTAAGCACTCTAATTTGTTCAAAGTAAACGTGCCGGCCCACCTCGACACTCAGTGAAGAGCACCGCGGGGTCCGCCTCCAGCACACGACACCGCACACGACGTTAGCCGTGACGGGCGCGCACCTTAGGCTCGCCACCACCGGCAGGACGTCCCACGATCATGCCAGTTAACACCGACGGGCGGTGAACCAACTCCGTAGGACACAAATTCAACTACGAGCTTTTTAACCGCAACAACTTTAATATACGCTATTGGAGCTGGAATTACCGCGGCTGCTGGCACCAGACTTGCCCTCCAATAGATCCTCGCTAAAGGATTTAAAGTGTTCTCATTCCGATTACGAGGCCTCGGAAGAGTCCCGTATCGTTATTTTTTGTCACTACCTCCCCGTGCCGGGAGTGGGTAATTTGCGCGCCTGCTGCCTTCCTTGGATGTGGTAGCCGTTTCTCAGGCTCCCTCTCCGGAATCGAACCCTGATTCCCCGTTACCCGTTACAACCATGGTAGGCGCAGAACCTACCATCGACAGTTGATAAGGCAGACATTTGAAAGATGCGTCGCCGGTACGAAAGACCGTGCGATCAGCCCAAAGTTATTCAGAGTCACCAAGGCGAACGAACCGGACGAGCCGGCCCATTGGTTTTGATCTAATAAAGGCATCCCTCCCATCTCTGGTCGGGACTCTGTTTGCATGTATTAGCTCTAGAATTACCACAGTTATCCAAGTAACGTGGGTACGATCTAAGGAACCATAACTGATTTAATGAGCCATTCGCGGTTTCACCTTAATGTGGCTTGCACTGAGACATGCATGGCTTAATCTTTGAGACAAGCATATGACTACTGGCAGGATCAACCAGGGAGCTGCTCCGTAAAATATACAGGGCACTCAAGCCATCGCCACAGCTGAGCCATCCTTGTGGCACAGCTAGTAGCTAGACTACTTTCATTCTCTCCACTTTAATTCTACATGAGAATTCAATCTTTCATTAACATCCTCGACTCGCTAATTCTGTGTCCGCGACCTCAGTCGCGGACCGTGTCCAACAAATGCGAGTTTAGTCAAGTGAGCCTGGTGTCTGCAGGTCACGGTGACATTTTTAATCTTTCCCCGGTTCACACACACGAGCTCTGCCTGACGACATACGCTCGTGGGCTTGCCGGCCCGGAGAGTGTCCGTCTCCGACATCTATAAAAGAAGCTACCGCTGCACGAAAACTGGGCTGGTAAGAGATGCGAACGCATCTGCTTTAAACTTACACGCCGTTAACATTTTCGTGAGCTGGCAAACTTTTTGCGCCAATTCCTTCGGCACACTGCAGTAGGAAAGACTGACGTGGAGGGACGAAAGCGACTGTACTCCAGAACGCCCCGCGACATAACCACGACACCAACCTTACTACAATAGTGTCGACTGCGACCAAAAGGACCGAACGTAATTCCTTTTATTATCGGCCGGCGTCATGAGGAAAGGCTTTTGACCTAATACCTTTAACGTTCTACGCGGAGCTCGATCCCAGCGGCTTCAAAGAACTCGCATCAGATTCTACGGCCCCGCGACGCTGCACTACGTGCACCAGCAAAAGGTAGACGGGCACAGACCAGAGCGACTGTACTCCAGAACGCTACGGGCCAATACCGCGACACCAGTCTGTATGATGCAGCAGTGACTTTCAGCTTTTACCCAAGGACCGAACGTCATTCGAAACCTGTATCAGGTAGTCCTTTGAGTAGCGAGGAGCTTGGACGATGGTGCTGAACTCCGGTCACAAGTTTAGCTCGCCACAGCTCCGCGACGCCACACCGCAGCTCGAAAGGCAATACGTAGGAAAGGGACGAGAGCGACTGTACTCCAGAACGCCACAGGCCCCAACCACGACCACCAATCATCGTGCAGTTGTGATAAAATGACGAGCCTTCGCAGGCTCACGCGGAACGGGGAAGTATGCGACGCCACTCCACAGCTAGAAAGGCAGTGCGTAGGAAAGGGACGAGAGCGACTGTACTCCAGAACGCTACGGGCCCGAACCACGACCGCCATTCATCGTGCAGAAGTGACCAAACGAGGAAGCTACTCAGGAAAACGCGGAACGGGAGGCAGGCGACAGAGGCTTCACGGCAGACCCAATCGCCCGTCGCAAGTTTGTTCGCACGAAGCCTCCCATTGCTCCACGACATCACCATGCAGCCCAAAAGGCGAACCGAGGGAGAGGGACGACAGCGACTGTACTCCAGAACGCTAAGGTCCCAAACCACGACCGTCAGTCATCGTGCATTAGTGACAAATTGAGTAGCTTCTCGACATTCACGCGGAACGAGAGGCTGGCGACAGTTGTTTCACGGTCAGACCCAATCCTCCCATTGCTCCGCGACATCACCATGCAGCCCGATAGGCAATCCTTTGGAGAGGGACGACAGCGACTGTACTCCAGAGCGCTACGGTCCCCAACCGCGAACTCCAGTCGTCGTGCATTAGTGACAAAATGAGGAGCCTTCTCGTGATCACGCGGAACGGGCGGAAGGCGACAGAGGCTCTACAGCGAACTGAATCGACTTCCGTAATTAGCTCACAATTCGCTACCCACTGTTCCGCGACGCCATTCTGCAACGCCATAGGCAATACGTAGGAGAGGGACGAGAGCGACTGTACTCCAGAACGCTACGGGCCCTAACCTTGACCGCCAGAAATGGTGCAGCAGTGTCAACTCCGACCGACGGACTGCTAACGTGGCAATGCCACTTTCATGTGTCCGCCTTGGCCGTCGTCGGGAGGACTGCGTATACCGTTGACGCGAACCGTGACGGTAGAGACTGTACTCCAGACACTCAGGTCAGTCGTAAACAGCTCGTACTTAGTCCCGGCTGGCTCCACGCAAACGGCTCATAACACTGTAGGAAACAGATTGTATGAGAACGCAGTCTCCAAGGAACAGAGATGGTTTGAACCATGGTTATTCCCGATTTTGCACTGGTCGGTAAGTGCTGCAGTGACTGCCGGTTCTCGTACACAGTCTTCGCACAAATATAAGGACTACCACTGCCTTCCAACAGCAACCTTTTCATCGGTCTCCCGTCCCTTAACCGGCAGCTGTGGCCCTCACTCCCGGTATCTCACTTGTGCCCCTTGACTATTTCGTCTTTTTGCGATCAGCGGCCCAGGTATTGCGCACAGTCACGTCGTGGCTCTTCCGCACGTTTACAAGTTAACCGAAGAGTATCTCACATTTCCGTGCGTGAGACTCACTACTTTTAAAGCAAGGAAATCGTCGTACGTACATGGACGGCCAATTTATTTTGCAAGGCCGTCTCCCGTGTACTCAGAATTCGGTAGAGCACAGCACATTATTACTTTCCCTATTTTGCTGCATCGACCACATGCGTTTAACTCAGAGAAAAAGTAACCTACAGAAACCCCTTGGATGAGTTAGCGCCCACAAGCCGTTCCTTGCCTGCAGTAACCTTCGTCGTTGTAGTGCTCACATGTTCTCCCATTGTTCGACATTCTCACCTTAGTTTGCCAGGGACAAACGCATCTGTATTCCGTAGGCAATGCGTTATCGAGCGCGCCCCTGTTCACAATTGTCCCTGCATGGGCGGACACTTATGACATCCTCAAGGGACGTTCATGCCCCGTCTCGTACGTAAGGGACACTCGGTCACAACCAGGCCAACTTTGAATGAGTTGAAAATCAATCGTGGCGGGTGATGTACTAATGCCCGAGTTATCAGAAGCGAGGACGATTAGGGGGTCACAGAGACCTCCGTACGGAGCTTTCGAATACCTGACGTCGAGTGCCTTGTGAAAGGAAGTCGCTCGGTCACACTGCGGGATGTCCACACCCTCGGCTTCCTGCGATACAGGCGGTGTATCGTCTGGCTGCAGGGAGAGAAGTTTGCGGGCGGTCGAGGTTCACTTATCGTCAAGCCGTGGGGCCCACGTCATTGGGTCGCAGACACTTCATAGTGGTCTACACGGCTGTCCTAACATGTGAGGTCCCAGGGGAACACCGGACTTTGGCAGGAAGGGTGACCTGTGTCCGCGGCGAAAAGAGACTACGCGACCCTACGACCGGAACAGCTGTGCTGATGGGCGCTCAGGCGCATGGGGGGGGGGTCGGGGGGCGAGCGACGCAGGTACAAAAGTTGGGTCCGCATAGTCATGCGAGAAGTATGTGTATAGGCCGCCAGACAACACTGTGAGATGCATATTGGGTTGGTGGGAAATGGAAGTGCTAGGCGGAATGTGGAAGGAAGGGAGGAAGTAAAGGGCCTTTCGACAAGGGCTCACCCACCCGGCACGTGCGCTGAAGCAGTACGGATCCCATCCTTGCTGGGCTCACGAACAAAATCGTCACGTCGGGCGGGGGCACATGACAGAGTCGTTTCCCACGAATACGTTAGGGTCGACACAGGTAACATAGAAATTATGTCGGGGCCGGCATGTAAAGCACAGGACGGCAAATAGTCCTCCAAAAGCCGGCCGCTGTTGCCTGAATACACGGCGGTAAAAGGAAGTTAGTTACGGGAGCGGAGAACCCTTAGCGGTGTCGCGGATGACGTAAAGTTAGGTTGGGCCAAGCGGTGGAACTGAACGCACAGCCACTAACCCAGGGTCCGCCCGGGGGAACAGGGCATACGGCCAAAGTACTGCGGAATAAGGGCTCGGAGGAGAGCCCCGTTTACAGATCAAACAGTCGCCCACGCAGTTGCGAAGGTCTTCGGACCGACGAGACACGGGCAACATGATCTCAGGACCAAGTGCAAAAGGTCGCGTATGAGTCGCAGTTGGCTAGTGTGCGGAGAGCGGACTCAGTATTAGGCAACGCAAGGCCTATAGGAAACCGGAGGTGGTGCGCGCGGGCACAGCTTGGGGGAGTCATAGCCCACGGGTGAAGACTGCGGGGCAAGGAACTGGCAATGGATGGCGGAGACGAACCCGAGGCGTGATGAAGCCGTGTGCCCTTCGGCTCGGTGTCTGTGCCGGGTACGTAGCGGGTTCTTTCCCGTTGCCGGGAAAGATGCAATCTACTGGCTACGACGCCCTCTGGAGAACGTTTCTTCTGCAAGGGGATCGAAGTTTCAAATGGCAGTCTCCTCCACGAACCAACACCCCCACCGTCACTGAAGAGGTGCAGTGACAGGCCTCATCGCTAGCACGACGTCAAGGGATAGACTACCGCAACACACAGCCACGTCCAGTACTACCTCATTTCATGATCTTGAACTGCCATCCGAATACAAGACGGCAGCCACACTTTCCCGGTGATTGGTGCGGTCGGCCGCAAAGTGTATTACTGTCCGTTCCCGTCATCAATGAGAAGGGGCCCGATAACATGCGCGACCCGGGGGGGTTACCGCAAGGTAGTGGTTGCCCTTGTACGAATTAGAGTCACCCCATCACTCATGGACTACAAGCAAAGGGGAGAGCCCTGGTCAGCAGGTGCTCGCATACACAGTTTTATACATTCCTTTCATTAAGCGTCATCGGTGGTCGCGAACCATTTATTCGGCCGCCGCAGCAGTTAAGCTACTGGCTACCTCCCTGCCGCGGGTAGGTTCCGCTGCCACCCAGCAAAGAATGGTAACTACGCGGTTCCGTCGTCGGTTAACTGAGGCTGGCCGACGTCAACACCTGCGTCCCAGGACTACACGACCGCCTTCAGTGGACTCGGTTACTACTGAAAGCAGTGGCTGACACAAACCAGCCATTGTCACAATTCCCCAGCTCATATAGGATACTGGGTAATTCTTTCCCACTGCAAGGCTCAACGAGAGGTGCATAAGTTCTGATGACTATGAGTCCGTTGGCCAGGGTCCCGGCTACGGTAGGACTCGTTGCCAGCAGTTAAACGGGTGGGCCGCTGTGTGGGCTCCCTTCGATCGAACGAAACAGATACCCGCAGATCGGCTGCCGGGTCGCTCACAAATCAGGGTCTATCCGCTCGTCCGGAGAATTTGCCGTGACTTGTATGTTGGCTTGATGTCGGGCTTGAGCAGGGAAGCGCCCGCAAACGCAATATCTACGACTTACAAATCACTGCCCTCTTCTCGGCAACGGGAAAGAATCTACAATTCTTAGGGAACGTTTCACTGTAAACAAAAGCTACAGTACACGTTATAACTTCATTGTCCCTGTGAAGCCGAGTAGCCACATACGTGTATGCGCTTTTTTTTGTACCTTATAACTACATAATTGTGTGCTGAACCTTGTACTAACACCATGTCCCTGTCTGCGGAAAGGAGACAATCAACCGCTTACAACAAATGGGAAAATTTACCGCCTGTCTGCGAAGTGTGAGTCAATGTCCCGTCTGTAATGTACAATCTTCCACAGGAAGGCTTCGTTCAGCCCACTTCTGTATCGTGAACATGACTAGTTCGAGAATAGTGCTACTGCAGCTGTAAGTTGCTCGCCTTCAACACAGTTCTGTAACCCCAAGTAGGCCTTTCGAAAATCCGCTTTCAACATATTCGCCCTGTAAGTGAAATATGTACGGAATAGGAAATGCTGCAACCGATGATGATTACTTTCCGCCTAATGCTTCAATATCGGATATATCAACTTGTCGACGTGCAGACGGATTATACTTTGCAATGAAATGTGTCCTTCCCAATGTCACTCGCTCGTCATGAGGTGTATTTGGGAAACAAAGCAAAGGACTTCATGTGCCGTCCCGCCGAGGAAATGCTCTACTTAGGTCGCCAAGGAGTGCAACAGTAACGACGGGAAACTGATACTCGAATCAAGTAGGACGCTATCGGTTGCCACCTCGTAGACTCTGATGTCTAAGTAGAAGTCACCATCACAACTGGCAATCACTGCGGTAGCCGTATTCACAGCGTCAATTCGAAGTGAGCTCCTCACATTATTCGTATCTAGCGACGAAAACGTTAACCATGTTCGCACCTCTCAGTATATTACGGGCGAGAATGTTGTATGCAGGAATTTCATTGCGGCTCGTTTCATTAGGAATGAGCTATTTCTGACGTCATACGCATAGCGTCCTGTTCGTACATTGCGAGATTCCATCCTCATGTGTGCCTGCTAGTTGATGACAGTCCGAGAAGGCGACTACAAGAGGTTAGGTTAAGCGAAATGTTGTGCTGTGCAAGAGGCGCGCGTATCCTGTGGAAGACTAGTGCCATCCTCAGATTAATTGTTTGGCTTGTTTCTGGAATCGCATCTGTGCCTGCTAATTGATGACAGTCCGAGCCGGCGACTACACTGGGTTAGGTTAGGTTAAGCGAAATGTAGTGCTGTGCAAGAGGCGCCCGTATCCTGTGGAAGACTAGTGCCATCCTCAGATTAATTGTTTGGCTTGTTTCTGGAATCGCATCTGTGCCTGCTAATTGATGACAGTCCGAGCCGGCGACTACACTAGGTTAGGTTAGGTTAAGCGAAATGTTGTGCTGTGCAAGAGGCGCCAGTATCCTGTGGAAGTGCAGTGCTATGCTGAGATTGATTGGTTGCCTTCTTTCGGAATTCTCACGTGTGCTTGGTAGTCAAGGACCGTCGGAGGCCACGACCACATGAGGTTAGGTCAGGCAAAATCAATTATTGTGCTGAAGGCGTCATTGTGTCGACGACAAGTACCATCCAATGTAAGATGATTTGCCTCTTTATTGATGACTGGGAGCCTCACTTGTCCGTCGTTCAGTCGTATCGTCCCTTTTGATTGAGGTGGAGCTGTGGCTTTGCTCGTATATTGCGGTGTTATACATAAGATCCTTCACTATATCACCTACCGCGAATGTTTCATCTTGTGTTACGTAACACTGGCGTACATTGCATTGCTCCGGCGGTTTTTTAAGTTAAGAGATTTCAGCCTGTCGGTTATGGTAGGGCCGGCGCCTCTTCGGCAGTAAAATCACATGTATGCATTTTCTTGCGGCTTTCGCGTGTACCATTATCTGGACGATTGAAGGTTAGACCTCACACAATAACATTGTGTGATAGGAGTACGGAAGTCATGTGCCTGGAGATTGTCGGTAATTCTTGCCGCAGCCCCCGACTGTTTCTCTGAAGGTACGTAGTCCATTCGTGACATAATTGCTTCCATCGGATTTCCGTATTGAAGAAACACGCTTCATAGATGTAGGTAACAGGTTATGCATAAAAATTGTCACATGCGCCTTTTCAGGTACGCAATATCATGTGGGACATAAGGTTTGTTCTCTAGCGCCGTTTCCTGTCACATAATCACCGGACTTCGGTAGTGGCTTCATTTCGGTCTCTAGATTTGTTAACTTCGTTTGTAGGGATTCGTAAGTGCTCGTCTTCCGTCTCAGGAGAATGAAGTGATCTTGCCAGGATTTTAGTCCAGAGGCCTACTTGTTCTGTCGTATGTCTATCAGTCACACATTACGGTTCTTCGAGTAAGGTTCGCTTTTTATTCAGTACATTGTGTTCGAAGGGGATGGATGCCGGGCAACTTGTAAAACATAGAGCCATATAATTGTTTTGCTTATAAACATTACAACATGTCACCATCGGTTGTCTACCGAAAACTTCCACGCGCCCGATTTTGCCCCCCCCCCTCCGCTCTATCATCCCCCCCCTTGGCTCTATCTCTCCCCCCTCACTTTCTCTAATGTTTCCCCCCCGGTCTCTCTCTCTCTCTGTCTCTCTCTTTCTATCTCTCTCCCTTTCCCTCCCCCCAGTCTATCTCTGTCTATCTCTCTCTCTCTGTCTCTCTCTCCCTCCCTCCCTCCCTCCCTCCCTCTCTCTATTTATTGCATTCTCTGTCTCTCTATGTACCTATGTATGTAGCGATCTATGTATCTATCTATTTATGTATCTACCAATCTGTCTACCTATCTTTCTATATATCTACATATGTATATCAAGCACCAGAATTAAGCACGGCATAAGAGTTGAGAATCAGTTTCAGTTAATGACTACTAAGCGGTGACGTATCACGTGATGCTAAGCGCCACGTCACAGGCTGCTAACGTAAGGGCCTCAGTTGCCGGCAGACGTTTGTACCGGTCGCCTCGATTAGCCGAAACGTGTGACGTAATTCGTGATTAATTGAATTGCAGCACAAATTAATGCAAGTGTACTCTGTTCCGTGTAGTGCGACGGAGATTTGACGCCGACAAAGGGCCGGATTTTTACGCATTTATTATTACGACATACATGACGCAGCACTGCTGTGTACGAGGAACCTGCGATGGCTGGCGGTTCACCGTGACTCATATATTCCGACTGGACGGCCTCCCGAAACTTTTCCGGTAGTGTTACGTCACATCGCAGCAAGATGGAATAGTTCCCAAAATAGGCGCCTGCAGCGCCCCAAGTGGATACCACCCCCCCGCCTAACCTCACCCCATCTACCCCCAGGTACCCCTCCCCACTACAACCCTTCGGAGGGCTATATAAGGCCCTCCAGAATCCGAATAGAGGTGTTCTCTGCACAGCTGTCGGGAAAGCATCTAGGCCGCTAGGACTTCTCCATCCGCTTACGTACAGAACCACCTTCCCAAGACGCATCTAGAGTACTAGGTCGTCTAATCCTGTATCTCCCAGACGCATCTAGGGTGCTACGTCGTCTGTTTCCCGAAATGACCCATCTACAGTGCTACGTCGCCTGCCTTCGAATCTCACGCGTCTAGGCTACTAGGCAGTGCAGATTCCTCCATCGTTACTGCTCTTTTCCCATCTCCTTGTCGCCTATAATTGAGACTGTGTGTGTTTGTGAAGAAATCTGTTTTAACTGACAAGCTTCTTGTTTATCTCCTTAATGGAGGAACGCAACCCGTACCTTCACGCTTCAGTAGTGCAATTCCGGTCCGTTGAACATGTGGTCATAACTTGCAAATATTCGTCCGCGTGTCCGCAGACAGACTTCACAACGGCAAATATTAATAGACCCCATTAGGAACTCACCTACGGTGTATGTACGGTGACGTCATTATACTGCAAGGGGGGAGGGGGGGGTTAAATAATAATTACTTAATATTATGTATTTTGGGGGGGACTCCTACATAGGATTACTACTACTTCTGGCAATTGTGTGGTGTTTCTGCTGAAGCAAGTTTCCTGCCGAACAGTACGCGGCACGAAGTAAATGATATCCGGTTGGGGAACCACGTAACCTATACTGTAATGAGTCTCTGAAACGGTTGTGTATACTTATTAGCAAACACTTTCTTGTAGCTGTTGAAATGGATGTGGGAACATGTGTCTCGTCGCAGGTTAATATCGATCAACGGTTTTCCTCTTAACTGGAAAGAAGGTCTAGTTACGGGATGTAGGCCTGTACCCATGCTGCGAGTAGCGGCTACTGTCATGTAATTGATTGACATGCCGACGCAGTGCACCACTCTTGTATTACCCCATGCGAACCAATGTCATTGTCATGTAATTGCTGAGAAGGAGCGATGAATCAGTGGTTTTCATATTCTGCAATGTTCACCGCATTTCGACACAGCTTTCGCCCCGACAGATTTGCATTACGAACTCTTCAACGTAACAGGATGGTAACTCCCAAATACACATATATACAACATACACTGAACAAGTCGCCTGGTTAGGAAACTGTAAAGTATGTATTTCATGTAGGCAAACGTCAGCGTGGCAGTAATGCGTCCGTGACATTACAATTACCTTAGCGGTTGATGCGTTTGTCCGCTTACTGATGGTTTAGAACGATAACAAAGTGATTGGTACTTCCATTTCGGAGTGTAGACTCAGTTCCACTTGCTTGTACTTGGTGTTGGACATAGGGCGCCTCATCTTCTTTCCCCTATTTGACCATTTCCAATTGATTTTCTGTAAGGCTCATTATTCAGTCTCATATTAATATGCCACGTTCTCCTGAAAATTAGAATATTTTGAGTACATTTCGCAGTCTGCCGTATACATTTTCACATTTAATTTGGAGGTAAACGTTAGGTACGAATAATCCTTGGGAGGAACAGTTTTCGTTACATTTCGTGAAGTGGAAAATGAAACTGTTTCGGCGATAAGGTCTTGCCGTCGTTTTCTCCCTTTCTGAAACGCATGTTGGTAGAAATCAACCTTTTGCAGCAGTAGCAAATTGAAGGAAGGTATTCAGGATGCGGTTTCGTATTCCGCCATCAAACATTATTCCCACAGTTGCATTTCGTAAATGAGCCCTTGCTGCGCTCACTTGTACAATTATTTTGTTTTGTTAGTGGTATGTGTTGAGGTTGTAACGATCAATCGCAGCCCCAACGTTGTGTACCGGCAGCGGCAAGTTGGAAGAAATGTCGAAATATTAATGTGTGGGAACCTTGGTCACCTCGGCGTAGTACGGCCAAACACGTTTTCTTGCATGAACGCTACCATTCATGGTGTGTACGGATTAATTCAGTTGGTATTACCAGAAACATTTGTGGAATGGTGGACACCATGAGGTTCCAAATGAAGATGAACTTCATCCAGACAAACCGCTGAGAGTAAAGGGAGGAAGTGCATTAACTGTCACATATTTCGCAGCTGTCAAGGTATGTCCCGGTACTTGAAATATTGCAAGGAACGGTTACATAATTTTATAGTTGCAGAAACTGTGGAGCCTTAGGGACAAGTGACGTGAACAATGATTCATATCTCCTTACATGGAATATGTTACATTCCATTAACAAGCGGACAATGCATACTGACTTAAGTACATGATCTGTAGTTGTTGAAACGGCCGCATGAAACGGACGAATTTCAAAATGTAAGTACTATGTATGTGTCGTACGTTTGTGTAAAAAATGTTAAGCGGATTCGATGGTGCTGAGGAATATAGAAATCTTGCATGTATACATTCTTATATATTTGAGGATATGGCGAACGGCAGCGATTTGCCGTGAACCTCAACGATGGAATGAATGTGTAGAGTTCATGTTCCCACATAACGGGAGTTCTTCATCGTGATGGAGATTCACGAACACAGCATCTGCATAGTGCACATGTGTTGCCGGCGAAGCTGGTAACTCATTACTACCGGACAATCGGTGGGCATGTAATTGTGCAGATGTCATGAAGTGGGCGCTGTGTTCGTTGTGCAATCAGTAAAGTATTTGTGCTTTTCCAATTCTGCTGGATATGACCAATCGGTTGTTGAATGAAGCGGGGGGAACTTGCAGCATACGCTATCGTCGAAGTAACAATTTCAGTATACGTTAAATCTACAGATTTGTATATATGTAGATTTTCTGCAGTTGCTCCCCATACGAAGCGGACGCTTATGTCAATAATGGGCGGTCGGCCAGCGTAACACGATGTAAACATTTTCAATAACAGGCCACATCACCTTACTGCACGTAGCATAGACGTTTCGTTAATGTAGCGCCCATAGCGACACATACTGAGGAGGAACCGAAAGTTCGAAACATTAAACAATTTGGTGAAAGGTAATGATACACATAATTGAAAGCAATAACATGTCAACCTGTAGCTGTGGAGAAAAAGAGGAAAAAGCACTATCAGCACGGTAATTGGGGACAGTTACATTGTTCTTGTAGTTCATTAGCCCTGTAGGGTCATCACCAAGCACATGTGTTACTCAGCGACAGATGAACCTGCAGTCCCTGGATACTAGTCAAGTAAGGAGTTCTTCATTAAACGTTGTAAGTTAATACACCAAAAGGGAATGTCACTTCAGAGGCCAGAAGGCGATTACATTAGGCAATGCGAATGTACGAAGAAATGTAACGATTTACAGTGGCACGTAAGAAACTGTATTGGAGGCTAGTTGCAGGCCGCAACATATGGTGTGACATGCAACTGCCGGCGTGCCACAACCTTGTGGATGCACCAGTAATTTTCGATGTAACAATTGATGTGAGTGACACAGATATGTTTTTTGTGCGTTTACGTTTTGGTGTGGTACCACTTCAATGACATACAGCTCATTTCCACGCTACCTTACTTTGGCGCACCAGGCGAGTGTTAGTTGTAATTGCTGACCGAGTACATGACCGCTTAAATTGAATTTGTGTGAACAAGTAACTTAATAATTGTTGTGAATCGACGACAGGGCGATATATTAGAGTTATTCTAGCCTACGAGCAGCAGCCCGTTTCTGACGTGGTGACTGGTTAATAATGAATCACCAAAAACACATCACTAATTTCCTGGTCATCGTAATGGTGTTAGTCGTTCAGTTCGTGACGTAACAGGTCCCCTGCAGCGGCATCCGAAAACGTGCTACGGTTTGTTGAACCGAGCGGGGATGCCATTTTGCACCATTCCGGTCGGTTTCATTATTGACAATGCCAGACATAATCAGAAATAGTCTGTCAAGTTCAATAGAAGTCGTGTGGTTATCGCCGAAATTGATTTCAATCGTGGTCTGTAGGTAAATTGTATTCGACTCCTTTCCTACACCTATTCACATTATTGTTACACAGGTAATGAAGAATCCGACAGTGTTCGTCGTATGTTGATTGCATCGGAAGGGTAAGGAAATATCTGTCGTCGAACGCACTCAGAAATGGCTTGGTAGTACGTAGCATCGGTCTTTATCAAGTATTTGCCGATTTCGGTATATGGATGAGGCTGAACAAGCTGTTGCCACTTTCTGTGTGTAAGGATGTTCTTCATTGCAGTCTACGTGAAGTAACTTTTTCGGATTTTCTAAAGCGTCGTTTGTATGTTTCATTGCTGTCTTCGGAAATTTGAGTAACACCCCAAAAAGACGATGGCAAGTGTCCCCGTCTTCAAATGATATATTCTTCACTCCAATACCTCGGTACGAACAGTAACAGTAGCTTTCAACCTGATAATGACAGGTTACTGTGAAACGCTTGTCGTCTCAGCCATTGTAATGGATTCCCGCAGATGAGCACCGCCATGTCGGTAACCGAAATACCAAACGGAAATCAGAAATGGAATGGAATATGCGCTTTCCAGTCGTCTCCTTGTTATTAGCTTTCTTGTCATTCGACGTTTTACTTGTGGTTGTTGACCTGCAAATCTCGGATGAGGTGAACACGAAGTACAACGTACATTTACAATGTCCGTGTTGCATACGGTTACTTACAAATTTGTGTCTTTTACAATCGTGGCTTTGCAACATATGCGGTAGTGGGGCTAAGATAATGTATGAAGTTTATGTGTGAAAGGAGCACATTGACAAAACACATCCTCGATTCCAATACAAAGTGAAATGTGTTTGCGCTCTGTCATATGCTGACACTGAGGCCGAAACCTCGGTGGGTGCCTCCATGCCACGGCCGCAAGAGGTTGTAATTGTACGGAGACATACCGTTATCATAATTTCATTAATGACACAGATGTGGAGTATGTCCCCATGATGGGTAGCATGGATTGTATTTTCCTCACAGTTTTGCTGCAGGCCTGGGGATTGTCGAGGACGTGTTTCTCGCCCAAAAAAGTGTCCAACTCGTGGTCAATGTGTGCAAGAAACTAACGCACAGGCATATTTACCCTCATAATTATTTGTCTCGTATCCCAATGAAAACATACTGCCAGAACACGGACTGAAGGTACTGAGTACAATGCATATGAACAGTACGAGAACGCAGGCACCGTACAAGACGTATCACGGATGCAAGACGTTGTTGCATTCATAGCTACGGAACTGGTTCCCATGTCGAACTGATGGAGAAATGTTTCCAGAAATATGGTTAAGACATCGTCAGACGCCACAATTCCACTACTTCGCAAGGAGCAATTGGTGAGTGGGTAGTCTAAGAAAAGCTGTCATTCTTGCAAATGTTGAGGGCACTGCAAACTATTCACAAGGAAACTTGTGCACATCACACGTATTGACATGTTCTCTAACATTGATTCGAACTGCAGTGTCATTGTTATACTCGTTGCAATGGGTCGGCCTCGCATACTAAGGGGAAAGGCTGTACTGTGTATTCTGCCTAGCAATTGCACAGATTATACTGAGGGGAGTATGTTCGTTTGACGTCAATTCGGGGCAAGGTTAGGCCAAAATATCTGCAGTTTTACATATCTGAGAGCTACACAGGTCTTTCATTGGTGACATGAGCGCTGTTTGGCCAGCAATCGCCGATATTGCAAACAGACCATTGTACAGCAGTGTGAATTAAAAATCGTTCATTTCACATGAGCGTCCTAGAAATGATGCACACTGTAAATAGATTATAAACGAAAACACTCTCGTTGCCACATACTTTCATTTCCCAAATTAGTACCCAATTGCAACAAATATTGTGCCCCCTATTGAACTCAGTTAATTGCAGTGGGACTCATTGCACACCTACAGCAATTTCTTCAAGGAAGACACGGTGGGACCTAGGAGAAACAGACATGTCATCGAGCGACAGATCAAAAGTACTATCCGAATGCAAATGAACTACATCATAATAAGGGAACACAACTATTTGATCAGTTATATCAGAACAAGTTCGACAAGTGTACGGTCCTGTCTCCGGTCAGACTGCTCATAAGATGTAAGATGAACCCAGAAATGGGGATGGAACAGACACTTTCACGATGTCGACATACCACGAAAGGGACACGTTCAGGGGATGTACTAATCGTTCGGGAATTTTGTTAACATTAGCAAATTGGACGAAATGAGTTCCTGCCCGGAGACCATTATTCAGAAAGTAGGCGCTGTAATCCCAAGCCGTAGTAGTAGTTTGCAGTCGTTGAAAACGGGACGTAGTAAACCGCAGGACTTTTTCTTGGTCAAAGTGGAAGCACGTACAATTCCTTGACACCTGGCCGCAAGTGTATGTGTATGTGTCTCATTGTTTGTTGGTCATGTTTCAGCAAGTAGCTGGTTGAAGATTTGCGTAAATTGGGGGGCCTCTTTCGAATCCCACTTCCGATTACAAGTGAAAATGTATCCGTCTCATCGAAGGTAATGAATGAGGGTTACTGCCGATACGGACAAGAGAAGGATAATTGAAATACCACAGATGTTGTACTTAGCAACTTACACGGTGCACAGGCAATGAGAATTTTGTGACCGTTCAGCGGAATTGTGAGTAATGCGTCTACGGGGTACCCGTCTAGTGCGGCTGTTGTTATTAATTCCTTACAAAATATTACACAAACTCTGCCGCAATCACTTCAGCCTCGCGGCCGAGCACCAGGTAGAAGACCACAACGGGGTGGATGGGGAAAACACGCAAGTCCCGCAAAAGAAGAATATGGTGGACGAACATGATGGTATTGTTTCAGAAGGTATTGTGCAGAAGTTGGGAGAGACTGAATTTCAGGACACACAGAAGACTACTGAGCTTGATCTGGACCTTCGGTTACAGCAGTCGGAGAGACTTCATCCCAGACCATTTCGGTTCGCACGTGCTTCTCCTGTCATCTATTGATGCAGCTGCTTACATACAGATGAAGAGAGACTGAGAGTCACAAACGCGAATCGACCCTGTCCCAGCTGCAGACCTGGTAAGTCGTGCTATATGCTGTCTAGTTATCTGGTCGGTGTGCCTCAATGAAAACCACGGTGAAATCCCTTTCGAGACCGGAAAGCCGTCGTTCTATATGAAATTGTCGAAGAAATGGAAATGTCATTCCTCTGATTGCGGATGAATACCTACTCGCAGGTGGCTTGCCGAAATTCGCTTACCATTATTCATTTCGATTGTAAGCCCACCGCAACAGTAACACATGGGGAAAGATGTTGGGTACAGTAACCCCGTCCGAGCATCTCAGCAAATTGCTGACACGTACCTTAAGGTTTTGGGTAATGCAATCAAATTATACATGAATCGTTTCTCACCAACAGGCAAAAAATTGACAATGTACATGTAATATATTGCGGAGAATTCATGGTTACATGATGTCCGACGTCAGGCTTTGTATTCAATGCAAACTTGTAATTAATGAGCTGCATGTCATGACACAAGGGCTTCTGAGGAGGCTGCTAAATCGTAAGTGGAAAGTAAGATATGCAAACCGTTGTCGATGTAGGTGATCCACTTGCGAATAACGGTATCAGGGCAATCAACGTTGCTGGCGCAGAATGTCGGCCTTCACCATCTTCGTAGCCGTGGCGCGTGAAAGGTTATGGGTGTATAAATACTGACACACGAAACCAGTCACTTATACGTCATTGTTCACATATCCTCAATAAGGTAGTGGACATAGCACCGGTGCCATACATACACAAGACATGGACCTTTTAGTAGCTAACCTAATAGGCAACCGTTTGCAAGGACTCGAACTTTGGAGGGAATTTGTTCGTATACGCAAGGGACACAAACGTGTTCATGCAACGAGCTGAGATTACTTTCTTGCTATTGACTGTTGATACCACTACATATGACATGTACTTAGTATTTGTTAGAGGACGCGGAATTACGGAAGGTGAAGCGACGAGAAGGTTTCGATTGTTCTTGGGGTCACGACAACGTTTAATAGGCGAAGTGACAGTGATTCCGCGAACGACCTGAATGAAGTGAATTGGAAGTGGAGGCGGAATGTTCAATTGCCAAGAAATTACATTTAAACGGAAACCGAAAGTACCTTCTCAGAGGCCCAACAACTACATACAGGTCAAAGTGGTAGTGTTCCGAACTAAAGTAACACTGTACCCTAATATTGCGTCCTCTGTCAACCACGCGTGAGTCGCCACACATGTGACGAATTATGCAAAGCCACTTGCGAACTTGAAGTCGATTACATACGATCACGTTCGGAAGAGCAAGTTCTGGTTCGAAGCAAGTCAGAAACGCTTTTTTCCGCCAGAGGGGCAGAGTGCCCATGCCAATACCTATTCATCTTCATATATATGATAACCGCTGCTAACAAGTCAAAGTCATCATCTCATGCCATGCGAATGTGAAGCACGAAGATGACCATCAATCCTATCACACGTAAGTCACATACGACACAAGAAAATGTCATCATATACCTTCATATTCAAATCTCACAACATGCTCACACTATCTATCGATTAATGGTGTGCAGTCTTTACAAACACTAAGCAGAACAACTCAAGTAGGAAGCCAATACACATGAACATGCGGAATCGCCACGTACAAGACTCACATGACGCGTGGCCACTATGAAGTTGTATATTGGAATAAAATAAAAAAACAAATGAAATATACTACAAGTTATTGTAGTACATAAATGGATACCCTTGAAGGCGTCGTCTCGCGACAAGACGAATCCTCCAAGCTAGGGCTGAGTCTCAACAGATCGCAGCGTGGTAACTGCTCTACCGAGTACAACACCCCGCCCGGTACCTAAGTCGTCTACAGACGATTCCGAGTCCCGACATCGAATGATACCCATGATAGACCGTTAGGGGATGGGCGCTACGCAGGATGTGAATCCCATGCGCAACGTCCAAATTGACCCCGTCCGGCAAACAGAAGGCCAGTACGGCACGGTGCCCGTGAGGACAGTCGCACCTAGTAAAGACACGTATTCTCAAGCCTTTCGACTCACGGAACCCCTAAGCGATATCGTTGCATTGACTAGACGGGATTCGGCCTTAGAGGCGTTCAGGCTTAATCCCACGGATGGTAGCTTCGCACCACCGGCCGCTCGGCCGAGTGCATGAACCAAATGTCCGAACCTGCGGTTCCTCTCGTACTGAGCAGGATTACTATCGCAACGACTGTATCATCAGTAGGGTAAAACTAACATGTCTCACGACGGTCTAAACCCAGCTCACGTTCCCTATTAGTGGGTGAACAATCCAACGCTTGGCGAATTCTGCTTCGCAATGATAGAAAGAGCCGACATCGAAGGATCAAAAAGCGACGTCGCTATGAACGCTTGGAAGCCACAAGCCAGTTATCCCTGTGGTAATTTTTCTGACACCTCTTGCTGTAAACTCTACAAGCCAAAAGGATCGATAGGCCGTGCTTTCGCAGTCCCTATGCGTACTGAACATCGGGATCAAGCCAGCTTTTGCCCTTTTGCTCTACGCGAGGTTTCTGTCCTCGCTGAGCTGGCCTTGGGACACCTGCGTTATTCTTTGACAGATGTTCCGCCCCAGACAAACACCCCGCCTGACAGTGTCCTCGAATCGGATCACGCGAGGGAGTAAACTGCGTTCTGAAACGTGGTCACGCCGTCTCACCCAACAACCCGAACCGCGAAATTTGACTCCCGCGGCCCGGGGCTGCGATCCACAGGCGTTAAACCGCGCCATCCACGCAACCCTACACGCTTGGCTCAAGAACACCGTGACGCCTGGGTGATAACCCTCGACGCACGCGCTCCGCCCAACCGAGTAAGTAAAGAAACGATGAAAGTAGTGGTATTTCACCGGCGGTGATAAAATCACCTCCCACTTATGCTACACCTCTCATGTCACCTCACAATGCCAGACTAGAGTCAAACTGAACAGGGTCTTCTTTCCCCGCTAATTTTTCCAAACCCGTTCCCTTGGCAGTGGTTTCGCTAGATAGTAGATAGGGACATTTTTTTTTTTTTTTTTTTTTTTTTGTCATTTAGTCTTATAACCCCGTGTATGCCTTGTCGGCTTTACGGGGCGAGTGTGCTTTAATATAGTAGCGTGCTCCTTTCTTCCATGTGCCCATGACCTCTTCTTACTCATTAGGCCATGTATGAAGATACGATGCTACTTGACTAATTTGCTTGGGCACTCCGACCCTCAGAGGAAAAACCCTTACCGCTGGTTTCTATCCCAGGGAGGTTTCAGGCCAAGGCCTGTCCTCCCGCAGACCCCCAAGGGCATCTACCCGGTTTAGGCACCCACATGTGGGTAGTGGGGGATTTTCACCGCCCTAAAAAACCTCATGGTGAAGTGGATCCCGAAACGTGAATCCCTCAAGTCTTTGTTTATCCTGCTCTAGAACCCTGAGAGCCTCGATAAGGGAGCCATGTTGGTCCTTGTTGCGTAGAGCGACTTGGAGTCCAACTTCGCGAGTTGCGCTGAATAGATGCTCCCATAGGGGACACTCTAACAGCACGTGCTCCGATGTCTCATCCTTCCCGCATTCGCAGGTCGGATCGGCTGCTTTGCCGACCTTATATAGTTTGGCCTTATAAGGCCCATGTCCGCTGAGGCAACGAACCAACTCTCTCGTGGGCTGCATCTTCGGGAGATTTAGCCTTTCATCAAGAGTCGGGAAAACACGTTTCGTCCATTCACATTTCTCGGTCACTTCCCAGGAGCGTGACCAAGCCCGGTTTGTCCATTCGTTAATACCGGCGGCAGTGCTAACACTGTCGTCCGTGAGCTCCCAGACCTTTCGCACATCTCCTTTTTTCAGCCAGTAGGTCGCTGCTCTACTCCTAGCAGTAAGATCTAGAGGTACAACCCCACTGATGATTTGCAAAGCTTCCACAGGTGTTGTGCTGTAGGCTCGAAGGAGACGGAGGAGAACCCTCCTTTGTGCTACTAGCAGTTGCTTACGTACGAGGGAGTTCATCAGCACCTGTGATGTGGCCGCAACTGCGTACATGCACATGGCTTCAAAGACTGCCCTGTAGTATATCAAAAGCTTGGCTGGCGCGATTCTATACTCGCTCCGTGCAATCCGGATTAGCTGGTGTATTGTCCTAACTGCCTTAGACAATATAGCTTTGAAATGAGGTATGAAGCTCAGTTTCTCATCTAGAAGCACGCCTAAGTAAATCGCTTCCCTCTTTATGGTAATGGTGGACCCTTTGTATTTCACGATTGGAAGGCGATCTAGCGATTTGCCGAAAACAATCGCTTGAGTCTTGTCGACCGACAATGACATCTTTGCCCTATTACACCATTCATCAATTACTTCGAGGACTTTCGTCCCCTTTTCTTCGATGGTTTTCCTGGAAGCACCTTCCACGACTACCGTTAGGTCATCCGCATATGCAACTGCCATTGTGACTTCTGGCGATTCTCTTAGCTTTGTGAGCAGTGTGTCCACGTAGATATTCCAAAGGGTAGGCCCCAAAATCGAACCCTGCGGGCAGCCTCGTTCAATTGTCCGGGTCGCTGTTCCCTGTACGGTACTAAGTTCCACAGACCTACCGTTTAGGTAGTCCAGTATTATGGTAATCCGCATATGCTGGTCTACTCCCCTACTCAGTAGGGTTTCTAGCAGCGCAGGCCACCACATCCTATCGAAGGCGCCCGTGAAGTCTACTAGAATCGCCATTCGATACTTCGAGTCGGATCTCCGCACGCAATCCACCACTTTTACTATTGCGTCTGTAGTCGACCTCTTTTGACGGAAGCCGAACTGCAGATCGTCAAGTCCTCCTACGTTTTCCAACGCTGTGGCTAGCCTACGTGCGATGATACGCTCTAGCACTTTACCCATTGTGCACAAGAGGCTAATCGGTCGATAAGAACTTGGGTCGGCCGGGTCCTTCCCTTTTCCTTTGAAGATGAGTACCATTTTAGCAACCTTCCATATGTCGGGGAACTTGCGTTCCCGCAGACACAAATTGAAGAGTTGCGTGAGTGGCTGGGTAATTGTATCGATTGTCTCTATGAGGACCTCGTTCCGTATTCGATCAGGGCCAGCTGCTTTTCCCCTTTTGCATCGCTTTATGGCAGTTTTGACTTCTGCCTCCGTGATCAGTTCGTCTGGGTCTCCCTCTTCCTTCCACGAGCTCCAATGTTCTCTAGTGACTCTGTTATACGCAGTATCTTCCCCCTCATCATCAGCCGGGGCCAATGTTCGGAGGATCGTGTCTGCCGTATCCTGCCAGCCCACCGATGTGGTGCCATCCTCCCTGCGAACTGTTGCCAGTATTTGTGGGGTCCTAAGTTTGCCTCGCGAGAGCTTGTACGGGAGGCTCCAGACGTCCTCCGCTATACAGCTTTCCACAAGCAGCCGCCAGCTTTCGCTTCTTGCTGCCTTGATCGCCGTTTTGTATTCATCCAGGCTTTTCCTGTACTCGGCCCTGACCCTTTCCCGGGTTGGGAAGTTCCCTTCCCGGGCAAGGCGGTTGCGCTGCTTACAAACCGCCTTTCGCATTCGCGTTAGATCGGAATTCCACCACGCACATCTCTTTACTCGAGGCACATATGAGACCCCTAGCTTCTTTTCGCAGGCGGTCACAATCCACTCGGTCACCACTCTTGCCCGAGTATCTGGATTCTCATCATTGACGAGCGGCAATGTTGCCTTCAGCTCCTCGCTGAGTGCCTTCCAGTCCGCGCCCTTGGTCCTGTATGACCTCTCTCTTAGGTCCCATACAGGCCTGGACTGTGTTGCCCTGAACTCCGCAACAATTAACCGATGGTCACTATTGACGGTGTCCGGGCACACTTCCCATTTAACTAAGCGTTCTGCAAGTCCTCGCGAGGCTGCAGTAACATCGATATTCGTCTCATGTCCTCTAGGGCTGCAAAATGTCGCAGGTTGGTTACACTCATTAAGAACATGGAGCGCCGCTTGGTCGAGAGTCCCCATAACTACTTCTCCTTTGGCATCCGTACGTGTCGCATGCCATTCCACATTCTTTGCGTTCACATCTGCGGCATAGAGTAGCCACCTGCCATTTAAGACTTTCAGAGCGTCGTTAAGCTTGCTCATATGGAGTTCGATGGGGTCTCGAAACTGACAGTAGTGGTTTATCACTACCGTGGTCTCTCCTCCCCACCTTAGCTCCACAGTGTTCATATGCGAATCAGAGCACTGACTGACTTTCGTAACAGTGATCATAGGATCCAGCACTACTATCGCCGCCAGAGCGTTTTCCTGCTCGTATACTTTAGTCGCACTAGCCGGCATTCCAATCAGTTTCCCGTACTTGACATACGGTTCCTGAATGCAAAGCACGTCTAGGTTTTTAGTCAGTGCAGCCTCTGCAAGCTCCAGCATAGCCACTTCGCTCCTGGCGGTGTAGAGCTGTCCTATGCGGAGTAATCTACGGTGTCTAGCCATAGTTGGTGCCAGCGATGTAAATGTCTAGTAACCGCTTTCGCGTTAGACAGCCGGGTCCGCCTCCACAACTGATCTTCCTGCGAGTGCAGGGGATACACTTGAGAGGCTTATCCTTCTTAGGGCAGACGTCATGTTTGTCGTCGCCACATTTATTGCACTTTTCCACGGACTTGCAGTGTTTTGCCACATGACCTAGGTCCTGACATTTAAAGCACTGTGGAATCCGTAAAAAGTCCTTGACTTTCAATGAGGAGAACTCTATATAGAGTCTCTTCTTTGCCAAGAGAAGACGCCGGATAGTGGGCGATGTCTCCACCACCCAGTGCACCACGCGCTTCTCCCGCGGTCCAGTCTTAAACCTCATCTTGAGGTCGTCGTCCCCGACTACGACTCCCTCGAGGTTCTGTCCGATGATTGTGTCCCTGAGGTCCTCAGGCTTCATGGAACTATCCACATCGTATATTATTAAGAACGGGTTCCGCTTGCGCGGTTCCTCGATCTTATAATCTTTTAACTTAGGGTGGTCCATAAGTTTTTGGGCATCAGCCCTTGAGTCAACCACCACCCTGATCGACTCATTTTTATTCTCCCTTACGTTGACAATCTTAATCTTGTCAACCCGCGGGTTGACCAGCTTGGTGACGGCCTTGCGGACGTCAGCCGAGCTTTTCCCGGTCTGTTCCCGAGGGGAGATGAAGACCACCGGTGGATTGGTGGCGCAGGCCGGATCTGGCCTGGCTTGGGGGCGTGGTTTTGAGGCTTGCGCGCGAGCAGCTTGCGAGTAGGTGGCTGGCACCTTCGCCACGCTTTTCGCGGCTTCCTCTACCTGTTTACTAATGCGCTGAATTGTCTCCAGCTGCCGGTCGAAAGAAGTTGCCTTCTCGAAGAAAGACATTACGGTCGCCCTGGCCCTTTCCACATGGTCTAGGCCAGTCTTCCGTTCATCCACCGTCGGTCTGGTCTTGCTGAGGATTAACTTCAGCGCATCAAAAGCTGCGAGTACGGACTCTATAGGTCCCTCGTCTTTTTCCTTAGCAACTAACGTTGGTTCAGGCGTTTCAGTGATCTCGTGCGATTTCTCGATAGCGAGCTGTTCTACGTTATTCACTATAGTTGTAGCCATAGTGATAGTGAGTAGATAGGGACATTTTTTTTTTTTGCTCCATTTTTAATCCTCTTTAACCCTTTTTACCATCAGGTTTATCAGGGTTTTTTTTTTCTTTCTTATTTCTTTATTATATTTTTACTTCAATTTTCTTCTTTCCTCTTATCTATCTATATTTGACATGGATAATTTTGCTATGAAGGATAAAAAAAAACCTTAACTGCTGGTTTCCCAGAGAAGTTACAAGATTGCCTTATCTTGCCTTCTAACGCTGATGTATATAGTTATATACGCACCATACGTCCAGTGTAGGCATCCTAAAACAGTTTGCTTTACAGTTTTTTTCCTATTAGTTTCAGTTTCTCAGGATAGTGGGGGATTTTCACCGCCCTAAAAAAAACCTTCATTTATTTATCATTATCCATTCCTTGTGTTTTTTCTTCAATATAAATTTGCTTTTTCCCTCTCGAAGGCCAGTATGCTTTTAGTTTTTTGTTTTTCACCTTTTCTATTTCTTCTTTGTTTTTGCTTCTTAGATTGTATTCGTCATCTGGTATATTTGTCTCATTATTTATATTTATATTTATCTCTGTGTTTTCATTTTGTCTGCTTTTATTTACTGTTTCTTCTTCAATTATTTCTTTTTTACTTTCATATACTTTTAATGCATCTTTAAGGTCCAAAAATATTTCTTTCTTTTTGAATACATCTATTACTTTTATTGTTCTAAATTTTTCAAACGTCTCTTTCCAGTATTCGCATTCCCATACAATGTGAAATGGTGTTTCTTCTTCTTGTCCACATAGACATTCTGGCGATTTTATTATTTTTAATTCATATAATTTTTTGTGATAAGGGCCATGTCCTGTGAAAAATCTTACTATTTCTTTTGTTGGAATGATATAGTTACTATTTTGTCTACTTTTGACATCACAAATTAATTTTCTGGGCCATATGCATTTAGTTAAATTTTCCCATCTTTCTTGCCATATTTCATTCTGCCACTCTATTGCTGTTAGTTTCGATTCAACTTTCTGATTTGTGATATTTTTTATTTCTTCCACATTTCCTTTCCTTAGATAGTAAAGTGCACTTCTCTTTCTTGCTGTAATATCGAGTGGAGGAATATTTGTAATTATTTGTAAGGAGTCCACAGGTGTCGTTTTGTATGCCCTTACCATTCTTGCCAATATTTTCCTTTGTGCGCTTAATAAATTTCTTATTATGTGTGTGTCTTTAAGTTTTATCCCTATAGCACTTGCTCCATATAGGCATATTCCCTCAAATATGGATTTATAGTATATTATAAATTTGGATGGGTGTATTTTGTAGTCTTTTTTTGCTAATGTTAAAATTTGTTGCATTATGTTAACCGCTTTTTTTGTTATATATTTAACATGTGCTAAAAATGATAATTTACTATCTAACAGTACTCCTAAGTATTTGATTTCTTTAATAATTTTTATTGATGTATTTTTATTTTTGACAATTGGAGTTCGTTTTAAATTCTTACCAAAGATGACTATTTTAGTTTTCTCTTCTGATATCCTCAGTTTATTTTGTTGACACCATTTTGTTAGGTTTTGTGGGAATCTCGTTAATCCATTCATGCGCGTCACTAATTAGATGACGAGGCATTTGGCTACTTTAAGAGAGTCATAGTTACTCCCGCCGTTTACCCGCGCTTGCTTGAATTTCTTCACGTTGACATTCAGAGCACTGGGCAGAAATCACATTGCGTCAACACCCGCTAGGGCCATCGCAATGCTTTGTTTTAATTAGACAGTCGGATTCCCCCAGTCCGTGCCAGTTCTGAGTTGATCGTTGAATGGCGGCCGAAGAAAATCCACGTCCCCGCACGCCCTTGCGAGCGTGCTAAAGAAAACGCGGCCTCGCAGCAAGGAAGATCCGTGGGAGGCCAAGGCACGGGATCGAGCTCGGATCCTACCGCCGGGTTATAGCGCCGGGGCACAAGAGCCGCGACAGCGGGCGCCTCCAGTCAGCCACCGCAAGGGTTGCCCCCCACGAGGTGACCAGAGAGCAGACCCCACCGCCGCTAAACCACAAGTACTACCCGACACTCCCGAGGCACTCACCTCGCCCAAGCCCGGCACGTTAGCGCTTACCCACTTCCCGACCAAGCCCGACACGCCCCGATCCTCAGAGCCAATCCTTATCCCGAAGTTACGGATCCAATTTGCCGACTTCCCTTACCTACATTAGTCTATCGACTAGAGGCTCTTCACCTCGGAGACCTGCTGCGGATATGGGTACGAACCGGCGCGACACCTCCACGTGGCCCTCTCCCGGATTTTCAAGGTCCGAGGGGAAGATCGGGACACCGCCGCAACTGCGGTGCTCTTCGCGTTCCAAACCCTATCTCCCTGCTAGAGGATTCCAGGGAACTCGAACGCTCATACAGAAAAGAAAACTCTTCCCCGATCTCCCGACGGCGTCTCCGGGTCCTTTTGGGTTACCCCGACGAGCTTCTCTTTCGAGGGGCCCGACTTGTTTCGGTTCCGCTGCCGGGTTCCGGAATAGGAACCGGATTCCCTTTCGCCCGATGGGGACCTACCACAACAGGGTGATAATACGGCCCCCATCGACATCGGATTTCTCCTAGGGCTTAGGATCGACTGACTCGTGTGCAACGGCTGTTCACACGAAACCCTTCTCCACATCAGC
This sequence comes from Zhengitettix transpicula, assembly GCA_037074705.1. Classification (NCBI taxonomy): domain Eukaryota; kingdom Metazoa; phylum Arthropoda; class Insecta; order Orthoptera; family Tetrigidae; genus Zhengitettix; species Zhengitettix transpicula. Next base: position 1,397,813 of record JAYJMR010000008.1, on the reverse strand, counting down.
CCTCCAGGTCCTCGCTGGAGTATTTGCTACTACCACCAAGATCTGCACCGACGGCGGCTCCAGGCAGGCTCACGCCCAACCCTTCTGCGCTCACCGCCGCGACCCTCCTACTCGTCAGGGCTTCGCGGCCGGCGATCAGGTCGCCGACCAGGACTGCCAGACTGACGGCCGAGTATAGGCACGACGCTTCAGCGCCATCCATTTTCAGGTCTAGTTGCTTCGGCAGGTGAGTTGTTACACACTCCTTAGCGGATTCCGACTTCCATGGCCACCGACCTGCTGTCTTAAGCAACCAACGCCTTTCATGGTTTCCCATGAGCGTCGATTCGGGCGCCTTAACTCGGCGTTTGGTTCATCCCACAGCGCCAGTTCTGCTTACCAAAAGTGGCCCACTTGGCACTCCGATCCGAGTTGAAATTTTTCTCGCGGCTTCAATTAAGCAAGCCGGAGATCTCACCCATTTAAAGTTTGAGAATAGGTTGAGGTCGTTTAGGCCCCAAGGCCTCTAATCATTCGCTTTACCGGATGAGACTCGTCTGAGCACCAGCTATCCTGAGGGAAACTTCGGAGGGAACCAGCTACTAGATAGTTCGATGAGTCTTTCGCCGCTATACCCAGCTCCGACGATCGATTTGCACGTCAGAATCGCTACGGACCTCCATCAGGGTTTCCCCTGACTTCGTCCTGGCCAGGCATAGGTCACCATCTTTCGGGTCCCAACGTGTGCGCTCTAGGTGCGCCTCACCTCGCAATGAGGACAAGACGCCCCGGGAATGCAGAGGGCGCAACCGTGACAAGCACGGCGCTTTATACCCCCGTCTTCCCTCGGTCCGCGCGAGGCGAAACCTTCACTTTCATTGCGCCTATGGGTTTAGTAAAGCCCAATAACTCGCGCACATGTTAGACTCCTTGGTCCGTGTTTCAAGACGGGTCGTGAAATTGTCCAAAGCTGAAGCGCCGCTAACGAGAGCGATTATTCCGCCCGAGGACATAACCGTACCTTCAGCAGCCCATGTTTGGAGCCGGGCCAATTTGGAACCGTCATCCGAGTAGGACTGCTTTCCGGACGGCCAGGCGCCCTCAAATTTGGCGAATCACCTCTTTCAACATACCGCCGAGCAGCCGGTCAGGGACACCGGGGCTCTGCACGACGTACACCAACCCGTGAAGACTGGCGGAAGTGCAGGCTGCGCACCCAGACCTTGGACCGGCACCCAGCGGGTCGCGACGTCCTACTAGGGGAGAAGTGCGGCCCACCGCACACCGGAACGGCTACACCATACAGCGAGTGGAGATTAACCTAACACGACCCCGACGCGGTTATACACCGTGCGGGCGGTAGGTCCCATCTGCCGCAGATATAGGCCGGTGGCCCGGATGGGCGTGAATCTCGCCGTTCGACCATTCGGACTTCTCACGTTTACCCCAGAACGGTTTCACGTACTTTTGAACTCTCTCTTCAAAGTTCTTTTCAACTTTCCCTCACGGTACTTGTTCGCTATCGGTCTCGTGGTCATATTTAGCCTTAGATGGAGTTTACCACCCACTTTGAGCTGCACTCTCAAGCAACCCGACTCTAAGGAAAGGTCCTCCCGCAACCTGCAACGGTCCTACGGGCCTGGCACCCTCTACGGGCCGTGGCCTCATTCAAGTTGGACTTGGACTCGCCGCGAAGGTCACGGGATGGCGGACCCTCCCAAACACCACATTTCACGACAGGCCCTCGCCTGCGGGATTCGGTGCTGGGCTCTTTCCTGTTCGCTCGCCGCTACTGAGGAAATCCTTGTTAGTTTCTTTTCCTCCGCTTAGTAATATGCTTAAATTCAGCGGGTAGTCTCACCTGCTCCGAGGTCGTTGAAGAAAATGAGAAATTGTTTTCTCAACTTTTCAGGACCGCCAACACATTGTCGTTTCACACCCCAACGCCTAATTTATGGTCATTTCATTTGACCTCATCTCCCCACCTTTCACTTTATTCATTTCATTTCATTTCATTGTTTCCCCGTTTTACGGGTGAAACTATTAATTTTTGGTTTGTGCCACTTTTTCCTCCTTCCACCTTCCTCACTTTCCTCATGTGTCCAATATTCGGGTATTTACCCGTTTCTTTAAACTGCGATCTGGGGGGATAACGAGACGTTATGTTAGGTTAAGGTCTTGCACGAGCAGTCATTACTGACGAACGTGTTCAACCGTTCACCAAACGTTTCTCGTTTCCCCTACGCACAATTTAGGACGTTTGGGGCAGACAAATGTTTTCGTTTGGCGTCAAATATTTAAGACGACGCCGCCTACCCGACCATCGGCCGGATGGCAACGAAGCGTCCAGTTACGCGGATTTGTATCCGTCAGAAATTGGAGCCGACCCTCAGCCAGGCGTGGCCCGGGAACTGAAATCCATGGACCGCAATGTGCGTTCGAAACGTCGATGTTCATGTGTCCTGCAGTTCACATGTCGACGCGCAATTTGCTGCGTTCTTCATCGACCCACGAGCCGAGTGATCCACCGTTCTGGGTAGATTCTTTTAATTAACATTTTTCCAAATCTTGTATCGATCTGGTTTCAACTTTGTAGGGGAGGTTTTCAAGCCTCTGTAACATTCAATTTTTGCACTTTACGAGCACTCTACACGGGAGGTCGCTTGTTCGATGCATGACTCCACGGAGGGGTCGGATAAAGGGCGAAAGTCTTTGATAACCTGTTCTCTTTCAGAGTTTAACATGTAGGTGCCCAATACCAACCAGACAACCGCTTCTGCGTCACACCATTTGCTTCTCATTTCTGCAAAGACATTTTGAGATTAACGCGTGTTCTCCGGAACCACGCGACGCCGGCCGACATTTTTTCTTGTCTGACCTTTATTAATTGTCTTTTCCAATTAATTTCAATTAATTAATTAATCATGTTAATGATCCTTCCGCAGGTTCACCTACGGGAAAAAAAAACCTTGTTACGACTTTTACTTCCTCTAAATAATCAAGTTCGGTCATCTTTCCGGACCCATCGGGAACGAACGGAGTCGAACCCGCGGACCAGTCCGAAGACCTCACTAAATAATTCAATCGGTAGTAGCGACGGGCGGTGTGTACAAAGGGCAGGGACGTAATCAACGCGAGTTTATGACTCGCGCTTACTGGGAATTCCTCGTTCATGGGGAAAAATTGCAAGCCCCAATCCCTAGCACGAAGGAGGTTCAGCGGGTTACCCGGACCTTTCGGCCTAGGAAGACACGCTGATTCCTTCAGTGTAGCGCGCGTGCGGCCCAGAACATCTAAGGGCATCACAGACCTATTATTGCTCAATCTCGTGCGGTTAGAAACCGCCTGTCCCTCTAAGAAGAAGTGTAATCGCTGACAGCACGAAGGATGTGAGACGACTATTTAGCAGGCTAGAGTCTCGATCGTTATCGGAATTAACCAGACAAATCGCTCCACGAACTAAGAACGGCCATGCACCACCACACACCCAATCAAGAAAGAGCTATCAATCTGTCAATCCTTCGGGTGTCCGGGCCTAGTGAGTTTTCCCGTGTTGAGTCAAATTAAGCCGCAGACTCCACTCCTGGTGGTACCCTTCCGTCAATTCCTTTAAGTTTCAGCTTTGCAACCATACTTCCCCCGGAACCCAAAAGCTTTGGTTTCCCGGTGGCTGCCCGCCGAGTCATCGGAGGAACTGCGGCGGATCGCTGGCTGGCATCGTTTATGGTTAGAACTAGGGCGGTATCTGATCGCCTTCGAACCTCTAACTTTCGTTCTTGATTAATGAAAACATACTTGGCAAATGCTTTCGCTTCTGTTCGTCTTGCGACGATCCAAGAATTTCACCTCTAACGTCGCAATACGAATGCCCCCGCCTGTCCCTATTAATCATTACCTCGGGTTCCGAAAACCAACAAAATAGAACCGAGGTCCTATTCCATTATTCCATGCACACAATATTCAGGCGGGCTTGCCTGCTTTAAGCACTCTAATTTGTTCAAAGTAAACGTGCCGGCCCACCTCGACACTCAGTGAAGAGCACCGCGGAGGGATTTTATCGGGGTCCGCCTCCAGCACACGACACCGCACACGACGTTAGCCGTGACGGGCGCGCACCTTAGGCTCGCCACCACCGGCAGGACGTCCCACGATCATGCCAGTTAACACCGACGGGCGGTGAACCAACACCGTAGGACACAAATTCAACTACGAGCTTTTTAACCGCAACAACTTTAATATACGCTATTGGAGCTGGAATTACCGCGGCTGCTGGCACCAGACTTGCCCTCCAATAGATCCTCGCTAAAGGATTTAAAGTGTTCTCATTCCGATTACGAGGCCTCGGAAGAGTCCCGTATCGTTATTTTTCGTCACTACCTCCCCGTGCCGGGAGTGGGTAATTTGCGCGCCTGCTGCCTTCCTTGGATGTGGTAGCCGTTTCTCAGGCTCCCTCTCCGGAATCGAACCCTGATTCCCCGTTACCCGTTACAACCATGGTAGGCGCAGAACCTACCATCGACAGTTGATAAGGCAGACATTTGAAAGATGCGTCGCCGGTACGAAAGACCGTGCGATCAGCCCAAAGTTATTCAGAGTCACCAAGGCGAACGGACCGGACGAGCCGGCCCATTGGTTTTGATCTAATAAAAGCATCCCTCCCATCTCTGGTCGGGACTCTGTTTGCATGTATTAGCTCTAGAATTACCACAGTTATCCAAGTAACGTGGGTACGATCTAAGGAACCATAACTGATTTAATGAGCCATTCGCGGTTTCACCTTAATGTGGCTTGCACTGAGACATGCATGGCTTAATCTTTGAGACAAGCATATGACTACTGGCAGGATCAACCAGAGAGCTGCTCCGTAAAATATACAGGGCACTCAAGCCATCGCCACAGCCGAGCCATCCTTGTGGCACAGCTAGTAGCTAGACTACTTTCATTCTCTCCACTTTAATTCTACATGAGAATTCAATCTTTCATTAACATCCTCGACTCGCTAATTCTGTGTCCGCGACCTCAGTGTAGGACCGTGTCCAACAAATGCGAGTTTAGTCAAGTGAGTCTGGTGTCTGCAGGTCACGGTGATTTTTTTAATCTTTCCCCCGTTCACACACACGAGCTCTGCCTGACGACATACGCTCGTGGGCTTGCCGGCCCGGAGAGTGTCCGTCTCCGACATCTATAAAATAAGCTACCGCTGCACGAAAACTAGGCTGGTAAGAGATGCGAACGCATCTGCTTTAAACTTACACGCCGTTAACATTTTCGTGAGCTGGCAAACTTTTTGCGCCAATTCCTTCGGCACACTGCAGTAGGAAAGACTGACGTGGAGGGACGAAAGCGACTGTACTCCAGAACGCCCCGCGACATAACCACGACACCAACCTTACTACAATAGTGTCGACTGCGACCAAAAGGACCGAACGTAATTCCTTTTATCATCGGCCGGCGTCATGAGGAAAGGCTTTTCACCTAATACCTTTAACGTTCTACGCGGAGCTCGATCCGAGCGGCTTCAAAGTACTCGCATCAGATTCTACGGCCCCGCGACGCTGCACTACGTGCACCAGCAAAAGGTAGACGGGCACAGACCAGAGCGACTGTACTCCAGAACGCTAAGGGCTAATACCGCGACACCAGTCTCTATGATGCAGCAGTGACTTTCAGCTTTTACCCAAGGACCGAACGTCACTCGAAACCTGTATCAGGTAGTCCATTGAGTAACGAGGAGCTTGGACGATGGTGCTGAACTCCGGACACAAGTTCAGCTCGCCACAGCTCCGCGACGCCACACCGCAGCTCGAAAGGCAATACGTAGGAAAGGGACAAGAGCGACTGTACTCCAGAACGCTACAGGCCCCAACCACGACCACCAATCATCGTGCAGTTGTGATAAAATGACGAGCCTTCGCAGGCTCACGCGGAACGGGGAAGTTCGCGACGCCACTCCACAGCTAGAAAGGCAGTGCGTAGGAAAGGGACGAGAGCGACTGTACTCCAGAACGCTACGGGCCCGAACCACGACCGCCATTCATCGTGCAGAAGTGACCAAACGAGGAAGCTACTCAGGAAAACGCGGAACGGGAGGCAGGCGACAGATGCTTTACGGCAGACCCAATCGCCCGTCGCAAGTCTGCTCGCACGAAGCCTCCCATTGCTCCACGACATCACCATGCAGCCCAAAAGGCGAACCGAGGGAGAGGGACGACAGCGACTGTACTCCAGAACGCTAAGGTCCCAAACCACGACCGTCAGTCAGCGTGCATTAGTGACAAATTGAGTAGCTTCTCGACATTCACGCGGAACGAGAGGCTGGCGACAGTGTCTTTACGGTCAGACCCAATCCTCCCATTGCTCCGCGACATCACCATGCAGCCCGATAGGCAATCCTTTGGAGAGGGACGACAGCGACTGTACTCCAGAACGCTACGGTCCCCAACCGCGAACTCCAGTCGTCGTGCATTAGTGACAAAATGAGGAGCCTTCTCGTGATCACGCGGAACGGGCGGAAGGCGACAGAGGCTCTACAGCGAACTGAATCGACTTCCGTAATTAGCTCACAATTCGCTACCCACTGTTCCGCGACGCCACCCTGCAACGCCATAGGCAATACGTAGGAGAGGGACGAGAGCGACTGTACTCCAGAACGCTACGGGCCCTAACCTTGACCGCCAGAAATGGTGCAGCAGTGTCAACTCCGACCGACGGACTGCTAACGTGGCAATGCCACTTTCATGTGTCCGCCTTGTCCGTCGTCGGGAGGACTGCGTATACCGTTGACGCGAACCGTGACGGTAGAGACTGTACTCCAGACACTCAGGTCAGTCGTAAACAGCTCGTACTTAGTCCCGGCTGGCTCCACGCAAACGGCTCATAACACTGTAGGAAACAGATTGTATGAGAACGCAGTCTCCAAGGAACAGAGATGGTTTGAACCATGGTTATTCCCGATTTTGCACTGGTCGGTAAGTGCTGCAGTGACTGCCGGTTCTCGTACACAGTCTTCGCACAAATATAAGGACTACCACTGCCTTCCAACAGCAACCTTTTATCGGTCTCCCGTCCCTTAACCGGCAGCTGAGGCCCTCACTCCCGGTATCTCACTTGTGCCCCTTGACTATTTCGTCTTTTTGCAATCAGCGGCCCAGGTATTGCGCACAGTCACGTCGTGGCTCTTCCGCACGTTTACAAGTTAACCGAAGAGTATCTTACATTTCCGTGCGTGAGACTCACTATTTTTAAAGAAAGGAAATCGTCGTACGTACATGGACGGCCAATTTCTTTTGCAAGGCCGTCTCCCGTGTACTCAGAATTCGGTAGAGCACAGCCCATTATTACTTTCCCTATTTTGCTGCATCGACCACATGCGTTTAACTCAGAGAAAAAGTAACCTACAGAAACCCCTTGGATGAGTTAGCGCCCACAAGCAGTTCCTTGCCTGCAGTAACCTTCGTCGTTGTAGTGCTCACATGTTCTCCCATTGTTCGACATTCTCACCTAAGTTTGCCAGGGGCAAACGCATCTGTATTCCGTAGGCAATGCGTTATCGAGCGCGCCCCTGTTCACAATTGTCCCTGCATGGGCGGACACTTATGACATCCTCAAGGGACGTTCATGCCCCGTCTCGTACGTAAGGGACACTCGGTCACAACCAGGCCAACTTTGAATGAATTGAAAATCAATCGTGGCGGCTGATGTACTAATGCCCGAGTTATCAGAAGCGAGGACGATTAGGGGGTCACAGAGACCTCCGTACGGAGCTTTCGAATACCTGACGTCGAGTGCCTTGTGAAAGGAAGTCGCTCGGTCACACTGCGGGATGTCCACACCCTCGGCTTCCTGCGATACAGGCGGTGTATCGTCTGGCTGCAGGGAGAGAAGTTTGCGGGCGGTCGAGGTTCACTTATCGTCAAGCCGTGGGGCCCACGTCATTGGGTCGGAGACACTTCATAGTGGTCTACACGGCTGTCCTAACATGTGAGGTCCCAGGGGAACACCGGACTTTGGCAGGAAGGGTGACCTGTGTCCGCGGCGAAAAGAAACTACGCGACCCTGCGACCGGAACAGCTGTGCTGATGGGCGCTCAGGCGCATGGGGGGGGTCGGGGGGCGAGCGACGCAGGTATAAAAGTTGGGTCCGCATAGTCATGCGAGAAGTATGTGTATAGGCCGCCGGACAACACTGTGAGATGCATATTGGGTTAGTGGGAAATGGAAGTGCCAGGCGGAATGTGGAAGGAAGGGAGGAAGTAAAGGGCCTTTCGACAAGGGCTCACCCACCCGGCACGTGCGCTGAAGCAGTACGGATCGCATCCTTGGTGGGCTCACGAACAAAGTCGTCACGTCGGGCGGGGGCACATGACAGAGTCGTTTCCCACGAATACGTTAGGGTCGACACAGGTAACATAGAAATTATGTCGGGGCCGGCATGTAAAGCACAGGACGGCAAATAGTCCTCCAAAAGCCGGCCGCTGTTGCCTGAATACACGGCGGTAAAAGGAAGTTAGTTACGGGAGCGGAGAACCCTTAGCGGGGTCGCGGATGACGTAAAGTTAGGGGGGGCCAAGCGGTGGAACTGAACGCACAGCCACTAACCCAGGGTCCGCCCGGGGGAACAGGGCATACGGCCAAAGTACTGCGGAATAAGGGCTCGGAAGAGAGCCCCGTTTACAGAAGAACAGTCACCCACGCAGTTGCGAAGGTCTTCGGACCGACGACACACGGGCAACTTGATCTCAGGACCTAGTGCAAAAGGTCGCGTATGAGTCGCAGTTGGCTAGTGTGCGGAGAATGGACTCAGTATTAGGCAACGCAAGGCCTATAGGAAACCGGAGGTGGTGCGCGCGGGCACAGCTTGGGGGAGTCATAGCCCACGGGTGAAGACTGCGGGGCAAGGAACTGGCAATGGATGGCGGAGACGAACCCGAGGCGTGATGAAGCCGTGTGCCCTTCGGCTCGGTGTCTGTGCCGGGTAAGTAGCGGGTTCTTTCCCGTTGCCGGGAAAGATGCGATCTACTGGCTACGACGCCCTCTGGAGAACGTTTCTTCTGCAAGGGGATCGAAGTTTCAAATGGCAGTATCCTCCACGAACCAACACCCCCACCGTCACTGAAGAGGTGCAGTGACAGGCCTCATCGCTAGCACGACGTCAAGGGATAGACTACCGCAACACACAGCCACGTCCAGTACTACCTAATTTCATGATCTTGAACTGCCATCCGAATACAAGACGGCAGCCACACTTTCCCGGTGATTGGTGCGGTCGGCCGCAAAGTGTATTACTGTCCGTTCCCGTCATCAATGAGAAGGGGCCCGATAACATACGCGACCCGGGGGTTTACCGCAAGGTAGTGGTTGCACTTGTACGAATTAGAGTCACCCCATCACTCATGGACTACAAGCAAAGGGGAGAGCCCTGGTCAGCAGGTGCTCGCATACACAGTTTTATACATTCCTTTCATTAAGCGTCATCGGTGGTCGCGAACCATTTATTCGGCCGCCGCAGCAGTTAAGCTACTGGCTACCTCCCTGCCGCGGGTAGGTTCCGCTGCCACCCAGCAAAGAATGGTAACTACGCGGTTCCGTCGTCGGTTAACTGAGGCTGGCCGACGTCAACACCTGCGTCCCAGGACTACACGACCGCCTTCAGTGGACTCGGTTACTACTGAAAGCAGTGGCTGACACAAACCAGCCATTGTCACAATTCCCCAGCTCATATAGGATACTGGGTAATTCTTTCCCACTGCAAGGCTCAACGAGAGGTGCATAAGTTCTGATGACTATGAGTCCGTTGGCCAGGGTCCCGGCTACGGTAGGACTCGTTGCCAGCAGTTAAACGGGTGGGCCGCTGTGTGGGCTCCCTTCGATCGAACGAAACAGATACCCGGAGATCGGCTGCCGGGTCGCTCACAAATCAGGGTCTATCCGCTCGTCCGGAGAATTTGCCGTGACTTGTATGTTGGCTTGATGTCGGGCTTGAGCAGGGAAGCGCCCGCAAACGCAATATCTACGACTTACAAATCACTGCCCTCTTCTCGGCAACGGGAAAGAATCTACAATTCTTAGGGAACGTTTCACTGTAAACAAAAGCTACAGTACACGTTATAACTTCATTGTCCCTGTGAAGCCGAGTAGCCACATACGTGTATGCGCTTTTTTTGTACCTTATAACTACATAATTGTGTGCTGAACCTTGTACTAACACCATGTCCCTGTCTGCGGAAAGGAGACAATCAACCGCTTACAACAAATGGGAAAATTTACCGCCTGTCTGCGAAGTGTGAGTCAATGTCCCGTCTGTAATGTACAATCTTCCACAGGAAGGCTTTGTTCAGCCCACTTCTGTATGGTGAACATGACTAGTTCGAGAATAGTGCTACTGCAGCTGTAAGTTGCTCGCCTTCAACACAGTTCTGTCACCCCAAGTAGGCCTTTCGAAAATCCGCTTTCAACATATTCGCCCTGTAAGTGAAATATGTACGGAATAGGAAATGCTGCAACCGATGATGATTACTTTCCGCCTAATGCTTCAATATCGGATATATCAACTTGTCGACGTGCAGACGGATTATACTTTGCAATGAAATGTGTCCTTCCCAATGTCACTCGCTCGTCATGAGGTGTATTTGGGAAACAAAGCAAAGGACTTCATGTGCCGTCCCGCCGAGGAAATGCTCTACTTAGGTCGCCAAGGAGTGCAACAGTAACGACGGGAAACTGATACTCGAATCAAGTAGGACGCTATCGGTTGCCACCTCGTAGACTCTGATGTCTAAGTAGAAGTCACCATCACAACTGGCAATCACTGCGGTAGCCGTATTCACAGCGTCAATTCGAAGTGAGCTCCTCACATTATTCGTATCTAGCGACGAAAACGTTAACCATGTTCGCACCTCTCAGTATATTACGGGCGAGAATGTTGTATGCAGGAATTTCATTGCGGCTCGTTACATTAGGAATGAGCTATTTCTGACGTCATACGCATAGCGTCCTGTTCGTACATTGCGAGATTCCATCCTCATGTGTGCCTGCTAGTTGATGACAGTCCGAGAAGGCGACTACAAGAGGTTAGGTTAAGCGAAATGTTGTGCTGTGCAAGAGGCGCCCGTATCCTGTGGAAGACTAGTGCTATCCTCAGATTAATTGTTTGGCTTGTTTCTGGAATCGCATCTGTGCCTGCTAATTGATGACAGTCCGAGCCGGCGACTACACTAGGTTAGGTTAGGTTAAGAGAAATGTTGTGCTGTGCAAGAGGCGCCAGTATCCTGTGGAAGACTAGTGCCATCCTCAGATTAATTGTTTGGCTTGTTTCTGGAATCGCATCTGTGGCTGCTAATTGATGACAGTCCGAGCCGGCGACTACACTAGGTTCGGTTAGGTTAAGCGAAATGTAGTGCTGTGCAAGAGGCGCCAGTATCCTGTGGAAGACTAGTGCCATCCTCAGATTAATTGTTTGGCTTGTTTCTGGAATCGCATCTGTGCCTGCTAATTGATGACAGTCCGAGCCGGCGACTACACTAGGTTAGGTTAGGTTAAGCGAAATGTAGTGCTGTGCAAGAGGCGCCCGTATCCTGTGGAAGACTAGTGCCATCCTCAGATTAATTGTTTGGCTTGTTTCTGGAATCGCATCTGTGCCTGCTAATTGATGACAGTCCGAGCCGGCGACTACACTAGGTTAGGTTAGGTTAAGCGAAATGTTGTGCTGTGCAAGAGGCGCCAGTATCCTGTGGAAGAGCAGTGCTATGCTGAGATTGATTGGTTGCCTTCTTTCGGAATTCTCACGTGTGCTTGGTAGTCAAGGACCGTCGGAGGCCACGACCACATGAGGTTAGGTCAGGCAAAATCAATTATTGTGCTGAAGTCGTCATTGTGTCGACGACAAGTACCATCCAATGTAAGATGATTTGCCTCTTTATTGATGACTGGGAGCCTCACTTGTCCGTCGTTCAGTCGTATCGTCCCTTTTGATTGAGGCGGAGCTGTGGTTTTGCTCGTATATTGCGGTGTTATACATGAGATCCTTCACTATATCACCTACCGCGAATGTTTCATCTTGTGTTGCGTAACACTGGCGTACATTACATTGCTCCGGCGGTTTTTTAAGTTAAGAGATTTCAGCCTGTCGGTTATGGTAGGGCCGGCGCCTCTTCGGCAGTAAAATCACATGTATGCATTTTCGTGCGGCTTTCGCTGTGTACCATTATCTGGACGATTGAAGGTTAGACCTCACACAATAACATTGTGTGATAGGAGTACGGAAGTGATGTGCCAGGAGATTGTCGGTAATTCTTGCCGCAGCCCCCGACTGTTTCTCTGAAGGTACGTAGTCCATTCGTGACATAATTGCTTCCATCGGATTTCCGTATTGAAGAAACACGCTTCATAGATGTAGGTAACAGGTTATGCATAAAAATTGTCACATGCGCCTTTTCAGGTATGCAATATCATGTGGGATATAAGGTTTGTTCTCTAGCGCCGCTTCCTGTCACATAATCACCGGACTTCGGTAGTGGCTTCATTTCGGTCTCTAGATTTGTTAACTTCGTATGTAGGGATTCGTAAGTGCTCGTCTTCCGTCTCAGGAGAATGAAGTGATCTTGGCAGGATTTTAGTCCAGAGGCCTACTTGTTCTGTCGTATGTCTATCAGTCACACATTACGGTTCTTCCAGTAAGGTTCGCTTTCCATTCAGTACATTGTGTTCGAAGGGGATGGATGCCGGGCAACTTGTAAAACATAGAGCCATATAATTGTTTTGCTTATAAACATTACTACATGTCACCATCGGTTGTCTACCGAAAACTTCCACGCGCCCGATTTTGTCCCCCCCCCCGCCGCTCTATCATCCCCCCCCTTGGCTCTATCTCTCCCCCCCTCACTTTCTCTAATGTTTCCCCCCCCGGTCTCTCTCTCTCTCTGTCTCTCTCTTTCTATCTCTCTCCCTTTCCCTCCCCCCAGTCTATCTCTGTCTATCTCTCTCTCTCTCTGTCTCTCTCTCCCTCCCTCCCTCCCTCCCTCCCTCCTCTATTTATTGCATTCTCTGTCTCTCTATGTACCTATGTATGTAGCGATCTATGTATCTATCTATTTATGTATCTACCAATCTATCTACCTATCTTTCTATATATCTACATATGTATATCAAGCACCAGAAGTAAGCACGGCATAAGAGTTGAGAATCAGTTTCAGTTAATGACTACTAAGCGGTGACGGATCACGTGATGCTAAGCGCCACGTCACAGGCTGCTAACGTAAGGGCCTCAGTTGCCGGCAGACGTTTGTACCGGTCGCCTCGTTTAGCCGAAACGTGTGACGTAATTCGTGATTAATTGAATTGCAGCACTAATTAATGCAAGTGTACTCTGTTCCGTGTAGTGCGACGGAGATTTGACGCCGTCAAAGGGCCGGATATTTACGCATTTATTATTACGACATACATGACGCAGCACTGCTGTGTACGAGGAAACTGCGATGGCTGGCGTTTCAGCGTGACTCATATATTCCGACTGGACGGCCTCCCGAAACTTTTCCGGTAGTGTTACGTCACATCGCAGCAAGATGGAATAGTTCCCAAAATAGGCGCCTGCAGCTACCTGGCTTCGGTAGGAGCAACACGTGCAGCAGCGGAGCAGCCGGACTTCCTTGTGGAGACTACTTCCTCATCCGAGGAAAGCGGAACACCGAGCAAGACCCAGCTTGTCTTCGGACGCAGCGACCTCGCCTTCGGACGAGAGAGCCGCACGCAGCGGACGTTCTAATAATCTTATTCTTTTTCAGCGCTATCGCACTTGCTTCCTAGCAATAAGTGCTCGCTTATTGTGGAAGCAAAGGCTCTTCCGCCCCAATCTTTTACCCTTGTTGGGGGCTAGCCCCACATAGTGTTAGAGTAGGGATTTTCAGTGTCAGCGGCCCCTTCACGTGGGATAACTGCGCGCACTGTTGGCCTGGTTAGAATTACCCAAGTCCTCCGTACACAACATCCTCTATCTGAGACTGCCGGACAATCATAATCGAAGAAAGGAAAGAATCTAAAGAGACTGATATCCGGTAGCCGCCAGAGGAGGATGGCGACCCCCCTCCGTTCTGCCCGCAGCTTGGAGACCCTTGCTGCCGCTCCAAGCCAGGCTGCACGACCCGCCGAATGGCAGGTCGTAAAAGGCAAAAAGAAGGATACCCCAACAGGAAGTCCTGGGGTATCTCCCCTAATAATCAATAAAAGGAAACAAGCGACCCCCAAACACGAGATCCCCAGGACGGAACTCGTCCTCAAAACTACACAACGGGCCAAACCCCAAGCCCAAGCCAGCACATCGACACAGGACGCCCCAGTCCGCTCACACACAATCAACGCAATGCCTGCAGAAGTCCTACCGCCAGTAGTTGCGTATAACCACGGCGATCTCGGCGCCCTGAACCAACGGTTCATGGCGCGTTTTAAGCCGCAAAAGTTTTACACAAAACGGCGTGACAACTGCACGGCTTTCTACACATCCACCAAGGACGACTACAGGAACTTGCAAGAGTTCCTGAAAGCCGAAAAGGTGGAGTACTCTTTGTACCTTCTCCGCGACGTACGTACGCGGCAATACGTCGTCCGGGGAATCCACGAGTCCACCAGTAAAGACTCGGTAGTGGAGGACCTTGAGGCTGCAGGGCTACCCCGCCATGAACGCTTGGCAAATGCGTTCAAACGTAGACAAGCGAGCCCTCCCAATGTTCATCGTCGAGCTGGAGGACAGCCCGTCAGTTGACGAGATCCTTAAATTGGATCTAGTGCTGTACCAGCGCGTACGAGTGGAGCACTTTAATCCGCCCCCTAAGCCCTTGCAGTGCTCCAACTGCCTGCGGTTCGGCCACAGCGGCTTACGCTGCCATGCACGCCAGGTGTGCAAGGTATGCGCCGGCCATCACGCTGTGGCCAACTGCAAGTTGGAGGCGGGCGGCAAGAAGACCTGCGCCAACTGCAGAGGCGACCATTCTGCCCTTTACAGGGGTTGCCCTGCATACAAGGCAGAGCTGCAACGGAGGAAGGAGGCCTTGCGTAAAGGCCAAGCTCCTCTGCCAGCTTACCAGGCTGCTAAAACCGCCCCCTCAGCCTCCGCTGTCCGACCCCCCCAGACAGTTGTCTCCAGCGGACGGTCCTTCGCCGCAGCCGTGGCAAAAGCCCCAACACTGCCTGAGTCCGTGCAGGCCCCTGCGCCCTCTGCGCAGCCCAGTACACCTGCTCAGGTCCCAGAGCAGGCACCCTCCGCAACACCACTGGAACAGCCAGCCTCAACATTAAAAACACAAGCTGTTCCACCCACACGGCTGTTCAAGAGCCAAAAACACAAGAAGGCCGGCAAGCCCAAAAACAAAAAATCTGCCGCGCCTTCTGCTAACACCAAACCCGCCAAGGAAGGCCGTCCCCAGCCAACCAAGGCCCCCACACACACAAAGCAGAAGCCATCCGCTACTGCTTTGCCTGCCCCCACACAGGCCGCTGTCCCATCGGACAAAAGTAATAGGCAGACCACAGACGACCCTATGGCTGCTCTAGTCAAATCCCTAATATCCAAAATCCTGGAAACCATGCTCCCTCAAATCACCTCCGCCATCCTCGCCGCTGTCCAGGGACAGCTATCCAATTTCTTACCGTCTCTAACCAACCTCCATGGCTAGACAGCACATGGGCCGAGACACGCGTATCCTTTTCTGGAACGCATGCGGCCTGAAAAACAAAAGGGTCGAACTGGCCGCGTTCATGACGCAACATGCCGTAGGCATCGCGCTAGTGAACGAAACACACCTTATCCCCGCGGATAAGATTCACTTTACACAACACGCAGTTTACCGCTCCGACAGACAAGACGGTCGCAGAGCCGGAGGAACTGCAATCATAGTAAAACAAGACATCGCCCATTCGCTTGTACCACTTCCACGATTAAACAAGCTTGAAGCCACAGCTGTTAGAATCCAGTTAAATGGAGCATACACTACACTCGTAGCCGTCTACAATAAACCAGGCAGGCCCCCAATAGATGTTAGAGACATAGACCGGCTACTTAACATCTCGGGAAGGGTAATAGTAGCTGGGGATCTAAACAGTAAACACCCATTATGGAACAGTAGACGCACCAACCCCAGCGGTAAGGCACTACACGCTCACTCACAAACACATAATTACATCGTCCTAGGACCACGTGAGGCAACTTACGTGCCCGAAAGACGAAACGCACAGCCAGATGTCCTGGACATAGCCCTCATCAAGGGCGTCACAGACACTCTTGACCTCACGGTCATACAGGACCTGACTTCAGACCATTACCCTGTACTCATTAGCAACACAGGCACTATACAGCACAGAGACAAGCGCGTCATGTTCAACTATAGGAAGGCCAACTGGAATTTATTCCGGGAAGCCCTCGATAGAAACATGAACCACACGGACAACATCCACACCGCGGCGGAAATAGACCAGTCTGTTCAGTCCCTCACCGCTGCCATACAGGACGCGATATCCGAAGTTATACCAACGGTAACTCCACACCAACACAGGACGGTGCTCCCTGATAGCATAAAGGAGTTAATCACCCTAAGGAATAGACTTAGAAGGTATTGGCAGCGAACTAGGTTGCAAATATACAAAACCCATATGAACAGACTTAGAGACATCATTAGAGAACACATCAAAACACACCGAAGCATGGAGTGGGACAAGCTCCTAGCCAGCTTCGACACCTCCACACGCTCCACGTGGCAGATGGCGAGACATTTTACACGGGAGGCATACCAAATTCCAACGCTCCACGGACCAGCAGGGCACGCTTACTCCGACTCGGAGAAGGCTGAACTGCTGGCCGACACGCTAGAGGCCACATTCCAACCGAATGACGATCCCTCAGATCCGATATTCACACTTGAAACGGACCAGGTTGTGAAACAGCTGTTAGCCCAAGAAGCCGCCGAGCCTCTACGGCACACAAACATAGGTGAAATACGGTGGGCTATACAGCGAACACATCCCAGTAAGGCGCCTGGCCCGGATGGCATTCAAAATCGAGTGCTCAAACAGCTCTCCCTCCGAGCACTCGAGCAGATCACAGACATCACGAATGCCATCTTCCGAACGCAACACTTCCCGGACACCTGGAAACAGGGGAAGGTACTGACCTTCCGAAAACCCGGGAAAGACCACACACTTCCGACCAACTACAGGCCCATAACTTTACTTTGCTCGCTAGGTAAAGTGGTCGAGAAGGTAATGCTGCGCAGGATCACAGAACACTGCACAGAAAACGATCTCCTAAGGCCGGAGCAATTTGGCTTTAGGAATCAACACTCCACAACACTCCAACTACTACGAGTAGTTGAACACATAACAAGAGGGTACAACCTGGCAAGGTCTACGGCAGCCGTTTTCCTCGATGTGGAAAAGGCTTTCGATAAGATTTGGCACAACGGCCTGATAAGACGGCTCAATGACTGTAGGTTCCCACTCG
This sequence comes from Zhengitettix transpicula, assembly GCA_037074705.1. Taxonomy (NCBI): domain Eukaryota; kingdom Metazoa; phylum Arthropoda; class Insecta; order Orthoptera; family Tetrigidae; genus Zhengitettix; species Zhengitettix transpicula. Next base: position 1,380,353 of record JAYJMR010000008.1, on the reverse strand, counting down.
CACTCATACGGCTGCTCCACTCTTACCTATCACGTAGGACATTCTTCGTGGATGTCAACACATCACAGTCCACAGTAAGGGGAATACATGCAGGAGTGCCTCAAGGAAGTATCATAGGGCCAGTCCTACATAACATCTACATTAACGATGTCCCCACAACACCTGAAACCCAGGTAGCCATATTCGCCGACGACACAGCCATCTTTGCTCAGTCGAGGATACCATCGGCACTTAATCGTAAATTACAACGCGCACTCAACGCACTCGAACCATGGTTAACACGATGGCGAATTAAGATAAACGTTGGTAAATGCGAGGCACTCCTACTTACACGTAGGGCACGACACGCACGCCTACATAAAGACTGTCGTCCACTCACACTCCACAAGCGCCCGATTCAATTCCGAGACACGGTTAAATACCTTGGAGTCTCATTTGATCCGGCCCTGACATGGAGACACCATACCACTAACATCGTTCGAAAAGCAACCATTAGACTGATACAGCTCTACCCATTGCTTAACAGAACAAGCACCCTCAACACATCCACAGCCCGCGCTCTATACTTAACACTCATACGGCCAATCCTGACGTATGCTGGACCAGTGTGGGGCTATGCAGCCAAGTCACATCTTCGTAGCCTCCAGGTTTTACAAAACAAGGTCCTTAAAATCATCGCCAAGGCACCTTGGAGGGCACGAACTAAAGACGTCCACCGCGAATTAAACATTCTGCCATTAATGGACGTTATCAGAGAACATGCTGAACGCCTGTACAGCAAGACACAATTCTCACACAACACTATCATAAGGCGACTGGGCAATTATGACCACACCCGCGTCACTAAACACAAACGCCCAAAACATCTCCTCCTCCCCCCCGAACCCCCATGATCGGCTCATAACGATTTACTGACCACGCTTGCTTACGGTTTTTACAGGACGTGTGCGGAGATCCGGACTCCTCGACGAGAAGAGGATCGACGTGCATGATACCCGCAACCAACTACTAACTTATTCCTACCAACAAAACCATGTGCATGTTGCTGTCGCACAAGAGCAGTATTCTAGCTCATTGTGCCCTTCAACCCATCTAACTATCGCTGAGGTTTTTTTCCCGGTAAGGAGACCCTTCAGGTTGAATTATTGGCACTTTTTTCCCTCAGCCCTACGCTCTTCATTCTGTCTCTCTCACAAACTATCTCCGTGAATGACCGTATTAAAGGGTATTATGCCCTCAGGTGCGGATCAAACACAAGTTCCCAATCCTTGTGTTCCAAGTTAGTTTACTAACAGCACGTGCAGAGGGGGTGTAGAAAGTGGTAGACCCCCATGCTTGGCCGTGCGTTTTTTCTAGGGGGCACGGCCTTTAAGGGCCTTTGGCCCATGATTTAAAAAAAAAAAAAAACCGAATAGAAGTGTTCTCTGCACAGCTGTCGGGAAAGCATCTAGGCCGCTAGGACTTCTCCATCCGCTTACGTACAGAACCACCTTCCCCAGACGCATCTAGAGTACTAGGTCGTGTAACCCTGTATCTCCCAGACGCATCTAGGGTGCTACGTCGTCTGTTTCCCGAAATGACTCATTTCTACAGTGCTACGTCGCCTGCCTTCGAATCTCACGCGTCTAGGCTACTAGGCAGTGCAGATTCCTCCATCGTTACTGCTCTTTTCCCATCTCCTTGTCGCCTATAATTGAGACTGTGTGTGTTTGTGAAGAAATCTGTTTTAACTGACAAGCTTCTTGTTTATCTCCTTAATGGAGGAACGCAACCCGTACCTTCACGCTTCAGTAGTGCAATTCCGGTCCGTTGAACATGTGGTCATAACTTGCAAATAATCGTCCGCGTGTCCGCAGACAGACTTCACAACGGCAAATATTAATAGACCCCATTAGGAACTCACCTACGGTGTATGTACGGTGACGTCATTATACCGCAAGGGGGGAGGGGGGGGGGTTAAATAATAATTACTTAATATTATGTATTTTGGGGGGGACTCCTACATAGGATTACTACTACTTCTGGCAATTGTGTGGTGTTTCTGCTGAAGCAAGTTTCCTGCCGAACAGTACGCGGCACGAAGTAAATGATATCCGGTTGGGGAACCACGTAACCTATACTGTAATGAGTCTCTGAAACGGTTGTGTATACTTATTAGCAAACACTTTCTTGTAGCTGATGAAATGGATGTGGGAACATGTGTCTCGTCGCAGGTTAATATCGATCAACGGTTTTCCTCCTCACTGGAAAGAAGGTCTAGTTACGGGATGTAGGCCTGTACCCATGCTGCGAGTAGCGGCTACTGTCATGTAATTGATTGACATGCCGACGCAGTGCACCACTCTTGTATTACCCCATGCGAACCAATGTCATTGTCATGTAATTGCTGAGAAGGAGCGATGAATCAGTGGTTTTCATATTCTGCAATGTTCACCGCATTTCGACACAGCTTTCGCCCCGACAGATTTGCATTACGAACTCTTCAACGTAACAGGATGGTAACTCCCAAATACACATATATACAACATACACTGAACAAGTCGCCTGGTTAGGAAACTGTAAAGTATGTATTTCATGCAGGCAAACGTCAGCGTGGCAGTAATGCGTCCGTGACATTACAATTACCTTAGCGGTTGATGCGTTTGTCCGCTTACTGATGGTTTAGAACGATAACAAAGTGATTGGTACTTCCATTTCGGAGTGTAGACTCAGTTCCACTTGCTTGTACTTGGTGTTGGACATAGGGCGCCTCATCTTCTTTCCCCTATTTGACCATTTCCAATTGATTTTCTGTAAGGCTCATTATTCAGTCTCATAATAATATGCCACGTTCTCCTGAAAATTAGAATATTTTGAGTACATTTCGCAGTCTGCCGTATACATTTTCACATTTAATTTGGAGGTAAACGTTAGGTACGAATAATCCTTGGGAGGAACAGTTTTCGTTACATTTCGTGAAGTGGAAAATGAAACTGTTTCGGCGATAAGGTCTTGCCGTCGTTTTCTCCCTTTCTGAAACGCATATTGGTAGAAATCAACCTTTTGCAGCAGTAGCAAATTGAAGGAAGGTATTCAGAATGCGGTTTCGTATTCCGCCATCAAACATTATTCCCACAGTTGCATTTCGTAAATGAGCCCTTGCTGCGCTCACTTGTACAATTATTTTGTTTTGTGAGTGGTATGTGTTGAGGTTGTAACGATCAATCGCAGCCCCAACGTTGTGTACCGGCAGCGGCAAGTTGGAAGAAATGTCGAAATATTAATGTGTGGGAACCTTGGTCACCTCGGCGTAGTACGGCCAAACACGTTTTATTGCATGAACGCTACCATTCATGGTGTGTACGGATTAATTCAGTTGGTATTACCAGAAACATTTGTGGAATGGTGGACACCATGAGGTTCCAAATGAAGATGAACTTCATCCAGACAAACCGCTGAGAGTAAAGGGAGGAAGTGCATTAACTGTCACATATTTCGCAGCTGTCAAGGTATGTCCCGGTACTTGAAATATTGCAAGGAACGGTTACATAATTTTATAGTTGCAGAAACTGTGGAGCCTTAGGGACAAGTGACGTGAACAATGATTCATATCTCCTTACATGGAATATGTTACATTCCATTAACAAGCGGACAATGCATACTGACTTAAGTACATGATCTGTAGTTGTTGAAACGGCCGCATGAAACGGACGAATTTCAAAATGTAAGTACTATGTATGTGTCGTACGTTTGTGTAAAAAATGTTAAGCGGATTCGATGGTGCTGAGGAATATAGAAATCTTGCATGTATACATTCTTATATATTTGAGGATATGGCGAACGGCAGCGATTTGCCGTGAACCTCAACGATGGAATGAATGTGTAGAGTTCATGTTCCCACATAACGGGAGTTCTTCATCGTGATGGAGATTCACGAACACAGCATCTGCATAGTGCACATGTGTTGCCGGCGAAGCTGGTAACTCATTACTACCGGACAATCGGTGGGCATGTAATTGTGCAGATGTCATGAAGTGGGCGCTGTGTTCGTTGTGCAATCAGTAAAGTATTTGTGCTTTTCCAATTCTGCTGGATATGACCAATCGGTTGTTGAATGAAGCGGGGGGAACTTGCAGCATACGCTATCGTCGAAGTAACAATTTCAGTATACGTTAAATCTACAGATTTGTATATATGTAGATTTTCTGCAGTTGCTCCCCATACGAAGCGGACGCTTATGTCAATAATGGGCGGTCGGCCAGCGTAACACGATGTAAACATTTTCAATAACAGGCCACATCACCTTACTGCACGTAGCATAGACGTTTCGTTAATGTAGCGCCCATAGCGACACATACTGAGGAGGAACCGAAAGTTCGAAACATTAAACAATTTGGTGAAAGGTAATGATACACATAATTGAAAGCAATAACATGTCAACCTGTAGCTGTGGAGAAAAAGAGGAAAAAGCACTATCAGCACGGTAATTGGGGACAGTTACATTGTTCTTGTAGTTCATTAGCCCTGTAGGGTCATCACCAAGCACATGTGTAACTCAGCGACAGATGAACCTGCAGTCCCTGGATACTAGTCAAGTAAGGAGTTCTTCATTAAACGTTGTAAGTTAATACACCGAAAGGGAATGTCACTTCAGAGGCCAGAAGGCGATTACATTAGGCAATGCGAATGTACGAAGAAATGTAACGATTTACAGTGGCACGTAAGAAACTGTATTAGAGGCTAGTTGCAGGCCGCAACATATGGTGTGACATGCAACTGCCGGCGTGCCACAACCTTGTGGATGCACCAGTAATTTTCGATGTAACAATTGATGTGAGTGACACAGATATGTTTTTTGTGCGTTCACGTTTTGGTGTGGTACCACTTCAATGACATACAGCTCATTTCCACGCTACCTTACTTTGGCGCACCAGGCGAGTGTTAGTTGTAATTGCTGACCGAGTACATGACCGCTTAAATTGAATTTGTGTGAACAAGTAACTTAATAATTGTTGTGAATCGACGACAGGGCGATATATTAGAGTTATTCTAGCCTACGAGCAGCAGCCCGTTTCTGACGTGGTGACTGGTTAATAATGAATCACCAAAAACACATCACTAATTTCCTGGTCATCGTAATGGTGTTAGTCGTTCAGTTCGTGACGTAACAGGTCCCCTGCAGCGGCATCCGAAAACATGCTACGGTTTGTTGAACCGAGCGGGGATGCCACTTTGCACCATTCCGGTCGGTTTCATTATTGACAATGCCAGACATAATCAGAAATAGTCTGTCAAGTTCAATAGAAGTCGTGTGGTTATCGCCGAAATTGATTTCAATCGTGGTCTGTAGGTAAATTGTATTCGACTCCTTTCCTACATCTATTCACATTATTGTTACACAGGTAATGAAGAATCCGACAGTGTTCATTGTATGTTGATTGCATCGGAAGGGTAAGGAAACATCTGTCGTCGAACGCACTCAGAAATGGCTTGGTAGTACGTAGTCTCGTTCTTTATCAAGTATTTGCCGATTTCGGTATATGGATGAGGCTGAACAAGCTGTTGCCACTTTCTGTGTGTGAGGATGTTCTTCATTGCAGTCTACGTGAAGTACCTTTTTCGGATTTTCTAAAGCGTCGTCTGTATGTTTCATTGCTGTCTTCGGAAATTTGAGTAACACCCCAAAAAGACGATGGCAAGTGTCCCCGTCTTCAAATGATATATTCTTCACTCCAATACCTCGGTACGAACAGTAACAGTAGCTTTCAACCTGATAATGACAGGTTACTGTGAAACGCTTGTCGTCTCAGCCATTGTAATGGATTCCCGCAGATGAGCACCGCCATGTCGGTAACCGAAATACAAAACGGAAATCAGAAATGGAATGGAATATGCGCTTTCCAGTCGTCTCCTTGTTATTAGCTTTCTTGTCATTCGACGTTTTACTTGTGGTTGTTGACCTGCAAATCTCGGATGAGGTGAACACGAAGTACAACGTACATTTACAATGTCCGTGTTGCATACGGTTACTTACAAATTTGTGTCCTTTACAATCGTGGCTTTGCAACATATGCGGTAGTGGGGCTAAGATAATGTATGAAGTTTATGTGTGAAAGGAGCACATTGACAAAACACATCCTCGATTCCAATACAAAGTGAAATGTGTTTGCGCTCTGTCATATGTTTACACTGAGGCCGAAACCTCGGTGGGTGCCTCCATGCCACGGCCGCAAGAGGTTGTAATTGTACGGAGACATACCGTTATCATAATTTCATTAATGACACAGATGTGGAGTATGTCCCCATGATGGGTAGCATGGATTGTATTTTCCTCACAGTTTTGCTGCAGGCCTGGGGATTGTCGAGGACGTGTTTCTCGCCCAAAAAAGTGTCCAACTCGTGGTCAATGTGTGCAAGAAACTAACGCACAGGCATATTTACCCTCATAATTATTTGTCTCGTATCCCAATGAAAACATACTGCCAGAACACGGACTGAAGGTACTGAGTACAATGCATATGAACAGTACGAGAACGCAGGCACCGTACAAGACGTATCACGGATGCAAGACGTTGTTGCATTCATAGCTACGGAACTGGTTCCCATGTCGAACTGATGGAGAAATGTTTCCAGAAATATGGTTGAGACATCGTCAGACGCCACAATTCCACTACTTCGCAAGGAGCAATTGGTGAGTGGGTAGTCTAAGAAAAGCTGTCATTCTTGCAAATGTTGAGGGCACTGCAAACTATTCACAAGGAAACTTGTGCACATCACACGTATTGACATGTTCTCTAACATTGATTCGAACTGCAGTGTCATTGTTATACTCGTTGCAATGGGTCGGCCTCGCATACTAAGGGGAAAGGCTGTACTGTGTATTCTGCCTAGCAATTGCACAGATTATACTGAGGGGAGTATGTTCGTTCGACGTCAATTCGGGGCAAGGTTAGGCCAAAATATCTGCAGTTTTACATATCTGAGAGCTACACAGGTCTTTCATTGGTGACATGAGCGCTGTTTGGCCAGCAATCGCCGATATTGCAAACAGACCAATGTACAGCAGTGTGAATTAAAAATCGTTCATTTCACATGGGCGTCCTAGAAATGATGCCCACTGTAAATAGATTATAAACGAAAACACTCTCGTTGCCACATACTTTCATTTCCCAAATTAGTACCCAATTGCAACAAATATTGTGCCCCCTATTGAACTCAATTAATTGCAGTGGGACTCATTGCATACCTACAGCAATTTCTTCAAGGAAGACACGGTGGGACCTAGGAGAAACAGACATGTCATCGAGCGACAGATCAAAAGTACTATCCGAATGCAAATGAACTACATCATAATAAGGGAACACAACTATTTGATCAGTTATATCAGAACAAGTTCGACAAGTGTACGGTCCTGTCTCCGGTCAGACTGCTCATAAGATGTAAGATGAACCCAGAAATGGGGATGGAACAGACACTTTCACGATGTCGACATACCACGAAAGGGACACGTTCAGGGGATGTACTAATCGTTCGGGAATTTTGTTAACATTAGCAAATTGGACGAAATGAGTTCCTGCCCGGAGACCATTATTCAGAAAGTAGGCGCTGTAATCCCAAGCCGTAGTAGTAGTTTGCAGTCGTTGAAAACGGGACGTAGTAAACCGCAGGACCTTTTCTTGGTCAAAGTGGAAGCACGTACATTTCCTTGACACCTGGCCGCAGGTGTATGTGTATGTGTATGTGTCTCATTGTTTGTTGATCATGTTTCAGCAAGTAGCTGGTTGAAGATTTGCGTAAATTGGGGGGCCTCTTTCGAATCCCACTTCCGATTACAAGTGAAAATGTATCCGTCTCATCGAAGGTAATGAATGAGGGTTACTGCCGATACGGACAAGAGAAGGATAAATGAAATACCACAGATGTTGTACTTAGCAACTTACACGGTGCACAGGCAATGAGAATTTTGTAACCCTTCAGCGGAATTGTGAGTAATGCGTCTACGGGGTACCCGTCTAGTGCGGCTGTTGTTATTAATTCCTTACAAAATATTACACAAACTCTGCCGCAATCACTTCAGCCTCGCGGCCGAGCACCAGGTAGAAGACCACAACGGGGTGGATGGGGAAAACACGCAAGTCCCGCAAAAGAAGAATATGGTGGACGAACATGATGGTATTGTTTCAGAAGGTATTGTGCAGAAGTTGGGAGAGACTGAATTTCAGGACACACAGAAGACTACTGAGCTTGATCTGGACCTTCGGTTACAGCAGTCGGAGAGACTTCATCCCAGACCATTTCGGTTTGCACGTGCTTCTCCTGTCATCTATTGATGCAGCTGCTTACATACAGATGAAGAGAGACTGAGAGTCACAAACGCGAATCGACCCTGTCCCAGCTGCAGACCTGGTAAGTCGTGCTATATGCTGTCTAGTTATCTGGTCGGTGTGCCTCAATAAAAACCACGGTGAAATCCCTTTCGAGACCGGAAAGCCGTCGTTCTATATGAAATTGTCGAAGAAATGGAAATGTCATTCCTCTGATTGCGGATGAATACCTACTCGCAGGTGACTTGCCGAAATTCGCTTACCATTATTCATTTCGATTGTAAGCCCACCGCAACAGTAACACATGGGGAAAGATGTTGGGTACAGTAACCCAGTCCGAGCATCTCAGCAAATTGCTGACACGTACCTTAAGGTTTTGGGTAATGCAATCAAATTATACATGAATCGTTTCTCACCAACAGGCGAAAAATTGACAATGTACATGTAATATATTGCGGAGAATTCATGGTTACATGCTGTCCGACGTCAGGCTTTGTATTCAATGCAAACTTGTAAGTAATGAGCTGCATGTCATGACACAAGGGCTTCTGAGGAGGCTGCTAAATCGTAAGTGGAAAGTAAGATATGCAAACCGTTGTCGATGTAGGTGATCCACTTGCGAATAACGGTATCAGGGCAATCAACGTTGCTGGCGCAGAATGTCGGCCTTCACCATCTTCGTAGCCGTGGCGCGTGAAAGGTTATGGGGGTATAAATACTGACACACGTAACCAGTCACTTATACGTCATTGTTCACATATCCTCAATAAGGTAGTGGACATAGCACCGGTGCCATACATACACAAGACATGGACCTTTTAGTAGCTAACCTAATAGGCAACCGTTTGCAAGGACTCGAACTTTGGAGGGAATTTGTTCGTATACGCAAGGGACACAAACATGTTCATGCAACGAGCTGAGATTACTTTCTTGCTATTGACTGTTGATACCACTACATATGACATGTACTTAGTATTTGTTAGAGGACGCGGAAACACGGAAGGTGAAGCGACGAGAAGGTTTCGATTGTTCTTGGGGTCACGACAACGTTTAATAGGCGAAGTGACAGTGATTCCGCGAACGACCTGAATGAAGTGAATTGGAAGTGGAGGCGCAATGTTCAATTGCCAAGAAATTACATTTAAACGGAAACCGAAAGTACCTTCTCAGAGGCCCAACAACTACATACAGGTCAAAGTGGTAGTGTTCCGAACTAAAGTAACACTGTACCCTAATATTGCGTCCTCTGTCAACCACGCGTGAGTCGCCACACATGTGACGAATTATGCAAAGCCACTTGCGAACTTGAAGTTGATTACATACGATCACGTTCGGAAGAGCAAGTTCTGGTTCGAAGCAAGTCAGAAACGCTTTTTTCCGCCAGAGGGGCAGAGTGCCCATGCCAATACCTATTCATCTTCATATATATGATAACCGCTGCTAGCAAGTCAAAGTCATCATCTCATGCCATGCGAATGTGAAGCACGAAGATGACCATCAATCCTATCACACGTAAGTCACATACGACACAAGCAAATGTCATCATATACCTTCATATTCAAATCTCACAACTAGCTCACACTATCTATCGATTAATGGTGTGCAGTCTTTACAAACACTAAGCAGAACAACTCAAGTAGGAAGCCAATACACATGAACATGCGGAATCGCCACGTACAAGACTCACATGACGCGTGGCCACTATGAAGTTGTATATTGGAATAAAAAAACAAAACAAATGAAATGTACTACAAGTTATTGATACCCTTGAAGGCGTCGTCTCGCGACAAGACGAATCCTCCAAGCTAGGGCTGAGTCTCAACAGATCGCAGCGTGGTAACTGCTCTACCGAGTACAACACCCCGCCCGGTACCTAAGTCGTCTACAGACGATTCCAAGTCCCGACATCGAATGATACCCATGATAGACCGTTAGGGGATGGGCGCTACGCAGGATGTGAATCCCATGCGCAACGTCCAAATTGACCCCGTCCGGCAAACAGAAGGCCAGTACGGCACGGTGCCCGTGAGGACAGTCGCACCTAGTAAAGACACGTATTCTCAAGCCTTTCGACTCACGGAACCCCTAAGCGATATTGTTGCATTGACTAGACGGGATTCGGCCTTAGAGGCGTTCAGGCTTAATCCCACGGATGGTAGCTTCGCACCACCGGCCGCTCGGCCGAGTGCATGAACCAAATGTCCGAACCTGCGGTTCCTCTCGTACTGAGCAGGATTACTATTGCAACGACTGTATCATCAGTAGGGTAAAACTAACCTGTCTCACGACGGTCTAAACCCAGCTCACGTTCCCTATTAGTGGGTGAACAATCCAACGCTTGGCGAATTCTGCTTCGCAATGATAGAAAGAGCCGACATCGAAGGATCAAAAAGCGACGTCGCTATGAACGCTTGGACGCCACAAGCCAGTTATCCCTGTGGTAATTTTTCTGACACCTCTTGCTGTAAACTCTACAAGCCAAAAGGATCGATAGGCCGTGCTTTCGCAGTCCCTATGCGTACTGAACATCGGGATCAAGCCAGCTTTTGCCCTTTTGCTCTACGCGAGGTTTCTGTCCTCGCTGAGCTGGCCTTGGGACACCTGCGTTATTCTTTGACAGATGTTCCGCCCCAGACAAACACCCCGCCTGACAGTGTCCTCGAATCGGATCACGCGAGGGAGTAAACTGCGTTCTGAAACGTGGTCACGCCGTCTCACCCAACAACCCGAACCGCGAAATTTGACTCCCGCGGCCCGGGGCTGCGATCCACAGGCGTTAAACCGCGCCATCCACGCAACCCTACACGCTTGGCTCAAGAACACCGTGACGCCTGGGTGATAACCCTCGACGCACGCGCTCCGCCCAACCGAGTAAGTAAAGAAACGATGAAAGTAGTGGTATTTCACCGGCGGTGATAAAATCACCTCCCACTTATGCTACACCTCTCATGTCACCTCACAATGCCAGACTAGAGTCAAACTGAACAGGGTCTTCTTTCCCCGCTAATTTTTCCAAGCCCGTTCCCTTGGCAGTGGTTTCGCTAGATAGTAGATAGGGACATTTTTTTTTTTTTTTTTTTTTTTTTTTTTCATAGTGCTTATTTGGCCTGACTTCTTGTTATCCTACATCAGGCCTTGTTGTCACATTTGGTACACAGTTTGTTTCTTGTACAATTTTACAGTTTTTTGTGATTAATTATTAACCTAACGTTAAATATACTACTAGGTGATGGGGAGGTTACTGGAGGGGTAAAGGAAGGGGAGAATCAACTCTCTTGTGTTTCTCTTACTTTCTTTCTCTAGCAACCACTTAGCCTCGCCGAAGCGAGTTTCCGTCCCTGCCACGAGGAGGCGGGTTGCCCTATCCAGCGAAACCTTTTTTTTTTTTTTTTTTAGAGTTGACTGGGTGGGGATGTTGGGTAAATTGTATGTTTCTATTGCTATTTGCCACACATATTAAAACCTTTGGGTAAATGAAGGGACTGGTCTACTTGAAATCTGTTGAATTTGGGTTTATTAATTCTATATGAGCTAAGGGGGGAGTGTCACTCATAAGGAACTGGTCTGTGGTGACATTTGCCACTGTACCTTCCTTTTATCTACATTCTAGTTATACGTGGAGTTGCAAGAGGTTAGCCGTCTTAGCATCCGTGTCTCCTGAGCTTTCAATCGAAAGGGAGGAGACACACCATCCTTCATTACCTCTCAACCTTCTTGCACCTCCACTACACTAAATTAAATATTTTAAATATTTTCCCAGCTCCGGTATTCCGAATCCAACATTTTTCGGATTCCGAAAAATGATGGAATAGCTGGATACATTATGCAAGTTTGCTTAAGATTTATTGAGTGACCTCCCCAGGTTCTCATGGGGTTAAGCCAGTCCTTTTCTAGAACGGAGTTGCTCGGATCAATGCCACCTTTCCGGCTCCAGGAATGATTTCCTGTCCAGGAGAGGTGACATTATGTCCATGTTACTTGGTTAATTATTCCTCTGGGAGACCCAGAGAAACCTTCGTCTATTTGATGTGGGTGTTTGAATTACCCTTTCTACTTCATTGTTATCTACTGCTTGACTTCTTGTTGTGTATTTTAGGATTTCTTGAATGGGAGGTGTATTTCTCTGTAGTGATGTCGTCCACGGGGTCTCAGGGCGCCTATAAACATCTAGTTCAAGTTGAGATACCCGGTTTGTCAGTTCCTCAAGTGAGATCATAAGTTCCGGGGTTCTAATTATTTCCCACATGGTTTTCCCTCTTAAGGTATCTCGTTTTGCTTGGTCAAGTGGGTAGTCATTGCATTCCAACACTATATGCTCGGGAGAGCCGATTTCATTACATCTACAGATTGTATTTGTGTCTTTATTTATCCTGCTTAGGTACAGTCCATAAGGTCCATGACCCGAGAGGAAGTGGATTAAGCCCTTAGTTGGCTGGAGGTGGCTCATGGCTAAACGTTCCCGAATATTTGGCAAAAGGCCGTGGACTCTTCTGCCAGTATTTGAATTATCCCATCTGTTTTGCCAGATGTCAAGTACCGATTCTATAATTTCGTGTTTGTTGCGAGCTTCTCTGCCAATTATATCCCTAATTTTAACTAAGTTGTTATTTTTTAGCCAATATTGTGCTCCTCTTTTTCTTACCTCCAGGTCCAAAGGAACTATACCCAGCAGGACAGTCAGCGCGTCAGTTGGGGTCGTGCTGAAGGCACCCGACAGTCTAAGGAGAGTCCTTCTTTGGATCTGTAGAATTTTGCTGGATTGTTTCACTAGATTTAGTTTGTGGGCCCATGTGCTTGCTCCATAGCTAGCAATGGCCCCAAGGATTGAGTCGCGGTATGTTTGAATTATCTTAAGTGGTAGTCTGAATTTAGTCGTGGCTATTCTTATAAGTTTATTCATCACGTTTGCAGTCTTAATCTTAACTTGATTAATATGCTCCGTGAAGTTCCCCTTTTCGTCTAGCCAGATTCCGAGATACCTTAGAGTTGTTGCTCTTTTGACATTAGTCAACGCTATCTTAATCGTGGGGTCTCTTTTGAACGCGCCTTTTAGAATCAGGTATCTCGTCTTGCTACCAGATATTTCAAGCTTGTTTGGCACGCACCAGGAGTGAACCTGATTCATGCATAACTTGGACTTATTTTCGACTTCCAGTCTGGAGTTCCCTTCTATTAGTATCATTATATCGTCTGCAAACGCTACGACGTCCTTAGTCTCCTGTAATGCGCAAAGATGGCGTATTAGGGTCTCAGCACAGATGTCCCAAAAAATTGGTCCGCACACCGAGCCCTGAGGGCACCCTTTAGTCGTTGTCTTTTCTAATTTGTCATTTGGGCATCTCAACGTCACTTTCCTGTCATTACAGTAGTCTTTTATTATTTTGGTCAGTCTGTTCGGGCACTCCAGATCTTTCAGCCTTGATAATAATGCAGGCCACCAGAGGTTGTCAAATGCTCCCATTATATCAATGGAAACAGCAAGTACATATTTTTTATTTGAATGTTCTACCGTCCTCATCACTCTATTGACGGCGTCATCTGTCGAGCATCCCTTTCGAAAGCCATACTGGTTATCGCTTATTCCCTTTAGATTCCTGATTGCAGATATTCTTTTGCAAATTAATTTTTCCGCGATTTTCCCCAACGTGTTGATTAGGCAGATGCAGCCGTGACAAGCACGGCGCTTTATACCCCCGTCTTCCCTCGGTCCGCGCGAGGCGAAACCTTCACTTTCATTGCGCCTATGGGTTTAGTAAAGCCCAATAACTCGCGCACATGTTAGACTCCTTGGTCCGTGTTTCAAGACGGGTCGTGAAATTGTCCAAAGCTGAAGCGCCGCTAACGAGAGCGATTATTCCGCCCGAGGACATAACCGTACCTTCAGCAGCCCATGTTTGGAGCCGGGCCAATTTAGAACCGTCATCCGAGTAGGACTGCTTTCCGGACGGCCAGGCGCCCTCAAATTTGGCGAATCACCTCTTTCAACAAACCGCCGAGCAGCCGGTCAGGGACACCGGGGCTCTGCACGACGTACACCAACCCGTGAAGACTGGCGGAAGTGCAGGCTGCGCACCCAGACCTTGGACCGGCACCCAGCGGGTCGCGACGTCCTACTAGGGGAGAAGTGCGGCCCACCGCACACCGGAACGGCTACACCATACAGCGAGTGGAGATTAACCTAACACGACCCCGACGCGGTTATACACCGTGCGGGCGGTAGGTCCCATCTGCCGCAGATATAGGCCGGTGGCCCGGATGGGCGTGAATCTCGCCGTTCGACCATTCGGACTTCTCACGTTTACACCAGAACGGTTTCACGTACTTTTGAACTCTCTCTTCAAAGTTCTTTTCAACTTTCCATCACGGTACTTGTTCGCTATCGGTCTCGTGGTCATATTTAGCCTTAGTTGGAGTTTACCACCCACTTTGAGCTGCACTCTCAAGCAACCCGACTCTAAGGAAAGGTCCTCCCGCAACCTGCAACGGTCCTACGGGCCTGGCACCCTCTACGGGCCGTGGCCGCATTCAAGTTGGACTTGGACTCGCCGCGAAGGTCACGGGATGGCGGACCCTCCCAAACACCACATTTCACGACAGGCCCTCGCCTGCGGGATTCGGTGCTGGGCTCTTTCCTGTTCGCTCGCCGCTACTGAGGAAATCCTTGTTAGTTTCTTTTCCTCCGCTTAGTAATATGCTTAAATTCAGCGGGTAGTCTCACCTGCTCCGAGGTCGTTGAAGAAAATGAGAAATTGTTTTCTCAACTTTTCAGGACCGCCAACACATTGTCGTTTCACACCCCAACGCCTAATTTATGGTCATTTCATTTGACCTCATCTCCCCACCTTTCACTTTATTCATTTCATTTCATTTCATTGTTTCCCCGTTTTACGGGTGAAACTATTAATTTTTGGTTTGTGCCACTTTTTCCTCCTTCCACCTTCCTCACTTTCCTCATGTGTCCAATATTCGGGTATTTACCCGTTTCTTTAAACTGCGATCTGGGGGGATAACGAGACGTTATGTTAGGTTAAGGTCTTGCACGAGCAGTCATTACTGACGAACGTGTTCCACCGTTCACCAAACGTTTCTCGTTTCCCCTACGCACAATTTAGGACGTTTGGGGCAGGCAAATGTTTTCGTTTGGCGTCAAATATTTAAGACGACGCCGCCTACCCGACCATCGGCCGGATGGCAACGAAGCGTCCAGTTACGCGGATTTGTATCCGTCAGAAATTGGAGCCGACCCTCAGCCAGGCGTGGCCCGGGAACTGAAATCCATGGACCGCAATGTGCGTTCGAAACGTCGATGTTCATGTGTCCTGCAGTTCACATGTCGACGCGCAATTTGCTGCGTTCTTCATCGACCCACGAGCCGAGTGATCCACCGTTCTGGGTAGATTCTTTTAATTAACATTTTTCCAAATCTTGTATCGATCTGGTTTCAACTTTGTAGGGGAGGTTTTCAAGCCTCTGTAACATTCAATTTTTGCACTTTACGAGCACTCTACACGAGAGGTCGCTTGTTCGATGCATGACTCCACGGAGGGGTCGGATAAAGGGCGAAAGTCTTTGATAACCTGTTCTCTTTCAGAGTTTAACATGTAGGTGCCCAATACCATCAGACAACCGCTTCTGCGTCACACCATTTGCTTCTCATTTCTGCGGAGACATTTTGAGATTAACGCGTGTTCTCCGGAACCACGCGACGCCGGCCGACAATTTTTTTTGTCTGACCCTTATTAATTGTCTTTTCCAATTAATTTCAATTAATTAATTAATCATGTTAATGATCCTTCCGCAGGTTCACCTACGGAAAACCTTGTTACGACTTTTACTTCCTCTAAATAATCAAGTTCGGTCATCTTTCCGGACCCATCGGGAACGAACGGAGTCGAACCCGCGGACCAGTCCGAAGACCTCACTAAATAATTCAATCGGTAGTAGCAACGGGCGGTGTGTACAAAGGGCAGGGACGTAATCAACGCGAGTTTATGACTCGCGCTTACTGGGAATTCCTCGTTCATGGGGAAAAATTGCAAGCCCCAATCCCTAGCACGAAGGAGGTTCAGCGGGTTACCCGGACCTTTCGGCCTAGGAAGACACGCTGATTCCTTCAGTGTAGCGCGCGTGCGGCCCAGAACATCCAAGGGCATCACAGACCTATTATTGCTCAATCTCGTGCGGTTAGAAACCGCCTGTCCCTCTAAGAAGAAGTGTAATCGCTGACAGCACGAAGGATGTCAGACGACTATTTAGCAGGCTAGAGTCTCGATCGTTATCGGAATTAACCAGACAAATCGCTCCACGAACTAAGAACGGCCATGCACCACCACACACCCAATCAAGAAAGAGCTATCAATCTGTCAATCCTTCGGGTGTCCGGGCCTAGTGAGTTTTCCCGTGTTGAGTCAAATTAAGCCGCAGACTCCACTCCTGGTGGTACCCTTCCGTCAATTCCTTTAAGTTTCAGCTTTGCAACCATACTTCCCCCGGAACCCAAAAGCTTTGGTTTCCCGGTGGCTGCCCGCCGAGTCATCGGAGGAACTGCGGCGGATCGCTGGCTGGCATCGTTTATGGTTAGAACTAGGGCGGTATCTGATCGCCTTCGAACCTCTAACTTTCGTTCTTGATTAATGAAAACATACTTGGCAAATGCTTTCGCTTCTGTTCGTCTTGCGACGATCCAAGAATATCACCTCTAACGTCGCAATACGAATGCCCCCGCCTGTCCCTATTAATCATTACCTCGGGTTCCGAAAACCAACAAAATAGAACCGAGGTCCTATTCCATTATTCCATGCACACAATATTCAGGCGGGCTTGCCTGCTTTAAGCACTCTAATTTGTTCAAAGTAAACGTGCCGGCCCACCTCGACACTCAGTGAAGAGCACCGCGGAGGGATTTTATCGGGGTCCGCCTCCAGCACACGACACCGCACACGACGTTAGCCGTGACGGGCGCGCACCTTAGGCTCGCCACCACCGGCAGGACGTCCCACGATCATGCCAGTTAACACCGACGGGCGGTGAACCAACACCGTAGGACACAAATTCAACTACGAGCTTTTTAACCGCAACAACTTTAATATACGCTATTGGAGCTGGAATTACCGCGGCTGCTGGCACCAGACTTGCCCTCAAATAGATCCTCGCTAAAGGATTTAAAGTGTTCTCATTCCGATTACGAGGCCTCGGAAGAGTCCCGTATCGTTATTTTTCGTCACTACCTCCCCGTGCCGGGAGTGGGTAATTTGCGCGCCTGCTGCCTTCCTTGGATGTGGTAGCCGTTTCTCAGGCTCCCTCTCCGGAATCGAACCCTGATTCCCCGTTACCCGTTACAACCATGGTAGGCGCAGAACCTACCATCGACAGTTGATAAGGCAGACATTTGAAAGATGCGTCGCCGGTACGAAAGACCGTGCGATCAGCCCAAAGTTATTCAGAGTCACCAAGGCGAACGGACCGGACGAGCCGGCCCATTGGTTTTGATCTAATAAAAGCATCCCTCCCATCTCTGGTCGGGACTCTGTTTGCATGTATTAGCTCTAGAATTACCACAGTTATCCAAGTAACGTGGGTACGATCTAAGGAACCATAACTGATTTAATGAGCCATTCGCGGTTTCACCTTAATTAGGCTTGCACTGAGACATGCATGGCTTAATCTTTGAGACAAGCATATGACTACTGGCAGGATCAACCAGAGAGCTGCTCCGTAAAATATACAGGGCACTCAAGCCATCGCCACAGCCGAGCCATCCTTGTGGCACAGCTAGTAGCTAGACTACTTTCATTCTCTCAACTTTAATTCTACATGAGAATTCAATATTTCATTAACATCCTCGACTCGCTAATTCTGTGTCCGCGACCTCAGTCGCGGACCGTGTCCAACAAATGCGAGTTTAGTCAAGTGAGCCTGGTGTCTGCAGGTCACGGTGATTTTTTTAATCTTTCCCCCGTTCACACACACGAACTCTGCCTGACGACATACGCTCGTGGGCTTGCCGGCCCGGAGAGTGTCCGTCTCCGACATCTATAAAAGAAGCTACCGCTGCACGAAAACTAGGCTGGTAAGAGATGCGAACGCATCTGCTTTAAACTTACACGCCGTTAACATTTTCGTGAGCTGGCAAACTTTTTGCACCAATTCCTTCGGCACACTGCAGTAGGAAAGACTGACGTGGAGGGACGAAAGCGACTGTACTCCAGAACGCCCCGCGACATAACCACGACACCAACCTTACTACAATAGTGTCGACTGCGACCAAAAGGACCGAATGTAATTCCTTTTATCATCGGCCGGCGTCATGAGGAAAGGCTTTTCACCTAATACCTTTAACGTTCTACGCGGAGCTCGATCCGAGCGGCTTCAAAGAACTCGCATCAGATTCTACGGCCCCGCGACGCTGCACTACGTGCACCAGCAAAAGGTAGACGGGCACAGACCAGAGCGACTGTACTCCAGAACGCTACAGGCCCCAACCACGACCACCAATCATCGTGCAGTTGTGATAAAATGACGAGCCTTCGCAGGCTCACGCGGAACGGGGAAGTTCGCGACGCCACTCCACAGCTAGAAAGGCAGTGCGTAGGAAAGGGACGAGAGCGACTGTACTCCAGAACGCTACAGGCCCGAACCACGACCGCCATTCATCGTGCAGAAGTGACCAAACGAGGAAGCTACTCAGGAAAACGCGGAACGGGAGGCAGGCGACAGATGCTTTACGGCAGACCCAATCGCCCGTCGCAAGTCTGCTCGCATGAAGCCTCCCATTGCTCCACGACATCACCATGCAGCCCAAAAGGCGAACCGAGGGAGAGGGACGACAGCGACTGTACTCCAGAACGCTAAGGTCCCAAACCACGACCGTCAGTCATCGTGCATTAGTGACAAATTGAGTAGCTTCTCGACATTCACGCGGAACGAGAGGCTGGCGACAGTGTCTTAACGGTCAGACCCAATCCTCCCATTGCTCCGCGACATCACCATGCAGCCCGATAGGCAATCCTTTGGAGAGGGACGACAG
This sequence comes from Zhengitettix transpicula, assembly GCA_037074705.1. Lineage (NCBI taxonomy): Eukaryota > Metazoa > Arthropoda > Insecta > Orthoptera > Tetrigidae > Zhengitettix > Zhengitettix transpicula. The sequence continues at coordinate 1,361,024 of JAYJMR010000008.1, read as the reverse complement.
CGACTGTACTCCAGAACGCTACGGTCCCCAACCGCGAACTCCAGTCGTCGTGCATTAGTGACAAAATGAGGAGCCTTCTCGTGATCACGCAGAACGGGCGGAAGGCGACAGAGGCTCTACAGCGAACTGAATCGACTTCCGTAATTAGCTCACAATTCGCTACCCACTGTTCCGCGACGCCACCCTGCAACGCCATAGGCAATACGTAGGAGAGGGACGAGAGCGACTGTACTCCAGAACGCTACGGGCCCTAACCTTGACCGCCAGAAATGGTGCAGCAGTGTCAACTCCGACCGACGGACTGCTAACGTGGCAATGCCACTTTCATGTGTCCGCCTTGGCCGTCGTCGGGAGGACTGCGTATACCGTTGACGCGAACCGTGACGGTAGAGACTGTACTCCAGACACTCAGGTCAGTCGTAAACAGCTCGTACTTAGTCCCGGCTGACTCCACGCAAACGGCTCATAACACTGTAGGAAACAGATTGTATGAGAACGCAGTCTCCAAGGAACAGAGATGGTTTGAACCATGGTTATTCCCGATTTTGCACTGGTCGGTAAGTGCTGCAGTGACTGCCGGTTCTCGTACACAGTCTTCGCACAAATATAAGGACTACCACTGCCTTCCAACAGCAACCTTTTCATCGGTCTCCCGTCCCTTAACCGGCAGCTGTGGCCCTCACTCCCGGTATCTCACTTGTGCCCCTTGACTATTTCGTCTTTTTGCGATCAGCGGCCCAGGTATTGCGCACAGTCACGTCGTGGCTCTTCCGCACGTTTACAAGTTAACCGAAGAGTATCTCACATTTCCGTGCGTGAGACTCACTATTTTTAAAGCAAGGAAATCGTCGTACGTACATGGACGGCCAATTTCTTTTGCAAGGCCGTCTCCCGTGTACTCAGAATTCGGTAGAGCACAGCCCATTATTACTTTCCCTATTTTGCTGCATCGACCACATGCGTTTAACTCCGAGAAAAAGTAACCTACAGAAACCCCTTGGATGAGTTAGCGCCCACAAGCAGTTCCTTGCCTGCAGTAACCTTCGTCGTTGTAGTGCTCACATGTTCTCCCATTGTTCGACATTCTCACCTAAGTTTGCCAGGGACAAACGCATCTGTATTCCGTAGGCAATGCGTTATCGAACGCGCCCCTGTTCACAATTGTCCCTGCATGGGCGGACACTTATGACATCCTCAAGGGACGCTCATGCCCCGTCTCGTACGTAAGGGACACTCGGTCACAACCAGGCCAACTTTGAATGAATTGAAAATCAATCGTGGCGGCTGATGTACTAATGCCCGAGTTATCAGAAGCGAGGACGATTAGGGGGTCACAGAGACCTCCGTACGGAGCTTTCGAATACCTGACGTCGAGTGCCTTGTGAAAGGAAGTCGCTCGGTCACACTGCGGGATGTCCACACCCTCGGCTTCCTGCGATACAAGCGGTGTATCGTCTGGCTGCAGGGAGAGAAGTTTGCGGGCGGTCGAGGTTCACTTATCGTCAAGCCGTGGGGCCCACGTCATTGGGTCGCAGACACTTCATAGTGGTCTACACGGCTGTCCTAACATGTGATGTCCCAGGGGAACACCGGACTTTGGCAGGAAGGGTGACCTGTGTCCGCGGCGAAAAGAGACTACGCGACCCTGCGACCGGAACAGCTGTGCTGTTGGGCGCTCAGGCGCATGAGGGGGGAGGGGTCGGGGGGCGAGCGACGCAGGTACAAAAGTTGGGTCCGCATAGTCATGCGAGAAGTATGTGTATAGGCCGCCGGACAACACTGTGAGATGCATATTGGGTTGGTGGGAAATGGAAGTGCCAGGCGGAATGTGGAAGGAAGGGAGGAAGTAAAGGGCCTTTCGACAAGGGCTCACCCACCCGGCACGTGCGCTGAAGCAGTACGGATCCCATCCTTGGTGGGCTCACGAACAAAGTCGTCACGTCGGGCGGGGGCACATGACAGAGTCGTTTCCCACGAATACGTTAGGGTCGACACAGGTAACATAGAAATTATGTCGGGGCCGGCATGTAAAGCACAGGACGGCAAATAGTCCTCCAAAAGCCGGCCGCTGTTGCCTGAATACACGGCGGTAAAAGGAAGTTAGTTACGGGAGCGGAGAACCCTTAGCGGGGTCGCGGATGACGTAAAGTTAGGGGGGGCCAAGCGGTGGAACTGAACGCACAGCCACTAACCCAGGGTCCGCCCTGGGGAACAGGGCATACGGCCAAAGTACTGCGGAATAAGGGCTCGGAGGAGATCCCCGTTTACAGAAGAACAGTCGCCCACGCAGTTGCGAAGGTCTTCGGACCGACGACACACGTACAACATGATCTCAGGACCAAGTGCAAAAGGTCGCGTATGAGTCGCAGTTGGCTAGTGTGCCACCCAGCAAAGAATGGTAACTACGCGGTTCCGTCGTCGGTTAACTGAGGCTGGCCGACGTCAACACCTGCGTCCCAGGACTACACGACCGCCTTCAGTGGACTCGGTTACTACTGAAAGCAGTGGCTGACACAAACCAGCCATTGTCACAATTCCCCAGCTCATATAGGATACTGGGTAATTCTTTCCCACTGCAAGGCTCAACGAGAGGTGCATAAGTTCTGATGACTATGAGTCCGTTGGCCAGGGTCCCGGCTACGGTAGGACTCGTTGCCAGCAGTTAAACGGGTGGGCTGCTGTGTGGGCTCCCTTCGATCGAACGAAACAGATACCCGGAGATCGGCTGCCGGGTCGCTCACAAATCAGGGTCTATCCGCTCGTCCGGAGAATTTGCCGTGACTTGTATGTTGGCTTGATGTCGGGCTTGAGCAGGGAAGCGCCCGCAAACGCAATATCTACGACTTACAAATCACTGCCCTCTTCTCGGCAACGGGAAAGAATCTACAATTCTTAGGGAACGTTTCACTGTAAACAAAAGCTACAGTACACGTTATAACTTCATTGTCCCTGTGAAGCCGAGTAGCCACATACGTGTATGCGCTTTTTTTGTACCTTATAACTACATAATTGTGTGCTGAACCTTGTACTAACACCATGTCCCTGTCTGCGGAAAGGAGACAATCAACCGCTTACAACAAATGGGAAAATTTACCGCCTGTCTGCGAAGTGTGAGTCAATGTCCCGTCTGTAATGTACAATCTTCCACAGGAAGGCTTCGTTCAGCCCACTTCTGTATCGTGAACATGACTAGTTCGAGAATAGTGCTACTGCAGCTGTAAGTTGCTCGCCTTCAACACAGTTCTGTCACCCCAAGTAGGCCTTTCGAAAATCCGCTTTCAACATATCCGCCCTGTAAGTGAAATATGTACGGAATAGGAAATGCTGCAACCGATGATGATTACTTTCCGCCTAATGCTTCAATATCGGATATATCAACTTGTCGACGTGCAGACGGATTATACTTTGCAATGAAATGTGTCCTTCCCAATGTCACTCGCTCGTCATGAGGTGTATTTGGGAAACAAAGCGAAGGACTTCATGTGCCGTCCCGCCGAGGAAATGCTCTACTTAGGTCGCCAAGGAGTGCAACAGTAACGACGGGAAACTGATACTCGAATCAAGTAGGACGCTATCGGTTGCCACCTCGTAGACTCTGATGTCTAAGTTGAAATCACCATCACAACTGGCAATCACTGCGGTAGCCGTATTCACAGCGTCAATTCGAAGTGAGCTCCTCACATTATTCGTATCTAGCGACGAAAACGTTAACCATGTTCGCACCTCTCAGTATATTACGGGCAAGAATGTTGTATGCAGGAATTTCATTGCGGCTCGTTTCATTAGGAATGAGCTATTTCTGACGTCATACGCATAGCGTCCTGTTCGTACATTGCGAGATTCCATCCTCATGTGTGCCTGCTAGTTGATGACAGTCCGAGAAGGCGACTACAAGAGGTTAGGTTAAGCGAAATGTTGTGCTGTGCAAGAGGCGCCCGTATCCTGTGGAAGACTAGTGCTATCCTCAGATTAATTGTTTGGCTTGTTTCTGGAATCGCATCTGTGCCTGCTAATTGATGACAGTCCGAGCCGGCGACTACACTAGGTTAGGTTAGGTTAAGAGAAATGTTGTGCTGTGCAAGAGGCGCCAGTATCCTGTGGAAGACTAGTGCCATCCTCAGATTAATTGTTTGGCTTGTTTCTGGAATCGCATCTGTGCCTGCTAATTGATGACAGTCCAAGCCGGCGACTACACTAGGTTCGGTTAGGTTAAGCGAAATGTAGTGCTGTGCAAGAGGCGCCAGTATCCTGTGGAAGACTAGTGCCATCCTCAGATTAATTGTTTGGCTTGTTTCTGGAATCGCATCTGTGCCTGCTAATTGATGACAGTCCTAGCCGGCGACTACACTAGGTTAGGTTAAGCGAAATGTAGTGCTGTGCAAGAGGCGCCCGTATCCTGTGGAAGAGCAGTGCTATGCTGAGATTGATTGGTTGCCTTCTTTCGGAATTCTCACGTGTGCTTGGTAGTCAAGGACCGTCGGAGGCCACGACCACATGAGGTTAGGTCAGGCAAAATCAATTATTGTGCTGAAGGCGTCATTGTGTCGACGACAAGTACCATCCAATGTAAGATGATTTGCCTCTTTATTGATGACTGGGAGCCTCACTTGTCCGTCGTTCAGTCGTATCGTCCCTTTTGATTGAGGCGGAGCTGTGGTTTTGCTCGTATATTGCGGTGTTATACATGAGATCCTTCACTATATCACCTACCGCGAATGTTTCATCTTGTGTTGCGTAACACTGGCGTACATTACATTGCTCCGGCGGTTTTTTAAGTTAAGAGATTTCAGCCTGTCGGTTATGGTAGGGCCGGCGCCTCTTCGGCAGTAAAATCACATGTATGCATTTTCGTGCGGCTTTCGCGTGTACCATTATCTGGACGATTGAAGGTTAGACCTTACACAATAACATTGTGTGATAGGAGTACGGAAGTCATGTGCCTGGGGATTGTCGGTAATTCTTGCCGCAGCCCCCAACTGTTTCTCTGAAGGTACGTAGTCCATTCGTGACATAATTGCTTCCATCGGATTTCCGTATTGAAGAAACACGCTTCATAGATGTAGGTAACAGGTTATGCATAAAAATTGTCACATGCGCCCTTTCAGGTACGCAATATCATGTGGGACATAAGGTTTGTTCTCTAGCGCCGCTTCCTGTCACATAATCACCGGACTTCGGTAGTGGCTTCATTTCGGTCTCTAGATTTGTTAACTTCGTATGTAGGGATTCGTAAGTGCTCGTCTTCCGTCTCAGGAGAATGAAGTGATCTTGGCAGGATTTTAGTCCAGAGGCCTACTTGTTCTGTCGTATGTCTATCAGTCACACATTACGGTTCTTCCAGTAAGGTTCGATTTCCATTCAGTACATTGTGTTCGAAGGGGATGGATGCCGGGCAACTTGTAAAACATAGAGCCATATAATTGTTTTGCTTATAAACATTACTACATGTCACCATCGGTTGTCTACCGAAAACTTCCACGCGCCCGATTTTGTCCCCCCCCCTCCGCTCTATCATCCCCCCCCCTTGGCTCTATCTCTCCCCCCCTCACTTTCTCTAATGTTTCCCCCCCCGGTCTCTCTCTCTCTCTGTCTCTCTCTCCCTCCCTCCCTCCCTCCCTCCCTCTCTCTATTTATTGCATTCTCTGTCTCTCTATGTACCTATGTATGTAGCGATCTATGTATCTATCTATTTATGTATCTACCAATCTATCTACCTATCTTTCTATATATCTACATATGTATATCAAGCACCAGAAGTAAGCACGGCATAAGAGTTGAGAATCAGTTTCAGTTAATGACTACTAAGCGGTGACGGATCACGTGATGCTAAGCGCCACGTCACAGGCTGCTAACGTAAGGGCCTCAGTTGCCGGCAGACGTTTGTACCGGTCGCCTCGATTAGCCGAAACGTGTGACGTAATTCGTGATTAATTGAATTGCAGCACAAATTAATGCAAGTGTACTCTGTTCCGTGTAGTGCGACGGAGATTTGACGCCGACAAAGGGCCGGATATTTACGCATTTATTATTACGACATACATGACGCAGCACTGCTGTGTACGAGGAAACTGCGATGGCTGGCGTTTCAGCGTGACTCATATATTCCGACTGGACAGCCTCCCGAAACTTTTCCGGTAGTGTTACGTCACATCGCAGCAAGATGGAATAGTTCCCAAAATAGGCGCCTGCAGCGCCCCAAGTGGATACCACCCCCCGCCTAACCTCACCCCATCTACCGCCAGGTACCCCTCCCCACTACAACCCTTCGGAGGGCTATATAAGGCCCTCCAGAATCCGAATAGAAGTGTTCTCTGCACAGCTGTCGGGAAAGCATCTAGGCCGCTAGGACTTCTCCATCCGCTTACGTACAGAACCACCTTCCCCAGACGCATCTAGAGTACTAGGTCGTGTAACCCTGTATCTCCCAGACGCATCTAGAGTGCTACGTCGTCTGTTTCCCGAAATGACTCATCTACAGTGCTACGTCGCCTGCCTTCGAATCTCACGCGTCTAGGCTACTAGGCAGTGCAGATTCCTCCATCGTTACTGCTCTTTTCCCATCTCCTTGTCGCCTATAATTGAGACTGTGTGTGTTTGTGAAGAAATCTGTTTTAACTGACAAGCTTCTTGTTTATCTCCTTAATGGAGGAACGCAACCCGTACCTTCACGCTTCAGTAGTGCAATTCCGGTCCGTTGAACATGTGGTCATAACTTGCAAATATTCGTCCGCGTGTCCGCAGACAGACTTCACAACGGCAAATATTAATAGACCCCATTAGGAACTCACCTACGGTGTATGTACGGTGACGTCATTATACCGCAAGGAGGGAGGGGGGGGTTAAATAATAATTACTTAATATTATGTATTTTGGGGGGGACTCCTACATAGGATTACTACTACTTCTGGCAATTGTGTGGTGTTTCTGCTGAAGCAAGTTTCCTGCCGAACAGTACGCGGCACGAAGTAAATGATATCCGGTTGGGGAACCACGTAACCTATACTGTAATGAGTCTCTGAAACGGTTGTGTATACTTATTAGCAAACACTTTCTTGTAGCTGTTGAAATGGATGTGGAAACATGTGTCTCGTCGCAGGTTAATATCGATCAACGGTTTTCCTCCTCACTGGAAAGAAGGTCTAGTTACGGGATGTAGGCCTGTACCCATGCTGCGAGTAGCGGCTACTGTCATGTAATTGATTGACATGCCGACGCAGTGCACCACTCTTGTATTACCCCATGCGAACCAATGTCATTGTCATGTAATTGCTGAGAAGGAGCGATGAATCAGTGGTTTTCATATTCTGCAATGTTCACCGCATTTCGACACAGCTTTCGCCCCGACAGATTTGCATTACGAACTCTTCAACGTAACAGGATGGTAACTCCCAAATACACATATATACAACATACACTGAACAAGTCGCCTGGTTAGGAAACTGTAAAGTATGTATTTCATGTAGGCAAACGTCAGCGTGGCAGTAATGCGTCCATGACATTACAATTACCTTAGCGGTTGATGCGTTTGTCCGCTTACTGATGGTTTAGAACGATAACAAAGTGATTGGTACTTCCATTTCGGAGTGTAGACTCAGTTCCACTTGCTTGTACTTGGTGTTGGACATAGGGCGCCTCATCTTCTTTCCCCTATTTGACCATTTCCAATTGATTTTCTGTAAGGCTCATTATTCAGTCTCATAATAATATGCCACGTTCTCCTGAAAATTAGAATATTTTGAGTACATTTCGCAGTCTGCCGTATACATTTTCACATTTAATTTGGAGGTAAACGTTAGGTACGAATAATCCTTGGGAGGAACAGTTTTCGTTACATTTCGTGAAGTGGAAAATGAAACTGTTTCGGCGATAAGGTCTTGCCGTCGTTTGATCCCTTTCTGAAACGCATGTTGGTAGAAATCAACCTTTTGCAGCAGTAGCAAATTGAAGGAAGGTATTCAGGATGCGGTTTCGTATTCCGCCATCAAACATTATTCCCACAGTTGCATTTCGTAAATGAGCCCTTGCTGCGCTCACTTGTACAATTATTTTGTTTTGTTAGTGGTATGTGTTGAGGTTGTAACGATCAATCGCAGCCCCAACGTTGTGTACCGGCAGCGGCAAGTTGGAAGAAATGTCGAAATATTAATGTGTGGGAACCTTGGTCACCTCGGCGTAGTACGGCCAAACACGTTTTCTTGCATGAACGCTACCATTCATTGTGTGTACGGATTAATTCAGTTGGTATTACCAGAAACATTTGTGGAATGGTGGACACCATGAGGTTCCAAATGAAGATGAACTTCATCCAGACAAACCGCTGAGAGTAAAGGGAGGAAGTGCATTAACTGTCACATATTTCGCAGCTGTCAAGGTATGTCCCGGTACTTGAAATATTGCAAGGAACGGTTACATAATTTTATAGTTGCAGAAACTGTGGAGCCTTAGGGACAAGTGACGTGAACAATGATTCATATCACCTTACATGGAATATGTTACATTCCATTAACAAGCGGACAATGCATACTGACTTAAGTACATGATCTGTAGTTGTTGAAACGGCCGCATGAAACGGACGAATTTCAAAATGTAAGTACTATGTATGTGTCGTACGTTTGTGTAAAAAATGTTAAGCGGATTCGATGGTGCTGAGGAATATAGAAATCTTGCATGTATACATTCTTATATATTTGAGGATATGGCGAACGGCAGCGATTTGCCGTGAACCTCAACGATGGAATGAATGTGTAGAGTTCATGTTCCCACATAACGGGAGTTCTTCATCGTGATGGAGATTCACGAACACAGCATCTGCATAGTGCACATGTGTTGCCGGCGAAGCTGGTAACTCATTACTACCGGACAATCGGTGGGCATGTAATTGTGCAGATGTCATGAAGTGGGCGCTGTGTTCGTTGTGCAATCAGTAAAGTATTTGTGCTTTTCCAATTCTGCTGGATATGACCAATCGGTTGTTGAATGAAGCGGGAGGAACTTGCAGCATACGCTATCGTCGAAGTAACAATTTCAGTATACGTTAAATCTACAGATTTGTATATATGTAGATTTTCTGCAGTTGCTCCCCATACGAAGCGGACGCTTATGTCAATAATGGGCGGTCGGCCAGCGTAACACGATGTAAACATTTTCAATAACAGGCCACATCACCTTACTGCACGTAGCATAGACGTTTCGTTAATGTAGCGCCCATAGCGACACATACTGAGGAGAAACCGAAAGTTCGAAACATTAAACAATTTGGTGAAAGGTAATGATACACATAATTGAAAGCAATAACATGTCAACCTGTAGCTGTGGAGAAAAAGAGGAAAAAGCACTGTCAGCACGGTAATTGGGGACAGTTACATTGTTCTTGTAGTTCATTAGCCCTGTAGGGTCATCACCAAGCACATGTGTTATTCAGCGACAGATGAACCTGCAGTCCCTGGATACTAGTCAAGTAAGGAGTTCTTCATTAAACGTTGTAAGTTAATACACCGAAAGGGAATGTCACTTCAGAGGCCAGAAGGCGATTACATTAGGCAATGCGAATGTACGAAGAAATGTAACGATTTACAGTGGCACGTAAGAAACTGTATTAGAGGCTAGTTGCAGGCCGCAACATATGGTGTGACATGCAACTGCCGGCGTGCCACAACCTTGTGGATGCACCAGTAATTTTCGATGTAACAATTGATGTGAGTGACACAGATATGTTTTTTGTGCGTTCACGTTTTGGTGTGGTACCACTTCAATGACATACAGCTCATTTCCACGCTACCTTACTTTGGCGCACCAGGCGAGTGTTAGTTGTAATTGCTGACCGAGTACATGACCGCTTAAATTGAATTTGTGTGAACAAGTAACTTAATAATTGTTGTGAATCGACGACAGGGCGATATATTAGAGTTATTCTAGCCTACGAGCAGCAGCCCGTTTCTGACGTGGTGACTGGTTAATAATGAATCACCAAAAACACATCACTAATTTCCTGGTCATCGTAATGGTGTTAGTCGTTCAGTTCGTGACGTAACAGGTCCCCTGCAGCGGCATCCGAAAACGTGCTACGGTTTGTTGAACCGAGCGGGGATACCACTTTGCACCATTCCGGTCGGTTTCATTATTGACAATGCCAGACATAATCAGAAATAGTCTGTCAAGTTCAATAGAAGTCGTGTGGTTATCGCCGAAATTGATTTCAATCGTGGTCTGTAGGTAAATTGTATTCGACTCCTTTCCTACATCTATTCACATTATTGTTACACAGGTAATGAAGAATCCGACAGTGTTCATTGTATGTTGATTGCATCGGAAGGGTAAGGAAACATCTGTCGTCGAACGCACTCAGAAATGGCTTGGTAGTACGTAGTCTCGTTCTTTATCAAGTATTTGCCGATTTCGGTATAAGGATGAGGCTGAACAAGCTGTTGCCACTTTCTGTGTGTGCGGATGTTCTTCATTGCAGTCTACGTGAAGTACCTTTTTCGGATTTTCTAAAGCGTCGTCTGTATGTTTCATTGCTGTCTTCGGAAATTTGAGTAACACCCCAAAAAGACGATGGCAAGTGTCCCCGTCTTGAAATGATATATTCTTCACTCCAATACCTCGGTACGAACAGTAACAGTAGCTTTCAACCTGATAATGACAGGTTACTGTGAAACGCTTGTCGTCTCAGCCATTGTAATGGATTCCCGCAGATGAGCACCGCCATGTCGGTAACCGAAATACAAAACGGAAATCAGAAATGGAATGGAATATGCGCTTTCCAGTCGTCTCCTTGTTATTAGCTTTCTTGTCATTCGACGTTTTACTTGTGGTTGTTGACCTGCAAATCTCGGATGAGGTGAACACGAAGTACAACGTACATTTACAATGTCCGTGTTGCATACGGTTACTTACAAATTTGTGTCCTTTACAATCGTGGCTTTGCAACATATGCGGTAGTGGGGCTAAGATAATGTATGAAGTTTATGTGTGAAAGGAGCACATTGACAAAACACATCCTCGATTCCAATACAAAGTGAAATGTGTTTGCGCTCTGTCATATGCTGACACTGAGGCCGAAACCTCGGTGGGTGCCTCCATGCCACGGCCGCAAGAGGTTGTAATTGTACGGAGACATACCGTTATCATAATTTCATTAATGACACAGATGTGGAGTATGTCCCCATGATGGGTAGCATGGATTGTATTTTCCTCACAGTTTTGCTGCAGGCCTGGGGATTGTCGAGGACGTGTTTCTCGCCCAAAAAAGTGTCCAACTCGTGGTCAATGTGTGCAAGAAACTAACGCACAGGCATATTTACCCTCATAATTATTTGTCTCGTATCCCAATGAAAACATACTGCCAGAACACGGACTGAAGGTACTGAGTACAATGCATATGAACAGTACGAGAACGCAGGCACCGTACAAGACGTATCACGGATGCAAGACGTTGTTGCATTCATAGCTACGGAACTGGTTCCCATGTCGAACTGATGGAGAAATGTTTCCAGAAATATGGTTAAGACATCGTCAGACGCCACAATTCCACTACTTCGCAAGGAGCAATTGGTGAGTGGGTAGTCTAAGAAAAGCTGTCATTCTTGCAAATGTTGAGGGCACTGCAAACTATTCACAAGGAAACTTGTGCACATCACACGTATTGACATGTTCTCTAACATTGATTCGAACTGCAGTGTCATTGTTATACTCGTTGCAATGGGTCGGCCTCGCATACTAAGGGGAAAGGCTGTACTGTGTATTCTGCCTAGCAATTGCACAGATTATACTGAGGGGAGTATGTTCGTTCGACGTCAATTCGGGGCAAGGTTAGGCCAAAATATCTGTAGTTTTACATATCTGAGAGCTACACAGGTCTTTCATTGGTGACATGAGCGCTGTTTGGCCAGCAATCGCCGATATTGCAAACAGACCATTGTACAGCAGTGTGAATTAAAAATCGTTCATTTCACATGGGCGTCCTAGAAATGATGCCCACTGTAAATAGATTATAAACGAAAACACTCTCGTTGCCACATACTTTCATTTCCCAAATTAGTACCCAATTGCAACAAATATTGTGCCCCCTATTGAACTCAATTAATTGCAGTGGGACTCATTGCACACCTACAGCAATTTCTTCAAGGAAGACACGGTGGGACGTAGGAGAAACAGACATGTCATCGAGCGACAGATCAAACGTACTATCCGAATGCAAATGAACTACATCATAATAAGGGAACACAACTATTTGATCAGTTATATCAGAACAAGTTCGACAAGTGTACGGTCCTGTCTCCGGTCAGACTGCTCATAAGATGTAAGATGGACCCAGAAATGGGGATGGAACAGACACTTTCACGAAGTCGACATACCACGAAAGGGACACGTTCAGGGGATGTACTAATCGTTCGGGAATTTTGTTAACATTAGCAAATTGGACGAAATGAGTTCCTGCCCGGAGACCATTATTCAGAAAGTAGGCGCTGTAATCCCAAGCCGTAGTAGTAGTTTGCAGTCGTTGAAAACGGGACGTAGTAAACCGCAGGACTTTTTCTTGGTCAAAGTGGAAGCACGTACAATTCCTTGACACCTGGCCGCAGGTGTATGTGTATGTGTATGTGTCTCATTGTTTGTTGGTCATGTTTCAGCAAGTAGCTGGTTGAAGATTTGCGTAAATTGGGGGGCCTCTTTCGAATCCCACTTCCGATTACAAGTGAAAATGTATCCGTCTCATCGAAGGTAATGAATGAGGGTTACTGCCGATACGGACAAGAGAAGGATAATTGAAATACCACAGATGTTGTACTTAGCAACTTACACGGTGCACAGGCAATGAGAATTTTGTGACCGTTCAGCGTAATTGTGAGTAATGCGTCTACGGGGTACCCGTCTAGGGCGGCTGTTGTTATTAATTCCTTACAAAATATTACACAAACTCTGCCGCAATCACTTCAGCCTCGCGGCCGAGCACCAGGTAGAAGACCACAACGGGGTGGATGGGGAAAACACGCAAGTCCCGCAAAAGAAGAATATGGTGGACGAACATGATGGTATTGTTTCAGAAGGTATTGTGCAGAAGTTGGGAGAGACTGAATTTCAGGACACACAGAAGACTACTGAGCTTGATCTGGACCTTCGGTTACAGCAGTCGGAGAGACTTCATCCCAGACCATTTCGGTTTGCACGTGCTTCTCCTGTCATCTATTGATGCAGCTGCTTACATACAGATGAAGAGAGACTGAGAGTCACAAACGCGAATCGACCCTGTCCCAGCTGCAGACCTGGTAAGTCGTGCTATATGCTGTCTAGTTATCTGGTCGGTGTGCCTCAATGAAAACCACGGTGAAATCCCTTTCGAGACCGGAAAGCCGTCGTTCTATATGAAATTGTCGAAGAAATGGAAATGTCATCCCTCTGATTGCGGATGAATACCTACTCGCAGGTGGCTTGCCGAAATTCGCTTACCATTATTCATTTCGATTGTAAGCCCACCGCAACAGTAACACATGGGGAAAGATGTTGGGTACAGTTACCCCGTCCGAGCATCTCAGCAAATTGCTGACACGTACCTTAAGGTTTTGGGTAATGCAATCAAATTATACATGAATCGTTTCTCACCAACAGGCGAAAAATTGACAATGTACATGTAATATATTGCGGAGAATTCATGGTTACATGCTGTCCGACGTCAGGCTTTGTATTCAATGCAAACTTGTAAGTAATGAGCTGCATGTCATGACACAAGGGCTTCTGAGGAGGCTGCTAAATCGTAAATGGAAAGTAAGATATGCAAACCGTTGTTGCGAATAACGGTATCAGGGCAATCAACGTTGCTGGCGCAGAATGTCGGCCTTCACCATCTTCGTAGCCGTGGCGCGTGAAAGGTTATGGGGGTATAAATACTGACACACGTAACCAGTCACTTATACGTCATTGTTCACATATCCTCAATAAGGTAGTGGACATAGCACCGGTGCCATACATACACAAGACATGGACCTTTTAGTAGCTAACCTAATAGGCAACCGTTTGCAAGGACTCGAACTTTGGAGGGAATTTGTTCGTATACGCAAGGGACACAAACATGTTCATGCAACGAGCTGAGATTACTTTCTTGCTATTGACTGTTGATACCACTACATATGACATGTACTCAGTATTTGTTAGAGGACGCGGAAACACGGAAGGTGAAGCGACGAGAAGGTTTCGATTGTTCTTGGGGTCACGACAACGTTTAATAGGCGAAGTGACAGTGATTCCGCGAACGACCTGAATGAAGTGAATTGGAAGTGGAGGCGCAATGTTCAATTGCCAAGAAATTACATTTAAACGGAAACCGAAAGTACCTTCTCAGAGGCCCAATAACTACATACAGGTCAAAGTGGTAGTGTTCCGAACTAAAGTAACACTGTACCCTAATATTGCGTCCTCTGTCAACCACGCGTGAGTCGCCACACATGTGACGAATTATGCAAAGCCACTTGCGAACTTGAAGTCGATTACATACGATCACGTTCGGAAGAGCAAGTTCTGGTTCGAAGCAAGTCAGAAACGCTTTTTTCCGCCAGATGGGCAGAGTGCCCATGCCAATACCTATTCATCTTCATATATATGATAACCGCTGCTAACAAGTCAAAGTCATCATCTCATGTCATGCGAATGTGAAGCACGAAGATGACCATCAATCCTATCACACGTAAGTCACATACGACACAAGCAAATGTCATCATATACCTTCATATTCAAATCTCACAACATGCTCACACTATCTATCAATTAATGGTGTGCAGTCTTTACAAACACTAAGCAGAACAACTCAAGTAGGAAGCCAATACACATGAACATGCGGAATCGCCACGTACAAGACTCACATGACGCGTGGCCACTATGAAGTTGTATATTGGAATAAAAAAACAAAACAAATGAAATGTACTACAAGTTATTGATACCCTTGAAGGCGTCGTCTCGCGACAAGACGAATCCTCCAAGCTAGGGCTGAGTCTCAACAGATCGCAGCGTGGTAACTGCTCTACCGAGTACAACACCCCGCCCGGTACCTAAGTCGTCTACAGACGATTCCGAGTCCCGACATCGAATGATACCCATGATAGACCGTTAGGGGATGGGCGCTACGCAGGATGTGAATCCCATGCGCAACGTCCAAATTGACCCCGTCCGGCAAACAGAAGGCCAGTACGGCACGGTGCCCGTGAGGACAGTCGCACCTAGTAAAGACACGTATTCTCAAGCCTTTCGACTCACGGAACCCCTAAGCGATATCGTTGCATTGACTAGACGGGATTCGGCCTTAGAGGCGTTCAGGCTTAATCCCACGGATGGTAGCTTCGCACCACCGGCCGCTCGGCCGAGTGCATGAACCAAATGTCCGAACCTGCGGTTCCTCTCGTACTGAGCAGGATTACTATCGCAACGACTGTATCATCAGTAGGGTAAAACTAACCTGTCTCACGACGGTCTAAACCCAGCTCACGTTCCCTATTAGTGGGTGAACAATCCAACGATTGGCGAATTCTGCTTCGCAATGATAGAAAGAGCCGACATCGAAGGATCAAAAAGCGACGTCGCTATGAACGCTTGGACGCCACAAGCCAGTTATCCCTGTGGTAATTTTTCTGACACCTCTTGCTGTAAACTCTACAAGCCAAAAGGATCGATAGGCCGTGCTTTCGCAGTCCCTATGCGTACTGAACATCGGGATCAAGCCAGCTTTTGCCCTTTTGCTCTACGCGAGGTTTCTGTCCTCGCTGAGCTGGCCTTGGGACACCTGCGTTATTCTTTGACAGATGTTCCGCCCCAGACAAACACCCCGCCTGACAGTGTCCTCGAATCGGATCACGCGAGGGAGTAAACTGCGTTCTGAAACGTGGTCACGCCGTCTCACCCAACAACCCGAACCGCGAAATTTGACTCCCGCGGCCCGGGGCTGCGATCCACAGGCGTTAAACCGCGCCATCCACGCAACCCTACACGCTTGGCTCAAGAACACCGTGACGCCTGGGTGATAACCCTCGACGCACGCGCTCCGCCCAACCGAGTAAGTAAAGAAACGATGAAAGTAGTGGTATTTCACCGGCGGTGATAAAATCACCTCCCACTTATGCTACACCTCTCATGTCACCTCACAATGCCAGACTAGAGTCAAACTGAACAGGGTCTTCTTTCCCCGCTAATTTTTCCAAGCCCGTTCCCTTGGCAGTGGTTTCGCTAGATAGTAGATAGGGACAGTAGTAGTATTCGTTTGCGTTCAGCGCATCATACGTCGCCCCTGGCGAGCGTACCGCTTCCCCGTGTATGCCTATAGGCTTTACAGGGAGTAAGTCCTTAGAGCAGTTAGCTGCAGCTTACTAAGAATTGAATCCTTCTCGTGATATGAGAGCAACTTGTGGTTCCCATACCTGGGTTTTTCTTCCCTAACCGGGAGAGAGACGGTCACTTACCCCGGAGGGTATCACGCCCCCAGGACCACCGCCTTCCCAAGGGCTTGAGGCTTCAAGAACCAGTCCAGAAGTTCCCCCCGCAAGTGGGTCACAACTCCGGGAACTGGCCACTGCTAGCACCACCTCATGGGTTTTGCGTGCGCAACCCACTGCCACGTCGAGTCCAACCTCATTTCCGTGAGCTTAGGCTGCCTTCCCGAGGGACAGCAGCTGGGCTTACAGCTCACCCCGACTACCAGACTTTTTCACTGATGGCTCTGGTCTGCCGTATCGTGCTTAGCTCTGTTAGGTCGCGCGAATGTACATGCTTGACCCAGGGGCCACCGTCAGGTAGAGCACGCACTTCCAGGTATTTGTTTACCCCGACGCCATTGTTGAACTCCCCAACAGGTGACTAACCCGGCTGAAGTTCTATGGCCATTAGGCGGTCAAATACCTAGCTTTGTAGCTTTCTTCCCTTCGATGTCACTACTGGTCCTAAACCAGCAGTTCCGCCGTCGGAGCAGTACTTGCGCTGGGTAGGTTGCGCCCCCACCCAACAGAGAACTACAACCAGGTGGTTTCGTCGTCGGATAACTGAGGTGGTACCGTCCTCAACACCTTAGCCTGAAGACTAGACGACCACCTTGAGTGGACTCAGTTACTAGTGCGTGCCTAGGCAGACACCGACCCGTCACAGTCACACTCCCGTGCTCATAGAGGATACTAGGTATTTCTACCCGACACCAAGGCACATGAGAATTGCACGCCACACCCCCTTAATACGTGCCAATTCCCCCTTCATACCGCTATTCAGGGGTACACCGGCATCCCAGCAAACGCTGGATGGTGTACTAGTATTACCAGACTAGTTACGGTTCGACGTCTTGGCGTCTACCACACATAAGTACTGAAGACAATGAGACCATTACCCAGACCCGAACTGGGATAGGAAGCAATGCCAACAGTTTTACGGGCCGGGCGCAGTGTGGTCTCCCCTGAATCCCTTTTTCCGGCTAGCCGAGGAGCGGCCCCCGGTTCGCGTTCTAATAAGGATGCAGCCGCCCGCCCGGGAATGAGCCGTGACATTTCTGTTGACCTGCGTACAGGCTCGAACAGGGGCGCGCTCGCGAACGCAATGTGCTCCGACTTGGAGATGAGAGGCTATGTATACGCATCATCCCCCTTCCGCCCCCAGTAGATAGGGACAGTAGTAGTTAGTAGTCAGTAATCTTTCAGCGCACAAGCGTCATCCCATGGATGATCGCGCTGCTTCCCCGCATGTGCCTATTAGGCTTGGCAGGGAGTAAGTGCTTAAAGCAACTGCTGCTTACTTGTTTATGTGCTACTTCTCGTATAATGAGAGTAGATAGGGACATTTTTTTTTTTTTTTTTTTTTTTTATAGTGCTTATTTGGCCTGACTTCTTGTTATCCTACATCAGGCCTTGTTGTCACATTTGGTTTGTTTCTTGTACAATTTTACAGTTTTTTTTTTTTTAAGATTAATTATTAACCTAACGTTAAATATACTACTAGGTGATGGGAGGTTACTGGAGGGATAAAGGAAGGGGAGAATCAACTCTCTTGTGTTTCTCTTACTTTCTTTCTCTAGCAACCACTTAGCCTCGCCGAAGCGAGTTTCCGTCCCTGCCACGAGGAGGCGGGTTGCCTTATCCAGCGAAACCTTTTTTTTTTTTTTTTTAGAGTTGACTGGGTGGGGATGTTGGGTAAATTGTATGTTTCTATTACTATTTGCCACACATATTAAAACCTTTGGGTAAATGAAGGGACTGGTCTACTTGAAATCTGTTGAATTTGGGTTTATAAATTCTATATGAGCTAAGGGGGGGAGTGTCACTCATAAGGAACTGGTCTGTGGTGACATTTGCCACTGTACCTTCCTTTTATCTACATTCTAGTTATACGTGGAGATGCAAGAGGTTAGCCGTCTTAGCATTCGTGTCTCCTGAGCTTTCAATCGAAAGGGAGGAGACACACCATCCTTCATTACCTCTCAACCTTCTTGCACCTCCACTACACAAATTTAAATATTTTAAATATTTTCCCAGCTCCGGTATTCCGAATCCAACATTTTTCGGATTCCGAAAAATGATGGAATAGCTGGATACATTATGCAAGTTTGCTTAAGATTTATTGAGTGACCTCCCCAGGTTCTCATGGGGTTAAGCCAGTCCTTTTCTAGAACGGAGTTGCTCGGATCAATGCCACCTTTCCGGCTCCAGGAATGATTTCCTGTCCAGGAGAGGTGACATTATGTCCTTGTTGCTTGGTTAATTATTCCTCTGGGAGACCCAGAGAAACCTTCGTCTATTTGATGTGGGTGTTTGAATTACCCTTTCTACTTCATTGTTATCTACTGCTTGACTTCTTGTTGCGTATTTTAGGATTTCTTGAGTGGGAGGTGTATTTCTCTGTAGTGATGTCGTCCGCGGGGTCTCAGGGCGCCTATAAACATCTAGTTCAAGTTGAGATACCCGGTTTGTCAGTTCCTCAAGTGAGATCATAAGTTCCGGGGTTCTAATTATTTCCCACATGGTTTTCCCTTTTAAGGTATCTCGTTTTGCTTGGTCAAGTGGGTAGTCATTGCATTCCAACACTATATGCTCGTGTGAGCCGATTTCATTACATCTACAGATTGTATTTGTGTCTTTATTTATCCTGCTTAGGTACAGTCCATAAGGTCCATGACCCGAGAGGAAGTGGATTAAGCCCTTAGTTGGCTGGAGGTGGCTCATGGCTAAACGTTCCCGAATATTTGGCAAAAGGCCGTGGACTCTTCTGCCAGTATTTGAATTATCCCATCTGTTTTGCCAGATGTCAAGTACCGATTCTATAATTTCGTGTTTGTTGCGAGCTTCTCTGCCAATTATATCCCTAATTTTAACTAAGTTGTTATTTTTTAGCCAATATTGTGCTCCTCTTTTTCTTACCTCCAGGTCCAAAGGAACTATACCCTGCAGGACAGTCAGCGCGTCAGTTGGGGTCGTGCTGAAGGCACCCGACAGTCTAAGGAGAGTCCTTCTTTGGATCTGTAGAATTTTGCTGGATTGTTTCACTAGATTTAGTTTGTGGGCCCATGTGCTTGCTCCATAGCTAGCAATGGCCCCAAGGATTGAGTCGTGGTATGTTTGAATTATCTTAAGTGGTAGTCTGAATTTAGTCGTGGCTATTCTTATAAGTTTATTCATCACGTTTGTAGTCTTAATCTTAACTTGATTAATATGCTCCGTGAAGTTCCCCTTTTCGTCTAGCCAGATTCCGAGATACCTTAGAGTTGTTGCTCTTTTGACATTAGTCAACGCTATCTTAATCGTGGGGTCTCTTTTGAACGCGCCTTTTAGAATCAGGTATCTCGTCTTGCTACCAGATATTTCAAGCTTGTTTTGCACGCACCAGGAGTGAACCTGATTCATGCATAACTTGGACTTATTTTCGACTTCCAGTCTGGAGTTCCCTTCTATTAGAATCATTTTATCGTCTGCAAATGCTACGACGTCCTTAATCTCCTGTAATGCGCAAAGATGGCGTATTAGGGTCTCAGCACAGATGTCCCAAAAAATTGGTCCGCACACCGAGCCCTGAGGGCACCCTTTAGTCGTTGTCTTTTCTAATTTGTCATTTGGGCATCTCAACGTCACTTTCCTGTCATTACAGTAGTCTTTTATTATTTTGGTCAGTCTGTTCGGGCACTCCAGATCTTTCAGCCTTGATAATAATGCAGGCCACCAGAGGTTGTCAAATGCTCCCATTATATCAATGGAAACAGCAAGTACATATTTTTTATTTGACTGTTCTACCGTCCTCATCACTCTATTGACGGCGTCATCTGTCGAGCATCCCTTTCGAAAGCCATACTGGTTATCGCTTATTCCCTTTAGATTCCTGATTGCAGATATTCTTTTGCAAATTAATTTTTCCGTGATTTTCCTTAACGTGTTGATTAGGCAGATCGGTCTGTATGACTTTGGATCAGTTCGATCTTTGTCTACATCTTTCAGCAGGATTATCAATTTAGACTCCTTCCAGCATTTTGGGAATCGTCCTTGTGCTACACATACGTTAAGCAATTTGCTCATGTATGGTATCACCTTTTCTCTTAATGCCTGGATCATTTCGTTGCAGATCCCGTCAGGGCCGGGAGCTTTCTTTCTTTTCAGATTATTTATTTCGATTTCTACTTCCCTTTCATCAAAGGGCTCTACTAAGTTGTTATTGATTCCCTCTTTCTCACTTTCTGCCCTGATGAGCATTTGCTCTTCATTTTCCTCATTCGCATTGTCATCTGGTAGGAGTCTACTTAACAAAAGCTCTGCTGATGATTTCCAATCCTCTGTCATTTTTCCGTCTGCATCTCTCAGTGTTGAGAGGTTTGTTAAATTTCCGATTTTTTTTGCTATTATTTTGTATGGCTTTCCCCAGGGGTCAGTTACTAGGTTGTCATGCACATACTGTTCCCATTTTTGTTGTTTTAGTTTCGCAATTCTATTTTTGTACTCTACTTTTTTTGACCTATAGTTTTCTAATAACCATGTCCTTTCTCCATTTAGGTTAGATCTTTGATACGCCGCTCTGGCTTTCCTAACTTCCTTCCGTTTGTTTTGGAGCTCATTACACCTGAATCCTAATGATGGAGTTCTGTTGTGTTTTTTGCTTGGTATTGCACAGGAAGTCGCGTTTTGAATTGCGTTGGTTAGCCTGAGGGCGTGGTCATCCACATTGCAGCACTCTGTCAGCATCTGAGGGGGTTGGAATTGTTCCTTAAATTTGTCCCAGTTAGCCTTGTTGATATCATATTTGAAATCTTCACACACGAGCGAGATTTGGAAAGATTTTTCGAATTTAAAATTAAAGCTAATTATGTTATGATCGCTGGTGGTTAAGTTGTTTTTGACTTGCCAATTGGCAATTAATTGTGCCGCGTGTTTGTTGGCCAGGGTTAAGTCTATGTTTGTTTGTGCACCAGCTCTGTTGGAAAAAGTGTATGCGTTATTGGGTTTGTTTAGAATCTCCAGATTTAGCTCATGGATGATATCCTCCAGCATTTCACCTCTTTCATCTGATGTGTCACTGTACCATAAGTCAGATTTGGCATTGGCATCCATCACCCACACCACCGGTACCTCTCGGTAGCTGTCGTAGATCAGCCTAATTCGCTCGAGATATGGTTCAATCCCTTCTCGAAATTGACAGTAAATGTTTGCCAATATGAAGTTGCCTTCCTTAGTTAAAATTTCTACACAAACCATATTCTCGTCACAAAGTTGGCTGATCTTAACCACCGAGATTTCCGGGGAGATGACGATGGTGGCCGCCATTGGTTTGTCTCCTTCTGTTATAGTTTTGGCAGTCAGTGATTGTCCTGGTATATTCCCCTGTTTAGTGTACGGCTCCTGTATGCATATGATATCAACAGTATGTTCCTCTGTCACTCGTCTAATTTCGTTCATTACTAGTTGGCTTCGCATGGCATTAATTTGGAAAATTTTAATTAGTTTAGAGTTACTAATTTCAGGGAATGTAAGAGATATAAAAGCAATCTGATCCCGATTTTTGTGGGTCATATGCTTTTTTGCCATGTGTCTTTACGAAATCCTCATATATGAGGTCAGTGTTTAAACTTTCTTGACGTCTTTCAAATGCCTCTTTTAATAGTGACAGAAGTTCATTGCTATCCGTAGGGAGGGTTTCTATTTTTATTAATATTTTGTCAACGACCTCAGGGACCGGAAAGAGTATTGCGTTTCCCTTTGGATGTAAGGACCTGGTTATTTGCCTTAGGCATCTTATTAAAGTTGCTGGTTCTTCGATTCTCCTTAATTTTAGATTTAGTTCGAAATCATCGTATATTCCCGTTGGGTCAATTTGATTTGCCCTCTGGTGGTCTTCAATGTCCGCTTGTACGCCCTTGTCTTCCATTTTGATCATTTCGGCTCTCTTGGCCCTAATAAATACCTCCATTCTTCTTTTGTCCCTCGCTATTTTGCAAGGAGGCTTCCTTTTCTTTTTTCCTAATGGTACTGAAGTATTTGTATTAAAATTCATACTCAGTTCTTTCCTTTTCTCTCTTCATTAGTAATTTGTATGTCTCACATTCTTTATATTCTTTGCCTACCTTGCTACATTTTTTTCCTCTTTTCGTACATGCCACACATGTCTGTGTATCATCCTTTTTTTTGCAGTCCTTTCTTTCATGACCTTTTCCTCCGCAGTGGGCGCACATTGAATCTTCACTTGAACAGTACTTTGCTACATGCCCTAAGTCTTGGCATTTGACACATCTTGGAACGACTAAGTAGTCTTTTACTACTATAGACTGGAAGGACAAGTAGACCCTTCCTTTTTGTAGGAGTAGGTTCCTCATTTTTGGGGAGACCTCCGCCACATGATGGACGACATCCCTCTCCCTTGGTCCAGTCCTGAATCTCAGCTGAAATTGATCTTTAAATTCCTCTTCGGTCAGGGTTTGCTCGAAATTCTGCATGTAGATGGCTTCAAGTAGTTCTTTCTCGTCCATACTTTTTGGCACATCATACAGAATGGTTTTCGGCCTTCTTTTCCTGGGTTTTTCAACCTTCATTTGCTCTTTTAGTTTGGCATTCTCCAGTATTTTGTCGGCGTCCTCTTTTCCGCACGTTTCTATTATGATTGCTTTTTTCGTGGTTTTAATATTCCTTATTTTTATTTTGTCCTCTTTTGGGTTTAATATTTCCTTTATCTTTTTTTCGGTTTTTCTAGTATCCTCATTGTTATTGGGAGTAATAATTATGGTTGTTCCCTCCGGTTTGGTCTGAAAGTTACCGTTCCTGCTTGGTGCCGCTCCTCGGCTTGCAATGCTAGCATATGAGAGGGCCGGATGTATTTTTGTTTGTTCTTTCTCGTCCTTAGCTTCTTTAAGGCTTTTTTCTAGTTGGTCAATTTTCCCTAGGAGATTGGCCACCAGCAGAAACCCTTCGGTCACCTTATATTTTACAGCATTAACTTTAGCCTCAGTGATGTGCTTACCTATTTTAAGTTCCTCTTCTATATAGGCAAGCAGTTCCTCTAGTTTTTGCTCATAGTGGGGTTTAATAGGGTCTCCCATTTCAACTTCCGCGCACTGCGCGTAGTTCTAAATGCTTAAGTGCCCAGATGTGTTGTTTGTTCGTTTGCTGTTTCAATTAAACTTAAATCAGCCTGGCTTAACTCCAGAACCTTTATGATTACCCAATTACTTAGTTTAGTTATAGTAGTATAGTAAACAGTTACTTATGTTTTCCTAATTAATTATTATTGTTTTTGTTATTATTATTATAATTATTTTTATTTTTTTAATTATTATTATTGTTATTATTATTATTATTATTATTATTTTTTTTATTTGTTATTGTTAGTTAATCTAAAGGTAGAATAACTAATATTAAAGTAATCTAAGTCTAATTACATTACAAATGGTGGTCTCTCTTGTCAGCCTCTATTGACTCCTCCTACTAAGGCGGTTCCACACTAGTGTGTGCGAGAGAGATGACTAAATGTGCAAGTGAGAGCGCTGCGGAAGATATCCTCAGAAGGTGAGCTTTGCTGGTCCAATTACTCACTGGGTGGCGCTGCTGCCGCAAAATGTATTTTCAAAAAATTGCAGGCTATTTATTGTTACCTTTTATTCTCACTTTGCACCTCTGTAGTTCTTATAGTTTAACTAGAAGTAAAAACTCGCACAGGGTTCGCGTCACATGCGCGCCTTTGGGTCTCCTGCCCTGCGGGACTGCCTAGTTCAAGATGGCCGACGCAGGTTGGAGCTCACCTCCGTCCTTTCCAGATGTGTAATTACCACCAGTGATTATTTTTCCCACAGCTTCCACCTTCCTTATATTCGGGAGGTCTGGCAAAGTGGAATTAGATGTCCAGTGGTCCCACTAGATGCTGCGTGCGTCCAGAACGACACTTTAAAGATAATACCTAATGGCACCTCCCACACTGTGTGGTCTCCGCCCACTTCAATATGGCCGCTATTACAAAATGGCGGCTTGTTGAAGTCGCTCCTGTATTAACTCTAGAAACTCCACTATTGTTCCCGTTATACCTGTTTATATATGGCAGTAGCCTCTGGGACGTTAGCCTAGGTAGGTATTTAGCAGGCCGTCTTGTTGTCAAGACTATACTTGATGTTTTGGTACACTTTGCCTCTTCTCTCTGGCCCCTCCTACTGCAACGTGTACTGAGGTGAGTGAGAGAGATGGAGATACAAAGTATAAATGGCGTCCGAGTGTGCTACTTCTCTTGTACCATATGTTAGTAATTGGTTTTAATACTGATCTCTCTATTCACACAGATGTTATGCCACACCTTTACACTTAATGTACTCTACGTGCTCCGGAAAGGTCGGTCACGTACCTTTGCTATTTTATTAATTATTATCAATTTTAGTTGCACACGTGTTGGGCCTGGGATCGGTGTCCTTATTCTCCAATATAGGGGACAGTTAAACCTAGGGAATATGATGGAGGTTCCCAAGATGTTAAGGGGGATCAGATCTTCCCTTTAGCACAGTACCAGGATGTTTTAACCGTGTACACGGGAACTATCTCGGGAATCAGTTTTCAGGGAGGGGCTAAAGTACTGTACAGCCACTCACACCGCCTCGCAACTTAAGATCACAAAATAATGGGTTCTTGGCCAAGAGAGCACTTCTCTCTTAATCCAGGGTTGATTAGTACGATATGCACTAGCTATAAGTCACTTTCTATTCACCGTCTAGACACTACTTACAGTTTTCCACAGATAAATCCTGACCCCGTTTCAACGTGGCAGCAGGCACAATACCTCCAGACTTCAAGCGACGTTATTCGCCCAGCCGGTTGGCACAGACGGCTACCTCCAGTTGTCAGGGAAGAAGATGTCACACTACAGCTGCCACACGATTTTCACGATAAGATACGCACAACTTCCGTTGCAATTGCACTAGGAACACAGAGCAGGTTTCACATGCTACTACAACAGTCAGCCATGTTTTCCTCAGATCAGTAGATAGGGACAGTTAGTTAGTTAGTAGTCAGTAATCTTTCAGCGCACAAGCGTCATCCCATGGATGATCGCGCTGCTTCCCCGCATGTGCCTATTAGGCTTGGCAGGGAGTAAGTGCTTAAAGCAACTGCTGCTTACTTGTTTATGTGCTACTTCTCGTATAATGAGAGCTTTGAGGGGGTTTTGCGGTTCCCATTCCTGGGTTTTTCTTCCCGTTTCCAGGAGAGAGACGATCTCTTATCCCGAGGGATATCACGCCCCCAGGACCGCTGCCTTCCCAGGGGCTTGAGGCTTCAAAATCCAGTCTAGTCGTTTCCCCCGCGAGCGGGTCATAACTCCTAGAACTGGCCACTGCTAGCACCACCTCATGGGATTTGCATACGCAACCCACTGCCACGTCGAGTCCAACCTCATTTCCGTGAGCTTAGGCTGCCATCCCGAGAGACGGCAGCTGGGCTTACAGCTCACCCCGACTACCAGACTTTTTCACTGATGGCTCTGGTCTGCCGTAGCGCGCCTGGCTCTGTTAGGCTTGCATTGTCTCCAGCGCCGAAAGATATGTATGCAACCCAGGGGTCACC